>VXBX01001504.1:91164-118099 GCA_013400415.1 Scytalopus superciliaris | reverse complement strand
CAGGAGCCATGAGGGGACAGGAGGAATGGTAGCAGGTCCCTCAGAAGCCAACGACAGGGACATGAGAGGAGAGGACATTATAGAGGTGAGAGATGAGTGGGGCCATGAAGGGAGATGGCACCGGGTCCCTCACGGTCCCAAAGCTTAGTGAGGGCGTGATGACGGAGATGGCACTAGGGACACTGAGGGGACACAAGGGGAGATGGCACTTGGGGACAGTGAGGGGACAGTAAGGGAGATGGCAATGGGGACAGTGAAGGGACACAAGGAGAGATGGCTTTGGGTTCATCGTGGCCTTGACCTCAGTGAGGGGAGATGGTATTTGGGACCCTCTGAGGGACACGAGAGAAGATGGCATCGGGTCCCTCACAGTAAGGAGGGAGGCAAGGGGGATAAGGGAAGATGGTGTTGGGTCCCTCACATCACCTGAGGGGACAGGAGGGACAATGGTGTTGGTGCCTGCTGAGGGGACACACACTGGGTTTGGGGACACCAGATGAGGTGGCCACCAGCCACCCAGCCCTCCTAGCCAGGGCTCATCCTGTGGCTTTGGGGTGCTGGCCTCAAAGGAAAGGGAAATACTCAGTGGTGAGGGAAAAATGGGGGTCCACATGGCACCCCAACCATCCTGGGCTTCAGCAGTGCTTCCTCCAGTCCCACTCCAGCAACTTGAAGCAGGGGATCCAGCTCTTTGCTGGGCCCATGGGCTGGGTGGCACCATGGATCCAGACATGGGCCACCAACGTGTTTCAGCCTCATAAAAAAGCTCCTAAAAAACTCAAAGCCCCACTTGCCATCACAGGACAGAGCTAGGAGTTGGTGCAAAAGGGGGGCTAATGAAATATGAGATAAAATTAATAGTAAACCCTCCTCCTGAGACTGAGGTGAAGAGTTCTGACTTGGGGCTGGCTTAGCACCTGTACCACCCCACCCTGGAACTGAAAATGGAACTGAAAGGAAAAGCAATTAAAACAGGAAAAGCCAGCAGCTCCCAGGAGCACATTCCCTGCCATTCCCACCCCTTCCTCTGTAAAGAACCTGCTGGCAGGGAAGGAAAGGGCTGAGCAAGGATTTGGATGGAGAAACCACGCCAGGCCAAACCTGCTCTTTCCCTGCAGGAACAGCCCAGCCAGTTTAACAGCTTTGGAAACCACAGGAGAAACTCCCAGGGAAGGGAAGAGAGTGCAGGTCTTTAGTGCCTGGGTTAGAAGTGAGCCAAACCAGAAAACTCTTGTTTTCCCAGCTCCTCACCAGCCTCTGGAGAAGCAGAAATGTTAAGTGAGATCCCAAGGATCAGAGCTTATCTTGGCACCTGGGGAGGAAAGTGACTCTCCTGCTGAACTGGGGGGGATTAGAGGGACAGGACACCCCTAAAACCCACACACAACTACTCCATAGGAGTCCTGAGCATGAAACATTCAAGCTTGGTCCCCAACAAGTCACAGGAGGGACTAAACTCAGCTCTTTTTAAAGCAGCCCAGCAGATCCCACGGACTGCTTTATTCTTTCCAGGTGAATTTTAGGATTTCAAGCATAAAGTCTAAGGAAAACAAGCAGTACAGCACCAGCAGGTACGTGCATCCATTTGCATTCCTGCTTGCTCCAGAGGTACCAAGTGCAGCATCTACACCTGTATAATCCCATGGGGGTTGGAATGGGATGATCTTTAAGGTCCCTTCCAAGCCAGACCCTTCTAGGGTAGGACAGGCTGCAGCTTTCCTGGATGCTTTGAATGCCCTGAGTATTTTACTCCAAGGGAAATGAGTTGGTTCTAACCCCTTAAAGCACCCACCACACAATTAGGGATTTACGTGGAAAATTCCTCACTCCCAGCATTTAGACAGCTCCCATTCTCCTTAGCAAAGCTTGGGAGGCTCCATCCCACTCCCACCACACGCTGGGCTGCTTCCCACTGTCTTCCCAAGAGGTTTTTAACTCTTTGCTCATTATTTGCAGGCCGAAGTTGGCATGGAGAACATGATCCACAAGGAGAGGAGCCACTGGGCCCTTGCCATGGATGGGAGTGAGGAAGGATAGAAGAGTATCACCTCCTGAGCAAGGTGTGTTACATGCAAGATACTCCTAAGATACTACCTAATGCAGTGCAGTTGTAGGGCACTTCAGTAATGCTGCCAGTGATCCAGAGGGAAATTAAACAGGCACAATAAACATTTCAGGAATAGCAGTATGGATCCAGAAGGCTTATGAGGAGAAGTGAACACACCTCCATTTCCAGAGCCAGACACCAGTGGTTTGATTTTAAACCCCTTCCCGTTTCCAATTGTTAACAGAGGGACTGGGAAACAGCCACTCCTTTGGCAGTGGGTGTTGTGAGGGATTTCAATCACCAGCACTCACATCCTTGTGACTCAGTGCTTTATTGGCAATCATTGCAGCACCCTGTAATTAGCACGTGTGGCTGTCAGAGGTAATTATGTCCTAGAGGAGAAGTTATGCTTCTGAGGGGGTCCTGCACCCCCAGCGTGCCCCCAGGGAGCCAGGCAGAGCAGACAATCAGTGTCAGGTCACAGTAAATCAAAAGCCAGGCTGGCCAGCAGGATTTCCCAAATCCCATTCTGGTGACAGAGGCATCCAAAAAGTGGTTCCCTTGGCAAAGCCACACCAGGCACGTGCTCAGCCCATGGGACTGCAGAGAGGCCAGGCAGGGCACTGCAGAATTCCTGAGCAATGGCTCCACCGGGCTCCTTCTGCTGACCATTCCCTGACTGTTCCAGTGCATGATGCAACACTCACCTCTCTGTGTCCTGCTCTGCACCCACGTGACTGCTCTGAAAACCCTCTGCTGTTATTTTTAAACTCCAGACCTCTCTGTGGAGTTTTTAGGAGACACCTCTACTCCTAAAGGCCCACGAAAAATAGCCAAGGAAAACACACCAGCCTGGAGCAGCTTTGCATTTATTACACAGGGTCTGACCCTCTCTTGGCTGTAAAAAGGCTGCAGATTTCAGAGTGCCAATACCCAAAATCACAGAATTCCAAACTGGTTTGTGCTGGAAGGGACCTTAAAGATCTTCTCATTCCACCCCCTGCCATGGGCAGGGACACCTTCCACTATCCCAGGTTGCTCCAAGCCCTGTCCAACCTGTCCCTGGACAGTCCCAGGGAGGAGGAGGAGGCCAACCTACCTCCCTTCAGCTTTCATTCCCAACCCTGGGACAATCCCAAATGTGAACACAACCATAATTGTGGTTACTTTTCACTTTTACATGTTACCAAAATAAAACCACCTTCATAAAGCAGAACAAACAAGGCCCAATTGCTCAAAGTATTTTTGAACCAGGGCATTTAAAATGGTCCTTAAATCATCTCCCAGCAGAAAAAAAATCAGATTGAACACTTTGGGCAATGTATGATGGGGCTGTAGCAGCCCTCACATCAAACCTTCCCCCTTCCCACCCCAGTAGTTTTGCCTCCTAATTAATGACCTCACAACCCTGATGACTCACTTGGCTCCAACAATGACACCACCAGAGCTCTGAACACCCGAGGAGGAAACCCCTGCCTAATTTGTCACAGCAACTGATTCATAACCCCCTGAGTCTCATCTGGTACCGACATGGACAGCTTTTGATAAGAGGGCTTCAGATAGTCAAAACCTCAGTGTGGTCTCAAAGAAAAGTGCAAGTTTTTCCAGATTTGAGAAGGGAAGATGAAAAGTGCTGCACCTTAAGGTTAGTGATGACTGTACCTCAAGTTTCAGAGGAGTAATATCCTCTGCTCCTCCCTTCTAAAACCTGCTCTACTGCACCACACTAAGAGAATGGGACTTCAGAAAAGTTATTTCTAACTAAAACTGCCATGAGCTTTCCAGGGATAGAAATGCCCATTTTTTTAATGTCACAAGAAATTTGCTTCCAGCTCCAGAAGAATCAAACCATCTCCTAATCAGGCTGGAAATGAGGTATTTAGGTAGGAGACAAGGAGTGCCCTGTTCATTTTTCCAGCAGACAGGGCTGTGTCCAAGTGCCACGTTTTGTGTTCACTCTGATGCTCTTCCATGTCCTGCCTGAAGGACCCAACAGCCCAACCCCAAAGAAGGGGAATACAGGAATTTCTCATGCCTGTTCTCAGGCCCTGCCAACTGGAATCATTTTACCCACAGATTTCTGCTTATATTCAGAATTTATGTTAAGAAAAATCCATTGGCTTTGGGGAAAAAGGCAGAGAGGGTTTGAGTGTGGAGCTGCCGACCTCAGAAACACAGACAGACCAACGAAGCAACATTATGATAAAGTGTTTATTCATTTTTTTTTTTAAATATCAAATTTTCTTTTTTTACACATCAATGTTGTTGATAAACAGTCCCCCCAATATTAAAAAAAAAATAAAATCAAAAAAAGAATCAAGTGTGTATTACTTTGGGCAGAACCACATCCCACTGATGACACACCCACTCCTCCCTTCAGCCGCCTGCGAGGCCGCGGCGTGTTCAGCCCACGAGAGTCAATGACACAAATGCAACCAGCTTTAGGATTCCTGAGTATTGATTCCCTCAAGTTCCCTAAGTGAGTGTGTAAAACTCTGAAGCTAAAAAGCATCAAGGTGTGACCCAAACTGCTGTGTGTTTGGATCACAGGCTAAGCCTCGTCTACACAGTGCAGGAAGAAATCTCTTGAACGCTTCAGAGGGGAATGATGTACACGAAACCGACCCCGATTCCCAGGCTGACTTCCGAGAGAGGCAGGCAAAAACACCTCTGGACTTCTCCTCTCTGAACTCCTGTTAAGGTTCTGGGGAGCTGTTTGGCGAGAAGTCCAAGTCTGGTGAAGAAACCTCAGGATCTGCTCCTCCTTTTGTCAATGGCATAGCATCCTACGGAAAACTGAAGTCGAGCATTCAGCAAGTACACTTAAATATTGCTACTTTTGAGGAGAGGAGATGGCAGGAGGGAGAGACAAAGACAGGAGGAGGGGAACAGAGAGGGTACAAGGTTAACAGTTCCAGAGACCAAGTGTCTACATAGGAGGTCAAACATATGCAGCAACGAGGCAGAGATTGTCAGGGTAACAGCACAGCTCAGCCCTGTCCAGCAGCAGGAAAACATGCCAGGCACCATCACCAGGAATAATCCCTCCTCTTGTCAGAGTCACCTGTGCCCAGAAACTTCCAGATGTTGGGATTTCATTAAATATCACTGCTGTGCTCACCTCTGGTCTCATGCAGAGAAACTCGTGCTCAGCCAGAGGCCGAGTCAACTCCTTCCATACGTTCAAGGAGAATAATACATCTCAGAAACCAAGAGTGGCTCCAGGAACACCCACAAACAAACTCCACAGACCCACTCAGGTCCCACAGGCACTGGCAGCTTTATGAAGCAGCTTCTGAGAGTTGCTTTACTCTCTAGAGCTGGACTTCCATGGTGAAATCCCTTTGCTGAAGTGACATTAGGACACCAGGGCAGTGATTAATGAGGAGGAGGAAGAGGAAGATTTTAGGCCATGATACTCAGCTCCTTGGAAACCTGAACAGCTTTGGTGCTGCCCCAACAAGCCATAGTGCTCTGCCATCCCTCCTTCCACAGAAATATTCCCACTCTGTGGGCCAGGTGAGCAGAGGGGACAGGGATTGCTGGAGGCTCAGCACAGGATGTGTGTGTGCACGCAGCAGAGAGGACACACATGGAGACAAAGACAACTTTTAGACAGCGTTCACTAAACACACATTCTATTACATTTTATTTTAACCTTAAATACTCACCACTGCCCCAGTTTTTCTCCTAAATCTTGCTCCTAAAAAATTATTCACTAATTTAGCAGCGTGTAGCCATTCACTCAAAGCAAGGCTCGGAAATGAGGAGATTTAAATCACCAGGCTTGGACCTACTTGATAAAAGAGTTGTAGGAATATTCACCATTTAGGGATCAGGGTTTGTTTCTAGCAGTTTGGAGAGAGTTACCCAGGGAATTCTAGCACTGTGGATAAATGCTTTGGCAGGAGGGTGGGTTTCAAAACTTGTATTTGACTATTTATTGAGGAATAAAACTGAGCATTGAAGCAGACTGGCTGATGCTCTAAAGCTTCTGTAGCATAAATTCTGTAAGCGCAGCCTAAGTCGCCGTGGCTGTGAAACCAGAGCCTGTCACCAGCCTGGTGCAGAGCAGCAGCACGTGGCCCAGCTGTGAGCAGCTCCAGAACAGAAAGGGTGAGCACAACGAGGGGCTAACACTGAGTAGCCAACATTGAGTAGCCAACACTGCATAGCCAACACTGAGTAGCTAACACTGAGTAGCCAACATCTGATGCTCCAAGCAGCTGGCAGTAGATCCACCTGCAGACTAAGGGTGCAGGTTCCCAGCTCTCCTCCATCCAAGAGGGCCAACCTGTAGCTGGTTCCTGCACCCCCCATGCTCCCAGCACCACCTCACTCAGCCCTGTGGCACAAACTGGGAGCAGATTCCGCTGTCCGAAGTCGCTCTGGATCTGAGAGCTGGGGCCTCATTGCTGCTTCTGATAGTGAACCTGATGGGAATGGGTCTGATAGATCCTGTTTCCTAAGCCTCCTAGAGACCTGATGACACTCAACTCCTGCACCAGCCCAAGCACTGCCCTTCACAGAGGGGCTTTTGCTGATTTGAGGTGCTCATTGCAAGAACATTAAACCAAACCTTCAGCAGGGGCAACTCCACCACCCACCCAGTGAAGATGAGACAGCTGGAGTTGACCTCAGCAACTCCTTTGGAGTCTCAAGTGAATCACTGGACGCTGCTTCTGCAAGGGGTTCCCACACAACCAAGCACTGCTTCCCACACGGAGCAACACCCGCTGCGGGCATCACAAGCAGAGGGACACAAACCAAACCTGTCTGGGAGCTCCAGGCCTGGCTGGGACTGCCCCAGCTTGTGGAAAAGCTCCACTTGACAGAGGAATGCCTTAAGGCCCTTAAGATCTCCTGGGTGCCCAATGTCTGAGACAAATCTGACACCGGTGCTCCCCGGCAGCAGAAACTCCTGCGAGGTGACAGATGAAACCAAATCTGTGTTGGCTTTAAATGCCACCTGCATGAGAACAGCCCAGCACACACGGAGGAAACCTGCTGAAGCAACAGGGAACACGAAACACCAGGACACGGGCCCGAGACAACGACAACACCACATGGAAGCCATGAACAGAAACACGTGTCTGGTGCTGCCGAGCCAGCGCTCCAGGCTGAGCTCAACGCAGCAGGTTCAGGGTGAACACCTGACACAAAGCCACTTCTGAGATTTGCAGGTGGGACTAGATCAAAGTTCCTACTTAAAATTTGGTTTCAGCCAACGCTCTCCTTCTCCTTCCCCAGCCCCGACGGGGTTTTGGGACTTTGCAGAGCATCGCAAAGGAGTTCATCCCCCAAGAAAAAGCATCTGGAAGGGGCTTCCTACAGCACAGCCTGGGTGAGGCCTCACCACGCAGGGACTCACCAGGGAGGTCCCAGAAGGCCACGAGGGTTGTAGCGCAGAAGCCACATCAGTGCATTTGTTTCATGAACCCTACTGGGGAGCCCTCACTCCTGGAGAGATGTGAGATCAGCACCCCCCAGCTGAGGGGCTGATCATCCCCACACATCCAGACAAACCAGTGCAAAGCAGATTCTTCCAGTCCCAGCCCCTCTCAGGGCACAGGGAATGCAGACACCGAGATGAAGTTTGTTCCTCCCCGGGCAGAGGGGGATTTGGAGCTGTAACACATGGTTGGTTTGTTAAACAAATTCTTCATTAAGGTTTTGCCTTAAAGTGGTTGAGCTTGTTCTTTTTGCATGGGGGAAATGAGATGTGGGCAAGGTTACAAAAAAAAAAAAGTCAAATGCTCCTTTTCCCTCCCCCCATCCCCTGCAGTTAATACCAACACATCTCCAAATAAGTTAAAACGTCTCTTTTAAGTTTTGGTAGCACCAAATTCTATCCCTTCCCTTCTTCTATCCCCATGTTGTAAACTGGAACACGCTGGCCCAAGAGCATCACAGAACCACAGAATATTCTGAGCTGGAAGGGATCCACAAGGATCATCGAGTCCAACTCGAAACCTAATCAACATAAAAAGGTTTGGCAAAAATAGCATCGGCCTTCCCTGTGCACACATGAAAACAGACACTCCCCAAGAAACCCCACACCCCTCGCTCCTCTGGCAAAGCCTTACACGTCCATGGGCATCCACACACCTTTAGTAGCTGCCAGGATAGTTTCAGCAGCTGGATTTTGGGTTACAAAGAGCTACAACAAATCCTGAGTCCGTGTGGACTCCACGTGCACTTCCCATCCCATGGCCAATTCCTGTCACTGCTCTCTCTGCTCCGGACAGGGCAGTGAGCGTGGCAGCTTCTGCTTTTCATTCGTAGCAGTGGAGCTTATTCTAAAACAGCACATTTAAATAAACCCAGTAATTTCAATCCAGTATGCAGAATTAAAAGCTATCCTGTCCACACAAACGCTTAGGATGTTTTCTTTCTTCTCAAAGGCCAAAATCTAACGAGTGAAACAGAAGAGACAAGTTACTTTGGCTGCAAATCATTAAAAAAAACCCTGGCTCGACATTCTGCTCGTCCATTGTGGTGTGTAACTGAGATACACCCTGTAGAAGAAAAGGCCCCCCCCCGGTCAGCTCCCTGTTACGTGGGGACGACGATACTCTTGGCCAGCAAAATGAGAAGAGCGAGATCCGCGTTTCCATCCGCTTGTTCCAAGGCCTCCAGAGCCTCCCGCGGGGTGAAACCAGCGCCGAGGAGCCGGTCGATGTCAGCTGCAGGGAAAGCAGGAGTGGCCCCCGTGGTCAGTCTGGTGTGGGCAGCTGGTGGGTCCAGGGGTGGCTCCCCACGCCCACCCTCAGCAGCAGCTCTGCTGCTCCTCCCAGGTGCTCCCGTGAGCAGGGCCCCAGCAGCCCGAGGTGGTGCACCTTCACCCAGAGCAGGTGTGGAGGGAACGGGTGTGTTTGGCTCTGAAGTTGGAGTAGTTGGATTCTGAGAACCTTCTGCCAAAGCCTCCCCCTGCTTCGGGCGCTGCTGCTGCCCAGGTGTGGCTGCAGAACTCACCAGGACCGAGCGGCTCTTACCTGGACCCTTCTGCCCCTCTAAAGCCCCTTCCGGGGGCGCAGGTTGCCCAGTGCTGCCGTGCTCTCTGCCAGAATCACAGGGCTGGCTCCCCTCAGAGCTCCCCTCAGGGCAGGAACAGCTCTGTTCCTGGCTGGCTGGAGCCAAGCCTTTGCCCTCCCCTTCAGGGAGCCCCTTCTGCACTGCTGCTGGCTCGCTGAGGACCATTTCCAGCTGGGAGACTTCTTCGGAGACAAGGATCTTACATTCCCCTTTCCGACTGCTAACCAAGAGTTTGTGAAGCTCCTTCAAGGCTGATGCCAGAGGGAAACACGGCTCTTCTGAAGGTCCTCCTGGATCTGTGTCCAGCTGGTGGGTGCTGGAGGGGGAAGAGCTGGCTTCAGCCACCAAATCAGACAGCACTGCAGGGATTTCACTGGGGCTTTTAGACTGTGGGACATCAGCGGTGGGAAGCGGATCACTCGAGAAGGGTGGGGACTTCAGCAACTCCACCTCCATGGAAAAGGGGTCTGAGTTCAGGTCAGACACACATCTATCCTCAGTGTGCTGCTTCTGCTCCCTTGCTGAGCTCTGCACCTCACCTGCAGCCTGCTCAGCTGCATCCACTTCCATGGAGGCTTCCACGTGCACACAGGAGGCCGACAGCTGGATAATCCCTCTCGCACAGGAAAGACCTGCTCTCTCCAGTCCATCTCTCGTTTCCAGGGGAGCATTTTCTGGCTGGTTGGCTTCTGCCACAACAGGTTTCTCAACCCCACCAACATGGCAAGGAGGTTCTGGGTCAGTTGTCTCAGTTTGCTCCTCCAGATGTTCCTTTTCTGGCTCTTTGCACACCCGATGGTCTATGGGAAGCTCATGCTCTTGCTCCAAAGGCTGACAATCTTCATCCTGCCCCTGCTTGGCAGCAGCGTCAACCAAACTATCTTTTGTCACTTCCAGAGGATGTTCCTGACTGTGATCTTGTCCTTTAGTGTTACATTCCTTTAAAATGTCAGCAATAAATGTTTTCTGTGAAAGGCAAGCTGGATCGGAGCAGGTTCCCTCCCCGGTGTGGGGAGAGGGGTCGTTATTTGCCAAGGAAGAGCTATTGGAAAGATGCTCTGATACCAGAGGATGCTCTTTTTCCCGGGTTATCTGGTGTTCAGGTGAAGAGTCAAAAGTCTTGACGGCTCTGGGATCGATGGGCTCTGCGAGGCTGGATTCAGATGAGCAAATTGAAGCAGGGGCAGAGACAGAACGATCAAGTAATTGATTTGCGGGATTACAGATCTTGGAATTTAGTCCTGAAGACTGGACTGGATTTTGAAACCCATCAGAAGCTGGTAATGAGGGCGTTTCCAGTGAGGTAGTTTCTTTGTCACTATTCTCTGGAGAAGACAGAAGGAAAGGAGCAGTGAGGGCAGGGCAGAAGCACCGTTGGCACCGTGGCAGCGCCAACCCAAACGGGGGTGGTAAATACCTGGTCTGTGGCCCACTCCAGCTGCAGTAAACACACACTACATGCATCAAGGCTTCCGACGTTCTGTTTGGATTAGGAAACAAACACACCAAACTCGTGTTAGCATTCAGAGC
Source organism: Scytalopus superciliaris (assembly GCA_013400415.1). Lineage (NCBI taxonomy): Eukaryota > Metazoa > Chordata > Aves > Passeriformes > Rhinocryptidae > Scytalopus > Scytalopus superciliaris. The sequence goes on along the minus strand of VXBX01001504.1, from coordinate 107,487 downwards.
ACACACCATGCACGGTCACAGCTCCCCTCCCGACTGCTGCGGGAGCTCCTGCCTCCCAGAAGGATTCTGCCTGGGAAATTCAGGACATCAAGTCAAGGTAACTCTGCCAAAGAACAATTTAAAGGTGGTTCTGTACTGTCTGTGCTGCAGAGAGGTCTGTGGGTGATACTACACATGGCACAGGGCATGTGTCTGCTGGTCTGCTTTCCCCCTGGCTGGAGATGCTCGGAGACACTTCAGGGATATGTGAACTGAGATGGCTACACAACCTTTGGGCTGTGCTCCCAGCAGTGCCATCACAGGCAAGAGGAGGCAAGCAAACAGCAGCCTGCTGCCAAAGGGTACAGATCTGAGGGGGAAAGAAATCCCCCAAAGGAGCTGCTGATGAGGCTGGGCAGGGCAAAGTAAAGGAGAAACAGCCAGAAGCCAAGCCCAGCCCGCTGCTTCCTGCTCCCCAGAGAGTGGATGGAGCTGCAGATCTCTACCAGTAGCACCAAACACTGGCTGTGGTTATCAGGAGAGATTAAACAAGTGACCTTATCTTGCTGACAGTCTAATCTCTCTGAGGTATCAGCGCTCTCCTTAAATCACTCACACGACCTTTGTGGCCGGGCCTGTCCTGCCATCACAGCCCTGCTCCTCCCAGGTCACACACCCAGTTTGTGCTGTGTGAGCTCCCTTTCCCTTTCCCTTCCCAAACTGCTTTTCCTGAAAGCCTTTCCCTTTTCACAGGAGTCCTGAGGCACAGCTCACCACGCCCACACCTACGGCCAGGATTCCCCCCTTTAAAATCCACAACGTGCCTTCCTCTCCTCAGCCTCCTGTTTCTTTCACTCTCTGTTAAACTGGTGCAGCATCAGTGATACCACCCTTGGATCGATGCATTGATCATCCTTCCTAAGGGAAAGAGCCTCGTGACACAGGATATGGATGCAAACCAGAGGGACCCTTTCTGTTTCTACAGGGAAGGATCACATTCACACTCTCTGCTCCCAAACCAGCCCTTTAGGGAGGAAGCAGAACTGTCTTTTGACCCGTTGGATCTGATCAAACACCTCAGGGAGTTGCATTTAGGCAGCAGCAGGAGCTGGTTTTCTGTGTCATCCTCCTCCTGGGGCATCTCTGCAGGAGCTGAATCCCAGCCCCACCAGGGGTATCGACCCAGGCAATACCAGGAACAAACTCTTCCCCACAAAGTGCACCATCAGGGATAAATTCCTCTCTGCACCAGGGACAGCCCGGGTTGTGGTGGCAGCGACTTGGACCGAGGCTGCCTGGATGGAAAGCTGAGTGTGGGGTGACCTGCCTGACTGCACTTCCTTTCTTCCTCCTCACTCAGCTCCAGTTTTCCTGCCAGGTTTGCAAGTCCCCCATGACCACTGAGTTTGCCAGTGATGGGAAAGTGGCACAAAAGAGCACCAAGCCCTGAGAAATAAATGAGGAGGATCCAGGTGCCAGTGAACCACACCAGGCCTCCACAACTGCCCTCTGGAGGTGCTGAACCACCAGCAGGTCAGCTGACAGAAATCATGAGGCTTCCTTAAGTGGGCTTCAGGGATTAAATAAAGCTCAAGGATAATCCAGGTGCATTCAAAACAAGCACTTTAATAGCCTCCAGGTGCACGCAGCCACTTGTGTTGTACCATCTCCTGGAAGGCAGCAAAAATTCCAGCTCTTAGGAAATAACACACATCTTGTGGGGGGCTGAGCTTCTCTGCTGCTCCTTCACCTTCTCTTTCTCTCCTTCTTCCGTTTGTTCTTTCCCTTCTTGGTTTTCCTGGTACCACCTAGCAGCAACTCAAGTTTTGGAAGAGAGAAAGAGGGGAATTTGCTGACACTTTAGGATACAGCCAACAAATCCCTGTGGGCCAGAGGCTGGTCCTGTGTCAGGACTGTCACAGCCAATCTGTGACCCACCTTAGCCCTGGTGTTCTACAAGCAGTAAGTGAACACACAATGTGGATTTCCTATTCCCATAAATCTTTTACATTCCTGTAGGGCTCAGTATCAACTGAAAGTGGCTGAGTGCTGATTAGCACATGGTCCCTGGGACTGTGTGAGGTACATAAGCAGCTTGGATTTAAGTCATTTCAGGCACTTTTCTTTTTAAAACACTCCACTAAAATGCTTTTATTGTAAAGACTCATAGTTTGGGCTGAGGTCTGCTTGTTATTTGACCCTTTCAGCAGAGAACTGAGCCCAACCAACTACAGTGTCTGCAAAGTCTCATCCATAGTGGAGACACATTCCAAAAACCAACCCAGGCTTCAACAGGCTCCGTGTTTTAACAGGGAGAGAACCAATATTTATACCTGCCAGCCTATGGGAAGAGACGCAGCCCAAGGTACCGAGTCTGACCTTTAGCAACGTCAAAGCCTCACTGGAAGGTCAAACCTCTGTTTGTGTTTGTCTCTACTGGCTGCAGCTTGAGTCAACAAACATTCCAATCTGGCTGGAAAAGTCACACTTGTAAACTACTTCTTGCTGATTCATTAAAGCCAGACCTGAGGTTTTTACTTCTCTGGAGAACTTGCATTGTTAGGATGGAAGAAAATGGGCCACAGGGAGCAATAAATGCAGTCCTGTGCTCCCCTTCATATTATCGACTTCATTATTTGTGACTCACTCTTTGGGCTGTCAAGCAGCAACTGGGAAGTGTTAAAGAAAAACTTCAGTGCATTTCAACTAGTTATATATATATATATATGGTTAAAAGTATATATAAAAATATTAATATCTAATAAATATATAAATACATATATATAATATAGTTAAATCTTGTTATCGCACTCCAATTTTAAATATGAGCACATTAGAGTCTTAAAGAATTAGCAATAAAAATGTCAAAATCAACTTTATCAGCTTAAATCTGATCCAGCAAAGAGTTCTGCATGTGTGTGGGAAGCAGAATTTACTGTGTGCTTCCAGAGGAAAAATGAGCAGGAAAACTCAAAGGTCTCTATAAAACCCTTGGATATAAAATGTTATTTTTAAAAGTCTTGGAAAAGGCCTAAGGAATACACCCTGAGGTATTCACAGCTTCCCTGTAACAGCAGGGAAAAAATAATGAGTTTTTCCTTTAGCCAAAAGCTGAATTAAGGGAGGAGCTGGACAGAAAATGTGAGTTTCAGACCGTGTGGCTCATAGCTCAGCTTTCAGCTATTTTGGCCCAAAATAAAATCACTTCACTGAATTTTGCAGCCACCAAAAATCTTCCACAGCTCAGTCAGCGCATCTGTGCAGTGCAAGGATTCCAGGGGCACTGGGACCAAAACTGCAGGAGGGTGAGAGTTCCCTTTGAGGCTGAGGAGGCACATGGGGATGTCAATTCAGCTTTTGAAATTTAGAGCAAGTGCAGGGAAGCAATTCCCCCTCCGAGGGCACGAGCACCATTCCAGGGAAAAATGCTGCAATAGTGCTGTTGCTAAAAACTGCCATGAACTTTTGCCACTGCCACAGCTGCTCTGTTTTTCCGTGGTGCAGCCATTAAGGGCAGGATTTGGGAAGCCTCCCCAAAGCTGTGATTACAAACACCACAGCTGAGCCACGTCCCTGCCGGGCGCCACATGACACCAGTGCCACAGCCAGCCATCAGTGTCCACTCCTTAAGGGCCAGGAAACCAGAGCAGGTGGGAAGCTGCAGGCAAAGCACCAACTAAACAGCAAACCCTCCCAAGTGCCTTCATGCAGGTTTTGCTGTCCAGAAAGGAAGAGAGAAGTGCACTCAGAGCGAGAATAAAGCCCCTTCTCTCCACCCTCTGACGCCGCTCCCAGGAGCTGGGAGGGGAACTGCTCACAGACACCCCCACACTCAGCAAGAGAACGTGCAGGGCTCCTGTCCCAGCTGGGCTCCTCCTGGTACCTGCTTCCTCCACGGATTTCTGTATTGCTTCTGCCAGCTCCTGGTCCGCGATCTCCTCGGGCCGCACGTCCTCGCGCCCGGCGCCGTACGCCAGCCGGGCACACTCGGGCAGCTCCCCCTCCGGCAGGAACGTGGTCTGGGAGCCCGTCGTGCCAATCACCAGGACGTTCTTCTTGAGATCAATGGAGCACTGTGGAAGAGCAGGGACACGTCAGGGCTGGAGGGAGAGCCCCTTGGTTACCGGAGATGACCCGATTCCAACGGGAACAGCTCCCAGCAGGGAACGCCAGGCCAGGAGCATCAGCTCTAAGCAAAGCGCCCTGTCTGACTTGATTTGTAATAAATCATTCAGTTACAAAGCTCTGAGCATCTCTGATCAGAGCAAGAAGCTTCAGGGAGCAGCCAGACACCCTGGAGCTGTCCATGATGGATGCAGTGTATGTGCTTCCAGGATGGAAGATAATCCACCATCAACTGCCCCCAGGAAAATCCTAATGAATTCACAGGCGAGGCACTTGTGTTGCACTTTGCACTTAACCTGGAAGAGCCAGTAACAGTTTCAAGGGAGGTTTTGATACCTGATGCCTCTTAAGCATATCCAGTCCTAGGAGCATGTCCATGGGCTGCTCTTCCAGGATGGAGAAGGAGCACGCCAGGAAATCCCCTTCAATCTGCACCTGAGCTGAAACACAAGGCAGAGAAGTCACCACTGCAGCCCAACAAATCTGCCTTCTGCTCTTCCACCTCCCGAGGAAGGTCTGGGCGCATCTGAAACCAGAGCCCTGATGTGCTGCTCTGCTCACAGCAAGTCCAGCCCTGTGCAAGCCCTGGGGACTGCCAGGCCTGTCGTGGTCCCAGGTTAGTTATTTCAAAAGCTGACGAGCTCAGGAGCCTCAAGTCCTGTTTCTCTGCCCCTCCAAGCTCAAGGAGCTGCAAACAGCTCATTAGAACACAAGTCTAAGCAGCAGCAACAGTGAACAGAATCGATTTTTCAGTAATAAGGACAATTTTCTCCATCCAGAAAAGCTGCACAAGAGCACAGAGAGGCTCCTCTTCCCAAAGGAACAGCACACACTGCACTGTGCTGGAGCCCTTCCTGCCCAACACTCCCACCCCAAACAGGAAAGGTCGTGGTGTTCCACATTCCCCTTGGGTTTTGCCCCCAGAGAGTGTGTTCTCTCCACCTGCAGGAGCTGGGGACTCCCTCACCTCCGAGTGCCACCAAAATTCCATTAAAATAAAGCACTAAGTGAGACAGAAAACGGAGTTCTGTGCCCGAGACAAACAAACACATTGCAGATGCACTTTGATTTTACTCTGCGGGAGTTCCAGCACCAAACCAGAGACTCCTCGGTGCCAAGGCTGCAGGGAATGCAGTCAAACCCCTGCTAAAGCTGCCCCAAAAATGCCAGCACTTACCTAAGTGCACTCTGCCAATTATTTTCTGTGTCCCTACGCCCTTAGCGATGCCGGCCCACCGCCGATCCACCAGCCTCATGATGTTGCACCTTTCAGCACAGGCTTGGCTCATGATGGTCATCTGGGCCCCTGCCAGCAACAGAATTCCTGTTAAATCCCCATCACAAATTAAAATTCTCTCCTGGAAGAGCTTAAGGTCTGGCACTCAGCAGCTGCCTCAGGGCACAAAGGCTTCCTGGGAATCCCACTGTGCTGCCCACGCGTGGATCAGCACTGACTGTCATTGCAGAGATGGAACAGCCCCAGGAACTTCCCCTCTGGGGCTGTGCATGGGAACCACCACATTTAAAGGCGTGTGAAATCCCCCTGTCTGCAAAATGAGATAAGACAGAGACACGTGGCAGTCCCTTTCAGGAATGGGAGCCCCAGGAGCTCTCATGGGAGCCCCGACCCAGGGTGTTCACGTGCTGCTTCTCTCAGCTCTTTGCTCTGCTCTCCTCCAGCAACACTCAGGCTGTGCTCAGGGTTCAACAAGGTGCTCCAACAGCTTGCCATGCACTGCTTTACTACGGGGTTTTTTGGCAAAGCTACCCGAATTGTTGACTGTCACCCTCAGCGAGGGAGAGTGTGGAGAAAGAGATGAAAATGGGGTAAATCACCTGAGTCCACAAAGGCTTTCACGGGGTGTCCGTTGACTTTGCAGTTGATGTAGAGCATCACTACCTGCCCGAAGCTCTCGGGCGCCTCCTCCATCGCTATCGTCATGTTCTCCTCAATGTTTTGTTGCCTGAGTTTCATGGAGAGAGGAAAATTGGACTTTCTACCAGCCAGGCCTTGTGACATCCCTCTGACTCACAGCCAGACCTGGAGCTCCCACCTGCTGCCACCCACCTTGCAAACACACCTTTAAACCACAGCTAAGCACAGACCTCGGAGCTGGGGGATGACTGGGAATGATTTTGGTGTATTGCAGAGACACCAAGCTGTTCCCCAGCAGCCACTGCCCCTTCCAACCCCTGCCTAACTCACACCTCAGCTCCTGATGACCTTGTGCTGGCCACAGGGACCTGCCACCAGTGTGTTAACATGGAGGATTCACGAGCAAAAAGCCTGCCTGTTCATTAGTCATGCCGAGGGCACACGGAGATGTTGCCAGGAGCTCCATCCCTGGAATCCCACACAGCAGCTGAACATGAAAATCTTCCCGTTTCCCTGGTATCCTTCCTTTTCCAGGCACAGGAAGGGAGGGAGTTGAGCAAAACCACAGCGAGAACATCACCACGAGCACAAGCCCCTGGTGCAAATCCAGTCCAACAGGAAAAATGCTCTTCAAGAAGCCCCTCACAGCCTCCAGGATAATCTTGGAAATTATGGCTACCCACAGTGACTTCATATGAAATAGCTTTATCTCCAAAAAAAAGGGAAAAGGGCTCCAATTTTGGTGCCATTTCAGTTTTTGCTAAGTGGGGTGTGAAACGTGGGGACTCAGCCCAAAGTGTTCCCAAAGAGCTGCACAGCTTTGGGCCCACCCCCTTTCCCTGCCCCTCACCTACAGCAGAAGGGAAGCAATCCTGTGCCTCCAAGCAACATTCCACTGTCTACAAATGTCTATTTTCTGCATTGCTGAGTGTTTATCCAGCACCAACACCTTGTGAGAATGACTCTTATCACCACTCAGTCGTGGTTCTGAGCAAGGATGAGTCTGTACCAGACTCTTGGTTATTGGGGGGGGAACCCCCAGCCATGTCCTCACTCAAGGGGTTATCACTCAGCTGAAGCCATCAAGCCTCAGTCCAAAGCAATTACATTTGGCAAGCAGCAAGAGGGAGGGAGCTGATGGGCAGAATGTGGTTCTGCAGAACATCACTCCGACAGCAGAGATGTTGGAGTCTGGAATTAGCCAGAGACACAGAACAATTAGCAGGATGTGAAACCAAACCTCAAGGGCAGCTGGGAGAAGTGACACCACATTGCTGTGCTGAGCTCAGCTCAGAGACCAGCTCTGGGGTGCAGAACACAGCTGGGGCACCCCAAGCTCCACCTTGCAAGAGGAGATGTGCCTTCCAGAGGTGCTCCAGTGTCACACTGGCCCAGCTAAAGCAGCTCCAGGACATCACACACACAGACAGAGGTGCTGTCACCTCATATCACAGAGTCATGGAATGGTTTGGGTTGGAAGGGACCTAAAAGACCATTCAATTCCACCCCCTGCCATGGGCAGGGACACCTTCCACTAGCACAGCTTGCTCCAAGCCCTGTCCAACCTGGTCTGGGACACTTCCAGGGATGGGAAGTGATTTTCCAGCATCATTATCCTTACAGACAGCTTAAGGGTGTGATTCTGCCCCCCATTAAATGCCTCTTCTAGGAAAATTTCAGCTGCTCCCGTGTCTCCCTGGGAGCACATCAGACTCCAGTGGATGCTGCCAGGTCCTGCTCCAGGCTTTTTATACAAATCTTTTTATCCAGAATACCATCATTTATATCCCTGAAAATATAACCTGCTCCTGTCTCTCCCTGGGATTACATCAGGCTGCAATGGCTGCTCCAAACCCCCTCCTCATGGATGCTGCCAGGCCCTGCTCCAGGTTTGGCATGAAGAGCTCCATCAAACAAGCCCAGTCCAGCCTGGCCTTGGACACTCCCAGGGATGGGGCAGCCACAGCTTCTCTGGGCACCCTGTGCCAGGGCCTGCTCACCCTCACAGGGAAGAACATTCTGTGCTCAGCTGGACACACTTAAAGGGACGGGGTGCACCTACACATCCCAAATCCCAACCTTCCCATGGGCAAAGGTGTCCCAGAGCATCACCCTGCAGGCAAAGGTGTCTGATACACGGGGTGTGTTTAGGTTCTGCCTCCTCCGAGGACAAACCACCATGGATGGAAGCACACAGCAGTGTTTTCCCCAGGAAAGATCCCCAAATCCTGCAGGGCACTTCGGCTTGTTACCTTATGTCTTCTTCTATCTTGGCCTGTGCCTCGAGATCAAAGGGGTCAGCGGAATAGAGTCGGATCCGCTCCTGCTCCCGCCGGGCTCGGTCCTGCTGTTGCTCCAGCAACACCCTGGTGAATTTCTCTGCGGGAACAAAGAGATACAGAATTGCTTTTTACTGGAAATTACTCTTGCAAATCAAATCCTGGCACAGCAAAGCGCTTCCTTTGATGAGGGCTGAGGGGCAGCACACAGGGAAAAGCTCCCTCTGAGGGCAGCGTGGATGGACCTCAAAGGGTTGGGGGCAAATCTGGGAACCCGCTGAGATGAAAAGCAACAGGACAGAGCTTGTTCTCCTTGTGTCCCTACCCAAACCCTGCCCAGTCAAACTCAATTTCCTGGCACAGACATTTTTACAGGGAAAAAAAAATGAAAAGAACCACAAAGGCCAACACCAAAATTTCCTTTAAACCCAAGGAAACCAAAGCCAGGGTTATAATCCCTAAATATGAATGTCTGCCACTGGAACCAGGGGGTCCTAGGCTGGACTCTAAGGCTAGATGGACATTTGAAGATCACAGCTTTTAGATCCCCACTTTCTGGATGGCCTCTGGCTAATTTCACTGCTTGGATGGCATCACACAGGTCCCCAAAAGGACCTGGCAGTCCATGGAGGTCTGGGCACACCATGGAGGGTCCTGGCTTTGCTTCCAGGGATGCAGTTCCCAGCAGGCAGCTCTGGCTCAAGGGCTGTTACGTGCTCAGGGAGGCCTTGGGTGCCTTTTGCTGCTTGGATTTTTGAAATCAGGCTGCTGTACAGCAGGTGCCTTCATCCAGCACAGCCCCAGGGCATGCATCCATGTGGATATTTGGGAATCAGAGCTGAGCTGAACTGGGTCTGTGCCCAAACACCGAGAGGAGCAGCTGTGCAGCAGCACAAGGGCAGAACCAGCCCAAACCACTTCCTCCTGAGCGCCCAGTGCAGCCATTTGGGACAGAAAATGCACCTCTGTGTCCAAATTTGGTGTGCACAGACCAGGCAGAGCAGCAGAGGAGCCACTTCAGGGTGTCTTGGGCTTAACCTCTGGTTTCCTGTGCCAAGGGCAGCACCTCTGCTCAAGGTGATGGGAAAACCCCCAGCAAGAAGTGTGAAGAAGCCTGAGAATGCAAAGAATGAGGTTTTAACTCTGGATATGAACTAAAGTCAGAATTAAAAATGAAATAGGCTGACAATATCCAAGGAAGTTTCTTTCTGGCTTTCTTTGAAAAGAGAAGTCACTTGGACATAACCTTGAAAGTGCAAAAAAGTGTCCTGCTAAAAGCTCCCTCTCTTCACTCATTTCTCCAAACTCAGCAGGATTTATTTCCCAACTAAACATCCTGCAGAGGTTTAGAAGCACATCTGGATGCCCAAAACTCCACTCTTTTCATACCAAAAGGACACCAGAGTTCAAAGCTTTCACTGCAAGAAGAACAAGGGACCAACATCAGCTGCTCACCTGCAGAGGAAGTGAAGGAGGGTTCACCTGTGCCCAAAACACATGGACTCTTCCAAGAGTAACAGAAACTTAACCACTGGTGACTACTGCTACAGAAAAAGCTCCCAAAAGGCACTGTTTGTGTGTTCCTTTCCCTCTCCCTCTCTGAGGTTCACTGCACAGCAGCCAGTAACTCTGGACAGGGCTGGTTCTGGAGCATGCTGCTCCCTGCTGAGTCCCAGATGGGCTCTGGGATGCAGCAAACACACCACCTTTTCTGGGAAAAGTGCATTTGGGAGAGTCTTAGTGTGAAAATCAGCAACTGAGTCATTCGTGTTCACAGACACAACTTATCTGTGCATCTGGTGTGTTTCTGGGCAGGGGACAGAGGAGATTAAAGAAGCCAAGCAGGGTAAACACCCCCCAGACCAGAGGAGCTCTGCCCTGAGTGCTCCTGAGTGGCACCTTGTACCCACCCCCTCCCTGAGCCCGCAGGGCACCCCAGCTCCTCCAACACCTGTTGGTCAGAGCCCGGGCAGCTCCAAGCCCAGCTCACCGAGGTCCCCGCTCAGCAAGGCCTCGGCCAAGGGCGGGTTGCGCTCCTTGAGCAGGGACAGCTCGTGGGGGTTGGCCAAGAGCATCTCCCGCAGCAGCGCCGGGTTGTCCAGGCCCTGCGGGAATGCCGGAGCATCCGGAGGCGACGGGCGCGGCCGCTGCGCCGGGGGCTGGTGCTGCTGTGAGGACGTCCCGGGGACGGCGATGCTGCTGAAGTCTATCCTGGGCAGACCTGGAGGGGGGGGGAACACCACAGGTGTTGGTGCTTTGTGGTCACAACTCGGCTGGAAACCCATGGGAACGATGAGCTGCCCTTAAAGCTGCACCGGGGCGGATTCCGGGAGCCGCAGTTTGTGTCGGAAGCGCAGCCACGGCCCCGGGTTACTGGGTTAGGCACGACGGTGCCTTTATGTAACTGGGCTCGTCTGTCTGCCCCACTTTTAATCCCCTGAAATGCACTTGCTGACTAGTTAAGTCCCAGCTTCCCAAATGTGAATCCCTCACAGAGAGACCGCAGGGCTAAACCCAGTGGCTCGCAGGCACTTCGGAGTCTCCTGGGTTAAAAGAAAGCAGGGGAAAAAAAAAAGTAGTACCGTTCCTGCAGACCTGCATTGCAGGTACCCATCCTCCAGCTGAGGCAGGACCAGGACCTCAGCAATGCTCCCACGCCCTTCTCAGCCTGTGGCACCTTTTCCAGGGATATTTTACGACTGGGATTTGCTTGGAATGGCTGTGGAAGGCAGGGCTCCCTCAGACATTCCCAGAGGAGCCTTTCACGTGTACACGCGATTGTGCCGCTGGGTTTGTTAAGATCTGGCTCCTCAGGGAATTTGCCACAGGACACATCCATAGGGGCTATTCCTGGGTCTGACATGGCCAGCAGGAAGGGAACCAGCGGTCATAGGAAAACTCAACCACCTTTACCAAATCCGTTCTGACCCCTCCTCACTGCCTCTAGATTTCCCCAAAACAACAGCAAAACAGCACTGGCTGCCTCAGAACCAACCAAACCTTACATCAGAAGCCCTTTAGCTAATTTAGAAGCCCCTCTGCCTCCCCCCGTGCTGATAAATCCCGAGGAGCAGCCCCTGGCACGGCGCCCCCCTCACCTGGGAAGCGGATGGCAGGCCGGGGCTCCACCGTCTCCTTCTGGCGCAGGATCACCACGTCCCCGTCCTTCAGGCCATAGGAGGCCAAGGACCTGTTGTTGTCGGTCAGCGGCCGCTCCGCATAAACGATCTGTGCGTGGGGAGAGCCACGAGAGCCACCAGCATCGGGGAGCAGGGCACAGTGGAACAAAACATGCAAGATGTCAACTTTTTGTAGGGAAAAGAAGCGTTCCAGTAAACCCTCCAGACCCACGCCAAGCCCCAGAAGGGAAGGTGGGATGTTCTCACAGGCCCGGCCAGGCCTCAACACGCACGTGGTTGGACTTGCTGAGATCCAGCAGTGGCTTTCCAACACCCAGCACCTCAGAGAAGGGCTGGCCTGTGCTGATTGGAGGCCGAGACCATTAAAGGGAAGCAAGCCCTGACCAGGACTGTCTGCCCACATTTCCAAACTCCAACCTCTATGGTTACAACAAGTCAGGGATGTTTTCTGCAGCGTGACCTGCCCCAGGTCAGCACCCACAGACATTCCAGCAGTGCCAATCCAGGTATATCCATGGATGATCCAGCCCAACATCTATGATCTCTGCCTTTTCCCACAGCACAGCTCCCCAGAATAACCAGTTCCACAGGGACCTCAATCATTAGCTCAGTGCTTTCCAGTTCACCCCAGTGTTGTAACTCTACCCAGACTGGGAGGACCCAAAGGCACTGCTCCCAAGACTGCCATCAATCCACGGTGGGAATGAACTTCTTGTGACTATACAACACAAAGTCACATCCATTTGTATTCTGATAACCCTAACTTAATGAGGGGTCCACAGGTTAAACATAAAAATACTGAGATAAAGGCCAATAAACCCCACTGGAACATTTCCATTAACACTGGACCTGTAATGCCCACAGACACCCTGAATCACAGGCAAGTAGGAAAAGTAAAATAAAGCTGGGCTTTATGGGAGCAAATACTCCCAGAAATGGCACCTGCCAAGGCAGAGGTTTCTGTGCCTTCTCCAGAGCACAGTGAGACCAGGTGGATCCGTGTGGCTGCCTCCAGCCCCCTGGCAGGAGTCCAGAGCAAGGAGTGCCTGAGAACTCGGCCTGAACCCCTCGGGAACACGATCAGGTTTCACGTTTACCACCTTGTTTAGCCAAACTGCATCTCTTTGGGGCTGGAAAAGGCCAGTTCAGCAAGAACAGGTTTGCCACAGGTTGGGACTGGCCGAGCCATGTGGGAGAAGCTCTCTCAGGCCCGGCGTGGCCGCAGCTCTGATGCTATCACAGGGAGCAGACCCAACATGCTCCCAAAAACCCAACTACTGCGTGTCTGAAGGTCTGGACTTCAATTGCTTCACTCCAGCAGCCCCAAAATCTTACACAGACTCTCACTAGACCATCCCAACAGCAGAGACCCAGCAGCAGCAGCGGTGCCACAGCAAGACAAAGCAGGAGGAGCACCAAAAACCAGAAGCCAGGATGGCAGCCAGAGGCAGCAGGACTAGGGAAACACACAGGATGGAAACGAGCACGCGCCTCCCCTGCCCTCTCACTGACACCACCCTGCAGGTACTGCCCGGCCTGGGTCCCTCCAGAGCCCCCCAGGGCGGGGGGCAGCGATGTTGAGGTGCTTGGTCTCTGCCCTGCCCCACAGCACCGGGATAACCAAGGTCAGCCCGTGCTGGCAGAGCCCTGGCACGGCCTCTCACGTTACCGGCCGGGGTCGGTGCCGCTGCGGCGACAGCGAGCGTGTCATAAATCCCAGCTGCACACCCAAATCTGGAATGGCACGTTCCCTGCGCAGACACTCCGGGAGAGACGACTTAATCAGTTTAAGTGAGGCTTTACCTCTGTCATCTTGCCGGCATTGGATTTATGAGCGTTCGGCCTCACATCCCAGACAATGAATTAAGCGCCCGGCACTCGTGGTACGTCCATTACAGCTCAGATTAATCCACTCCTGACCCATTCTGCTCCACTCCTAAAGCAGAGTGGATTTTGCTGCCTTTTGATGATCTGCTTTGTGGCAGTTTTGCAGGATGGCAGGTTCTGGACCTGGACTCTTCCAGACGAGACCTGGGCAGGGAGGCAGGCACCAGTGGATTCGCTGGCCACGATGCCATAGGGTAGAACCTCCTCATGGAGCAGGAAACCCCAGTCAGGAGTGCTGGATACCACCAGCAGCCAGCAATCAAGCCAACCCCAGAACCCACGAACATTCCTGAGCATGGCAAACAACAGGAGATGGAGGACATGGAGAGAAACGAAGGGAATGAGGTGCAGCCAGAACACAGCTCTGCCAAGAGCCTCCCTGCCCCTTCTCCTGAAAAGCCACAGCCTTGTTGTGCAGAGGAGACCACAGTGAGCCCAATTATTTCCTCTCTGCTCACCCAGCTCCTCTTATCACCACAGCCACCTGCACTGCCTCCGTTATCTCACACCGACCTGCGACCCCTCACAGCCCCACCCCGGGCAGCACCCGGAATTAACCTCCCAAACCAGCACACAGCAAGGCTGGGATTAACCCTCCTCCACACACACTAATGGTTTACTCCACCCTGCACGACCCTTACAATGGAATTCATCCCCTCTTGTGCCAACACAGCACCCTCAACGCAGTGCACGCCTTGGCTGTGGAAAAAGGGCAGGAAACAGCCAGGCTTGGTAGATGTGAAACTGCCTGTTTGTGGTTTGAGGATGGAAAATCCTTCTGCACAACGACTTGCATCACCGAGAACTTGTAGTTTTATAACTTTTGCACAGAATCACAGAATCCCTGAGGTTGGAAGGCCCTCCCAGCCCACGGAGCCCACCCTGTGCCCCAGCCCAGAGCTCTGAGTGCCACGGCCAGTCCTGCCTTGGGCACCTCCAGGGCTGGGCACTCCAAACCTCCCTGGGCAGCCCCTTCCAATGTCTGACCACCCTTTCCATGGAGAAATTCCTCCTGATGTCCAACCCATTCTGCCCACTAAAGATCCTTAAAACACCTCCCAAAGATCAGGCAAGGAAGGGAAGAGAAAGGAGCAGTGAGTAACTGCCTGGAAAGCACGGCACGACGCAGGATGATGCACGAGTGGCAGATGGATGAGCAGAAGGAAGGCAGAGGTGGCTCCAAAAGCGCAGCGCTGCTCCCATCCCCTGGGGCTGGCAGCACCCAAACCCTGCACAGCTGGGGGGAGAAACCCCAACCGGGGAACTCCTTTACATGAGGTGAGTTCTCTCTTTCTACCACCCACCCAAAATCAAGAGCTTTTTCTCTAAAGGAAAGTCCACCTCACCTGGATTTTCTATCCCTNGGAAAGTCCACCTCACCTGGATTTTCTATCCCTGTTGAGACTTTCCTCTCAACACCAGCCTCCCATCCCAAAATTCGCCCTGCTCTGAGACCTCTTTCCTCTCAACACCAGCCTCCCATCCCAAAATTCCTCCTCCTCTGAGACCTCTTTCCCTTCAAAACCAACCTCCCATCTCAAAAAACAGGGCTTGCCCAAGGCAGAGGGAAAGCCAAACACCACTGGGAACCTGCTGGGCGAGGGCAGCTCCGGCTCTAGGGCTGCCCCCGCCGCAGCCCTTCCAGCGCTGACTAATCCCGGCTTGGCTGGAAAAACACTTCGTTAATGGGGACTGGGAAAAGGCTCGGGAAGCAAAAGCCACCACCAGTAAACTCCACAAACTCTGCCAGGCAGGGCCAGGCACGGAGAAAAGGAACCGACACCACCCTGCCCGGGAAAAACCGGGAGGAACAGCCAAAAAAGTGGGACTGAACCCAAACCACGAGCAAAGCCCCGAGGGACGGACAGATGGCCCCGAGCCGCCCCCACCCTCCCGCGTGTTTTGGCAACGAGTGAGCCCCCAGTCTGGGCTGGGGGGGGATATTAGCTGGGAAACCACACGGGTGTGCCCNTCTGGGCTGGGGGGGGATATTAGCTGGGAAACCACACGGGTGTGCCCGTCTGGTCCCACACCTGGGTGGAAAAAAGGCAGGAAAAGCCTCAGCGTGCCCCTTTCCGCCCCAGACCAGCCAGGGGTTTGATAGGATAAACAAACCCTTTCCCAAACATTTCAGGGGGCTGAGGATCCCAAGGGCCACCACCTTCCCCCTCTCTCCGACTCCTGCTCCTCCCGTCCAAATCCTGCCCCGTTTAAACACCAAATTCCTACGAAACCTCAATAAAAACAACAAACCCACGTTATTTTCCCCCCTCTCAGCGGGACCAGACCCAGCCTTTTCCCGAGGGACCACGAGTCGCCGGGCACTTCCCCGAGAGGGAAAAGGAGGATTCTGAGCAAAAAGCGACGCGTTTCTGCCCAAATCCAAAGGAGGGCGGGGGGAGGGACCCCCGACCCTCCCCAACAACCCCCAAATAACCCCCGGATCCGCGGGGCGGAGGCTCCGGGGACCCCGACCCTGTGCGAACAGGGGGGCATAGAGCCAGTGCCACCCAGGGGACCCCAAATCATGTGAGAACAGCGGGGCACAGAGCCGGTCCCACCCAGAGGACCCCAAATCATGTGAGAACAGACGCTCCCACTCAGGGGGATCCCAAATCCTGTAAGAATCCTACCCGGGGGACCCCAAATTCAAGGAGAATAAGGGGGCACAGCCAGTCCTTGCCCGGGGGGACCCCGACCCTCTGAGAACAGGGGGGCACAGCCGCTCCCACCCAGGAGGACCCCAAATCCTGTAGGAACAGGGGGGCACAGCCGCTCCCACTCAGGAGGACCCCAAACCCTGTAGGAACAGGGGGGCACAGCCGCTCCCACTCAGAGGGACCTCAAATCCTGTAGGAACAGCCACTCCCACCCGGGGGGACCCCAAACCCTGTAGGAACAGCCACTCCCACCCGGGGGACCCCAAACCCTGTAGGAACAGCCACTCCCACCCGGGGGACCCCAAACCCTGTAGGAACAGCCACTCCCACCCGGGGGGACCCCAAACCCTGTAGGAACAGCCACTCCCACCCGGGGG
>VXBX01001504.1:62959-78059 GCA_013400415.1 Scytalopus superciliaris | reverse complement strand
TGCGTGTCGCGGAGGTTCCCGTTCTCCAGGAGCACCAGCGTGCGGGGTGCCCCCTCAGCGGCCGCCGCCAGCCCCGCCAGGAGCCCCCACACCCACAGCGCGACCGCCGCCATCTTGGACACCGGCAAGGCACCTCCCTCAGGGGCGGGAAACCGGCAGCCAATCAGCGGCGGCGCCGCGCGGCCCTCAGCCAATCAGCGCCGGCGCCGCGCGGCCCGCAGCCAATGGGAGGCCGACAGCTCCGTGAGGCGCCGCGGGCGGTGTTGCGACAGCGCCTTCATCGCCATGTCGCGACAGGGTGAGGCCTCTCACCTGTGGCACCATCCCTTTACTTGTGGCATCGTCCTCTCACCTGTGATACCATCATCTTACCTGTGGCACCATCCTCTCACCTGCAGCATCATCCTGTCACCTGTGGTACCATCCCCTCACCTGAACCACCATCCTCTCACCTGCAGCTTCATTGTCTCACCTGTGGTGTCCTCCCCTTACCCACAGCACAATCCCCCTTGCCTGTGGTACCATCCTCTCACCTGAGGCACCATCCCCTTACCTGTGGCACCCTCCTCTCACCTGCAACACCATCCCCTTACTCACAGCACCATTCTCTCACCTGAGGCACCATCCCCTTACCTGTGGCACCCTCCTCTCACCTGCAGCATCATTCTCTCACCTGTGGTGTCCTCCCCTTACCCACAGCACAATCCCCCTTGCCTGTGGTACCATTCTCTCACCTGAGGCACCATCCCCTTACCTGTGGCACCCTCCTCTCACCTGCAGCATCATTCTCTCACCTGTGGTGTCCTCCCCTTACCCACAGCACCATCCCCTTACCTGTGGCACCCTCCTCTCACCTGCAACACCATCCCCTTACTCACAGCACCATTCTCTCACCTGAGGCACCATCCCCTTATTGTGGTGTCATCCACTCATCTGTGGTACCACTCTTACCTGAGGGACCATCCTCTCACCTTCAGCATCATCCTCTCACCTGTAGTACCATCCCCTTACCCACAGCACCATCCCCTTACCCGTGGTGCCATCCTCTCACCTGTGGTACCCTCCCCTCACCTGTGGTGCCACCCTCTCACCTGTGGTACCATCCCCTTACCTGTGGTGCCATCCTCTCACCTCCAGCACCATCCCCTTACCTACAGCACCATCCTCTCACCTGTGGGCACCATCCCTTTACTTGTGCCATCATCCCCTCACCTGTGGTACCCTCCCCTCACCCACAGCACCCTCCCCTTACCTTCGTCAGGTGAGTTTTTTGAATGACAGGCTCTGGAATTTTCCAGCAGCTGGTTTCCTCATCCCACACGGAATTCCCTGATCTTCCCCAGGTTGCTGTAGTTGCACCTGACCCAGGAGCTGCTGGCAGAGCTCCAGGTCTGGCTCCTCCTCAGGTGATCCATCTCCTCCAGCTCAAACTCCAACTGCAGGTCTCGGATCTCCGGAGCTGGGACACAAAACAAGCCATCAGGATTATAGGGCAGAGACCCAGAGTTACTGGGAGCACAGGAATTTGGCAGGCAGAGGGATGGAAAGCTCCAATATTTATGAAGATTTCTAACTGAGTGAAACATTAGATGAGATTTGTGTGGAGAGATTATTCCATGTCTGTTTTAATTTAATGTCTCATGTTTGTCCACAGTGCCAAGTTTTGAACAGACCTGAAGTTACTAATGTAGTTGGTGCCCAGTGATAACAAACTCTTGGGAGTTCCTAATTTCATTCAAAAGGTGCAGTATTTATTTGATAACCTGAATACCCCAATACAAATCCTTCACATGCAGATTTGGGAGTGTACACACAAATGTCAATTTTTGTGAAGCTCCTCTGCTTCTGCCTCAAAAAAAACAGAGCAAAACTGACTTTCAAGTGTTTTGAGATGAAGATTTTAAGGGTAAACTTTAAGATCATTGCTTTTATATTTTATTCTTTCCCCCCAGAAGATGCCTGGGGTGCTCAGAACTGGCAGGAGCTGCACCAGATCCGCAGGTCAGTAGAGGGAGTTACATCCCTCCCATCCCAGCACATCCCACTCCAGCCACGTGCTGCAAGCCCGACCTTTAAAACAGGTGGGGGTTGGCATTCCAACAGTTCAATTTCCCACCCTGAGGGCTTGTTGCATCTGGGATTGCATAAAAACTCACACAGAAGGTGATGTGTATGAAATATGTGACAGAGGCAGAGTCGTTCTCTAAACCTACTGCCCTAAACACCTCAGCTGTTGGGTGGAAAAGGCCCTGGAGGTGCTGAACATGAACCCAGGTGTGCCCAGGTGGGCAGGAGGCCAAAGGCACCTGGCTGGGTGCTGGGGGCACTGCTGGGACCCCCAGGATAACAGGGACAGGGAGGGGCTGGGAGTGTGCAGGGAAGGGGCTGGAGCAGCAGGAGGGGCTGAGAGAGCTGGGGGGGCTCAGCCTGGAGAAAAGGAGGCTCAGGGGGCACCTTGTGGGTCTCCCTGAGGGATCCAGGGTGGGATCAGGCTCTGCTCCCAGGGAACAGGGCATGGGATGAGAGGGAACGGCCTCAGGCTGTGCCAGGGGAGGGGCAGGTGGGACATCAGGAGGGATTTCCCCATGGAAAGGGTGGTCAGGGATTGGAAGGGGCTGCCCAGGAAGGTTTGGAGTGCCCACCCTGGGGGTGCCCAAGGCAGGACTGGCCATGGCACTCAGAGCTCTGGGCTGGGGCACAGGGTGGGCATCGGGCACAGGGTGGGCTCCGTGAGCTGGGAGGGCTTTTCCAGCCTCAGAGACTCTGGGATTCTGTAGCATAAAGAGGGACATGGAGAAGGAACGACCTGCCCCTTCACCTTTTCCTGCATCCTCTCCAGCAGCTTGCTCCTGGCTCGAGCCTCCTCCTGGCTGGAGTTGCAGACACCCTGGGGAACGTGCCCGCTGCTGTCCTCGCTGGGTCCCTGCAGCACAGCCAGAAAATGGTGAAGGTTTTCTGCCCTGAGGAAACATGGCAAATTCCACTCTTATTAACAGTGTCTGTCATAAATAGGAGTGTGGAATGGTTTGGGTTGGAAGGGACCTTAAAACTCATCTTGTGCCACCCCTGCCATGGGCAGGGACACCTTCCACCAGCCCAGGCTGTTCCAAGCCCTGTCCAACCTGGCCTTGGGCACTCTCAGGGATGAGGCAGCCACAGCTTCTCTGGGCAAAATACTCCACAAAGGCAAAGCACGTGTTATTCTGAGCACCTCACTCAGCAAGTGTGTCTGAAAATCCACATCTACACTCACAACATCCTCTTTAAAAGCCCTGTTTTGTGGAATTTATATTTCAATTCTTCTTGAAATAAATGCTGAATATATTATTACATTTCAGTTCTTTTGTGTTTGGAATGACACACAAATGGTGCCAGAATGACCCAGGGAGTAATTTGAACTGGTGGATGTGGGAGGGGTAGAGCTGGAAGCACAGTGTGATTTCCATTTTGGGGCAGTATCAGCCAGGACTGATGATTTGTGACCTCAGTGTTGCTGATGGAGCACTGGCACAGCCCTGTGCTGGGAATCGAACTCTGGGATGGGAATAAAGCCATTCCCTGGGTCTGGACAGGATCTGGAGCAGAGCAGATCTGCTCAGGTTGGCCAGCACTGGCCCAAATCGGCTGATAGCCCCTTTGCTGATAACGACCTCTTAATTATCTCCAAACCCTCCCAAACTGCTCATTCTCCCCCAGAAGTGGCCTTCTATTCTGCTGCCCTGCTCCTGCTGGGTGACCTTCCCTTTCCTTTGCCTAATGGATGAGCAAATCCAAGGATTCAGCTCTGACAGGCAGCTTTGAAACCCCCACGCCTGCAGCCCCAACCCCTCCTGCCCAATCTGCACAGCGCTGGGCTTTAACAATCTCATTAGAAGAGCATTTTCCCCTTGTTTGCCACAAAAGGAATGGGATTATTCCCTGCAACAGGACTAGTCCTGCAATAGGACTATTAACAATTGACATACAATAAAGGGAACGGTTTCTTTGGAGATCTCTCCATTAACAGAGAGAATCGCCCACAAATTAGAGGCACTGCTGTTCTGGTTTCACAGCAGCTCCTTTTTGAGCCAGGAGAGGCCCAACAGGGCGAGCACACGCCACGGGAAAGCTGGCACAGTGGTTAAAAACCCACAGAACTTTGCAGAATCCAGCTCTGTCATCCACAGCATATCCTGGGTTGAGCATTTCTGGTTTTAATATGTTTCCCCACAACGGAGTGGGCGAGAAATCAGTAGGATTTACTTAAATTATGTATTTCTGGAACAGCCTGAGTCCCTGTACTGTTTCAGTATGAGGTGTTATCCTCTGGCCAAGGGAATTCTCTCAGGTCAGCTCTTGCCCAGAGGAAAACTTCCAAGCCAGGTCACCTCTGAGATGGGCTGAGCCCGAGCCTCAGGCCTGCACTGGTCACATCCCAGCCCTGCCCTCCACACCCTGGGTCTAACATGCCCCTGAAATGGGATTACTGGGGAATTTTGCTCTCAGTTCTGGTTGATGTGTCCAAACACTGTCAGATGCAGGAGCTGGAAGCAAAAGTGGCCCCAGTGATGGGGAGAGCTGTGGAGGATGTGCTCTCCTCCATCCATGCTCAGCAGGACACCTGCTGCCTTACCTGTGGGGACATGAGAGAGCTCCACACGCCCTAAAAGATCCTTTTTCAAGAGGAAAAGGAGCTGCCCCCATAGCCTGTGTGGGCACTTGAGGCTCCCCTGCCTGCAGCTCCAGGGAGGGTTTGTTATCAGGGGCACACACTGTGACATCCACATCTGCTGACGGGAACATCTCTGGATTTCTGTCCCTTGGGTCTGGCACTCTGCACCTGCACAAATGGACAGCATTAGTTTGGGGGTAAAAACAGTCCCAGGGACACCTGAGAGCCCCTTCCAGAGCCTAAAGGGGCTCCAGGAGAGCTGGAGAGGGACTGGGGACAAGGGATGGAGGGACAGGACACAGGGAATGGCTTCCCAGTGCCAGAGGGAAGGGATAGATGGGATAGTGGGAAGAAATCCTTCCCTGTGAGGGTGGGCAGGCCCTGGCACAGGTTGGGCAGAGAAGCTGTGGCTGCCCCAGCCCTGGAAGTGTCCCAGGCCAGGCTGGACAGGGTTTGGAGCAACCTGGGCTGGTGGAAGTTGTCCCTGCTCATGGCAGGAGGGTGGAATGGGATGAGCTTTAAGGTCCCTTCCAACCCAACCATTCCATGATTCTAACACCCTTTGCCTGGCTTTGTGCTGCACTGGCAGCTGGAGCTCAGCTGCTGTGGTGCTCTGTCCACGGGGTAAGTCCAGGGACCAGAAAATAGGAGGAGGAATGCTCTGAAAAGGCTGAACCAGATTTGGAATGATTATTATAGGAAAATATAAGCTTTAGTCAAAGCCAGTCTGGGATATCCCCTCCCAACTCACTTCGCTGACCAGCAGCTTCTCCAACCTGGGCTTTGAGGAGGGGAGGTGGGTTTGCTCCCAGGTGAGCAGCCCCAGCAGGCAGAAACCCCACAGAAGCAGAAATAAGGATCCCCCACAGCCACTGGGTGGGATTGCCTGTAGAATTCCTGGGAAGAGAACAAAGGGCCTGGCTGGCAGGAAAGGACGTGGCAACCCCTGCTCCCCTGCAATCCCTGCTCCCCTGCCAGCAGCTCCAGCCCCGGGGCTCCGTGGGTGTGGGGAGAGGGGGAGAGGCTCAGGATTCAGGAGTGTGGAAGTGAATATAACCGTAGGATAGTTATAATTATAAATATCTCTTTCACAGAATAACAGGAGGTTTGTTTCCAGGGCTGTGCTGCAGATTTGGGAGATAAAAGACGCTGGGAAGATGAAAGGTGAGAGGAAATTGCCTTCTTTCTTCACAGCTGTTTCTGAAAGGGGGGAGAAAGTCATCCTACAGCCTTATTCCTCTGCTGACAGTTGCCCTTTTTCAGGGGATAATTCTCCGGAGTTGATCAGATCCATAAAGGTTGTTCTTCCCCATTTGTTCCCGCATTTGCTCTTCCTGCTGCAGAGGAAAAAGCACTGGGAATGAGCTGAGTCCTCAAGCACGGCCACCAGCAGGGCAAAACCTTCCCTGCAGGGTCAAAAACCCAGCGCAGGAGCACAGGGTGGAATGCTCACCTTGAAAACACACATAAATACATATGTATTTAATAAAGAACGTCACAGTATTAGTTCTTTTGCAGCTCGCTTCTGCCCTGCCAGCTGAAACCTCTTTTCTGTGACTGAGCAAATTCCAGCCAGGAGGACCAGGAATAACCAAGGATTTGAATCATGTCAGCGTTTTCCAGCAGGATTTGTTCATTGTTGCAAATATTGGATGATTGAGATGGTCTTTGCCAGTGGAATAAGGTCAACTGGCAGAGCCTGTTACCAGAATGGAGAACTCCTCCTCCAACAGGTAAAGGCTGAGGTGAAATCCAGTAAATGTTTTACATGTAAAACCTTTTTTTCTGGTTTCTCTCCTACCAGACCAGTCACTTGTGTCTGTCTGTTCACCCCAAATGAGTTTTGCAGCCCAAAGGTGGTGCTGCCCCTGCTGATCTGCAGGGAAATAACTCCAGGTCTGGCTCTTCTTAGGAGGGGACACCTCAGCAGTTCAGGAGTCTCTTGGCACCACGTCCTGCTCCAGCCCTGCTCCTTGTCTGCCCTGGGGCCCTGGCTCCCTCGAGTAAATAAATACCTGCTTAATCTTAACCCCACACATTTCAGGGCTTTCCTGAACAGCATCCACAGTATTAAAATCCATGCCTGCTCTTGCTCTCCCAGTGAGCTCTGAACATCCCCCCACACACATATTTCGGACTCAGTGATCCCTGTGGGTCCCTTCCAGCTCAGAATATTCCATGATTCTCATTCCCACAGTGTTTAGAATTTCAACCCAAGTCCTCTGCAAGTCAGACCGTGAGTTCATACGACTTTTTTGCTTCTCGGATTGTTTCACAAGGGGAAATTTAGGTTGGGTATAGAGAA
Organism: Scytalopus superciliaris; assembly: GCA_013400415.1. Lineage (NCBI taxonomy): Eukaryota > Metazoa > Chordata > Aves > Passeriformes > Rhinocryptidae > Scytalopus > Scytalopus superciliaris. The sequence goes on along the minus strand of VXBX01001504.1, from coordinate 71,103 downwards.
GAAATCCTTCCCTGTGAGGGTGGGCAGGCCCTGGCACAGGGTGCCCAGAGAAGCTGTGGCTGCCCCATCCCTGGGAGTGTCCAAGGCCAGGCTGGAGCACCCTGGGATAGTGGGAGGTGTCCCTGCCCGTGTCAGGGGGTGGCACGGGATGGGCTTTGAGGTCCCTCCAACCCAAACCATTCTGGAATTTTGTGACTCTGGAAAGTTAACCAGTGCCTGTCAAGTGGAGAAAGGAGGAAGAGTGAAACGAGCAGCCAGTGGGCAGCAGGTGGAGCAGGGATTGATGGAGGGCACAGCAAAGAGCAGGCTCCTGGAATGCCCACGGGGTGTGGAGAGATGGGCAGGAAGGTTCCTCCGCAGGCTGATGTAGAGAGGATGGGGCAGAATCACTCTGGCAAACCCTTTTTTTATGAATGCCCAAACTAGGGCTTTTCTCAAGGGTGGAATCCACTCTACCCTGACCAATGGGCACATTCTAGAAGTTCCTTGCTGTGTTTCAAAAGGAAAAGCACGACCTGTGGGGCCCCACCGAGGTCAGAGGAGCTGGGCCAGCCGTGAGGCAGCACCAGCCCTGCTGGGCTCAGGGCTTCCCCCAGCTCCTGGCATTCCCAGGGGGGGAGTGAAACGAAGGAACATGGACAAGAAACAGGGAAACTGCAGGAAATCAGGACCTCTCTCAGCCCAGGAGGGGATGGATCCCAGGGAGGGGTCAGACCCACTGAGTTCCTGTCCCTTTTGGGCACTGGAGCTCCCCAGTTCTGGACACGCCTCACACACACAGTACCTGCTGCCTGAGCCGCCCCTGAGCTGGATTAATGGGATTAATTAACAACACACACTCCCTGTGACACAGACAGGGAGCCCCAGGTGCCTTTAGGAGCCCCCCAGTCCCACTGGGTGCTTAACCTTCCCAGCCTTTGCCAAGCAAAAAGTTGGACACACACTCCTGGAACTATTCCCTAAGTACTGGACCACACTCTTGGGTGTCCCCATCCCAGTCATCCCTGGAGATTGCAGCCCAAACTCAAGGGAAGGGCCCCTTCAGCATTCCAAGCCCAGGAAACACCAGGATTTTAATGGAATCCACCCTTTTCCAGTCACTTCTGCAAAGCCTGGCCCTGAGTCGGAGCCCCATTTTAAGGCTCTGGGCAATACCTAAACAGGGAATAATCCGAGGGAGGAGGAAAGATAAAGGTCCATAGGTAAACACCAAAGAGCTCCAAGAATCTGCTGCCCTGGGATATTTCCTGCCACGACAATGGATTGGTAGCCCTGGAACTGAACGTTTGCCCCCGAGCAAACTTGTTTCTCTTCGGATCTTCCTGGCCTGTTAAGACATGGGAGAACTGGGGGGGGAAAAACAGGCTGATTAAAAATTAAAACACCCTCTCCCTGTCTTTTCTGGGGGCTGGACAGTCACAAAAAGTAGGTTTTCTAACCCTTTCCCTCCTTCCCCAAGTTGCTGTAAACCCTGGCAGGTGTTTTGGTCCCTGCCTGTCCTTGTCCCAGAGAGGCTCTTTGTTCCAGCTCTGAGCTCCCAGGTTGGGTCCCCGAGGTGTTCCAGGTCCTCAGGCTCTTGCTGAAGTGCCTCCAGGATCCCCAAATCTTCAGGGCCGGTGGCAGAGCAGAGGCCAAATCTGTGGCATTTCTCATTAACAGTGCAATCCTTACACTGTTTTTATTTAGAGGGATAAAACATCTGCTGCTCCTAATGTGGTGAAAATGCTGATGGTGCCTTGGCCACTGCAGCCACGAGCCTGGGATTGGCCAGAATTCCTGGATTGGTTACTTAAAGGAGTCATTTAGTCCACATGTTGCAGAGATCCTTGCAAATACGATCTCCTTGGAAATTATAATTTACTCCAGGCTCACCCAGCAGGGAAGTCTGAACCTCTCTCTGCACTTCCCCAAAAAACCTGTTTCACAACAGAAATACCAACTTCATCCAGTATTTCAATTAATGATCACCCCGGCAGAACCACCCAGGGATTGTGCCAGAGCCCTCAACTTTCTCCTCAAATACCCCTGCTGGTTTTAGCTGCCAACCCTGCAGGTTTCCCCACCTGCCACCCTGTTCCTTGTGATGTTTTCAGAGCTTCGAATCAGAGAAACTCATGTCAAGCAAAGAGCCCTGCGCCAACCTGGAGCACAAAGAGGAGTGTAAACACGTCTTTTTTCCCTGTTGGGATTAGAGCTGGGGTTTTACAGACCCACATGATGCATCCACTGCCTGTGCTGAAGGAGTGATTCCCCAGATCCCACACACACTGTTTGGGATAGTGGAAAATGAGGTACTGACATCAACATCTGGAACCCCAGTTTAGGAAGACGTTGTGTAACTTTCCCCACGACTGGAACAGCTGCAGAAAAGGAAGCCAAGCTGTTCCCAGGCAGGGCCAGAGACAAGGCAGAGGTTCATTCTCTTCTGCTCCAAGAAAAAAACCCCTCCTGAGGTCTGTGCTCAGGCCCAGCTCTGTCAGCTAAAGAAGTGCCAATGGAAAGAAGATACTCAAGAAAGGAAAACGAGTTGTTAAAACTTTATTAAAGGGTTCTATTATTACGTCTTTAAAAAATATACCCAGTGCTCAATGAAGGAATCATTGGGTGGAATTCTCTGATTTGCCATGGGCAGGGACACCTCCCACTATCCCAGGTTGCTCCAAGCCCCGTCCAGCCTGGCCTTGGACACTCCCAGGGATGGGACAGCCACAGCTTCTCTGGGCACCCTGTGCCAGGGCCTGCCCACCCTCCTGGGGGAGAGGATATTTCTGCTGTGCCCGAAACCATTTGGGGTCTCAGTGTGGGTGTGGGGTGACGGGTCACACCACGCAGAGCAGGCCCAGCCCCAAGGCAGGATATCCAGCTGTGGAGCTTTGGTGTAGATTTCCATCCTGCCAGGACACGGGGAGTGGGGCAGGAGCTCTTGCTCTGCCCCCCAGCCATGCCCATGAGCTGCTGGCACTGCTCCCCCTCACACCTCCCCCTGCTCCGGGGGCTCCTTCAGCTGCCAACGGGGGCAACACGAGGTTGGTCAGAACAAGATGCACTAAAACCGTGGGGAACTGCACTGGGAATGCTCCGGAAACACGGGGGCTGCCAGAGGTGAAACTGAGAGTGGCAGAAACCACACCTGACAGCCCCAAAAGAGCCTCCCTTCTGAAGGAGGAATAAAACCACATGGAGAGAGGGAGACACCTTCGTGGCTCAACAGGATTCAGGTTAGAAGCTGCTGATGGATCGAGACACCCCCCAGGCCATGAGGAGTGTGAATTCCCCCCTCCCTCCACCCCCTCTCCCCCTGAGCTGCACGTTTTAAACCAAACCCCAAGTGCTTTTCACCTATTATGGCAAAGGCTCCAAGATCTCCTCAGCCACGGGGAGCTTTTTTTAATACCGAGGCAGGGATTCGACATTCCCGGATATTGTTCCCTGTGCTTTGCTGAAGCTCCTGCTCTGAGCGGGCGGCTTTGAGCTCGCTGACAGCATTCCCCAAACCCCCCCATCACACACAGGTGAACTGCCACAGTTTCCTCCAGATTAGCTCATTTTTAAGACGCCCTAAAATCCTATTCAGGTGCCTGGGTTGAAACAGAGTGCTAAATACCCAGCAGCATCTTCTCGGTGATTATCAACCACACAGGGGGAAAAATTTCGTACAGAACCTTAACAAAGGATGGAAGCATCCAAAATCTCGAGTTACCCATCAAATCTACCTAAAAATACAAAATAATCCAGAGATCCCCGCACTCCTACACCAGCTCCCCCCACACTGTGAATTTTAAACGAGCTGAATTAATTGTGCACAGCTTTTCTACGCCCCACGTTTGCTGAGTTCATCACCAGAACTATGTTTGTCGTGTCAGCTGGGATGTGGAGAAAGGGCTGTCATGGCTGGGTGGCACAGGGTGGCAGAGACCACGTTTGGCACCGGGACTTCCAAAGAGGAGCCTCAGATGCCTCAGTGATGCTCACGCCTCTAACCCAGCACAAAAGTCTCGAGCTGCTCCAGGGCAGGGGCAGGTGGGACATGAGGAGGAATTTCTCCATGGAAAGGGTGGTCAGGCCTTGGAAGGGGCTGCCCAGGGAGGTTTGGGGTGCCCAGCCCTGGAGGTGCCCAAGGCAGGACTGGCTGTGGCAGTCAGAGCTCTGGGCTGGGGCACAGGGTGGGCTTTGTGGGCTGGGAGGGCTTTTCCAACCTCAGGGATTCTGGGATTCTATAAAATAATGCTCTCTGTTAAACAAACTGCACAGAACAGACCAGAAGTGACTCAACACTAAACCAGTTGGGATTTAACCCTGTTCCAAAGGCCTCACTGCCCGGGATGGATCCAGGTACAGTCACAGCCAGACTGTTTGTACCAGATACAGGAGAGCCCTGGGATGCCCCTCCTGTGTCTGGGGCTGTTGCAGAGTCCCCAAGGATTCACCCTAACCCTAACCTACTGCCCTAAACACCTCAGCTGCCGGGTGGAAAAGGCCCTGGAGGTGCTGAACATGAGCCCAGGTGTGCCCAGGTGGGCAGGAGGCCAAAGGCACCTGGCTGGGCCCAGTACTGGTCTGGCCAGTGGGGCCAGGGCAGGGCCTGTCCCTGTGCTGGGCATGGCTGGGGCCCCTCCAGTGCTGGGGGCACTGCTGGGACCCCCAGGGATAACAGGGACAGGGAGGGGCTGGAGCAGCAGGAGGGGCTGAGGGAGCTGGGGGGGCTGAGCCTGGAGAAAAGGAGGCTCAGGGAGCACCTTGTGGATCTCCCTGAGGGATCCAGGGTGGGATCAGGCTCTGCTCCCAGGGAACAGGGCATGCCATGAGAGGGAACAGCCTCAGGCTGTGCCAGGAGAGGCTGAGGTGGGACATCAGGAGGGATTTCCCCATGGAAAGGGTGGTCAGGGATTGGAAGGGGCTGCTCAGGGAGGTTGCTCCAGGCAGGGTGGCAGAGTCACCCTGGAAACTGCTCTGCCCAGCTCCTGCCCTCCCGGTGCCAACACATCTCCATGGGAACCGTGGCAACCGGCGTGGAGCAAAGGATGGGAAGCTGCAGCAACAGGTCCCCTTCTCCCTCTGTGCACACGACAGGGAGGGCACCCCCGGGATGTGGGGCAGGGAGGGGGATGCCAGAGCCCTGTCACACGTCACCTGCCCCACAGGGCAGTTTGGGTCTGTCGCCATCCCAGTGCTCCTGCCCCGGATTTATTCACCAGGGAGGTAAACTGGGGCAGGAGGTGTGCAGCTCCCTCCAGGAATAGGTGCAAAAGGACCTGCAAAGCCACCAAGAGGTAAATTTTATACAGATCAATACTTTGGTTAGCATTTTTGGAGAGTTTACCCCCCTGTGGCCCTGGAAACTTCCCTATGCCATCCCATGGGGAGTGGTATCTGCTGTGTCCCCTCCAAAAGGATCAGCCCTGTTGGTTTAGGCAGGTAATGAGATCATCCCCCCCTCCCCCCCCACCTCTAGCTCCTCGAGGGTCTCGTCTATCCTGATTGTCACCAAGACCGGGGTGTTTTCAGCACTGCAGACACAGGGGGGGATTTTGGGTGAGGTTCTCACAGTGCAGCAGCCCAGGCAGCTCCTGCTGCCCCTTCAGTGGATCCCTCCTGGCATCTCTCCCAGGTGGATCCACCCAACACACACCCCTTAAACACCTCAGGTCTGCAAAGCCAGCAGGGATGAGCCCTCAGGTTCAGGATGAGAAGCAGCACTCCCCAAACCTGTCCCCATTCAGGCCATCCCTCCTCGGGATGGGACACCAGAAAAGTCTTTCCAGTAAAGACTGTTCAACAGGATCTCTTTCACAGCCAAAGATGCTCCCCAGGATGTGCTCAAACCCCCCGGGAATGAGCCCTCTCTGTGAGGAAAGATCCACAATCCCTGCATGGGGAATGATTTCCCACTGCCAGTCTGGATGTTGGCACCGTTGTAGCCCTTGGAAATGGGGCAAAACCCAATAAAACAGCTCACCCACCCTTTGCCTAACTGGGAATGCATCATCCAAACTCAGCCCCACCTCCTGAAAGGGATCCTAAAGGAAGAGCTGGGAGTAAACATCAACAACTGCCTGATCTTCACCTGCCACCAGAGTATAATTATGAGGAAATTAGCATATAAATCAATGTTTTTCTCTCAAAACTGGGACTTTTGAAGCAATGCAGGTGTTGCAAAGCAGCTGACAACACTCAGACAACCAGAATATTTTTGTGACTGGGCACAGAAATCTTATGAAACCCAGAGTGACAACTAGAACTGGTTGTGGGGCTCCAAAGGGCTGGTCTCAAGCCTTGGATAATTTTCTCTTGGCAAGTTGCTCATTGTCACTTCTTCCTGTTTCAGAGAATTATGGTAGGGACAGAAAATGTTTGCATTTCTTAAGGGTTAAATAACAAAAAAGAGATGAACCTGTTAATCTAATAATCTGCTGCTTCAGACCGTGCTTGTTCTCATGATCAGGTACTTTTATCTTAAAAGCATCACGAACCATCTAATCCATGTTTCTTCTTGTAACAAAATTGGTTGGGCTTCTTTTGCTCAGCTGGTCCCTCTCCCTCCACAGCTGTTTTCCATGACGAGGTGTTAGCAAGAAAACAAACAGATTCCCTCTCATTTTGCCAGTCTAAGCCAGGCTGAGGTTCCCCACCAAGGTTTCTCTCATTTGACAGTAAAAATGTCCATAAAATCATCAGGAGTCTCGTTTGTCCCCTTTCTCCTCTAGGGCCTGTTCATGAGAACCTCTGCTCTGGAGCCAGGCTGGGAGAGCTGGGGGGTTCACCTGGAGAAGGGAAGGCTCCAGGGAGAGCCTAAAGGGGCTCCGGGAGAGCTGGAGAGGGACTGGGGACAAGGGATGGAGGGACAGGATGCAGGGAATGCCTTCCCACTGCCAGAGGGAAGGGTTTGATGGGATACTGGGAAGGAATTGTTGTCTGTGAGGGTGGGCAGGCCCTGGCACAGGTTGGGCAGAGAAGCTGTGGCTGCCCCTGGATCCCTGGGAGTGTCCAAGGCCAGGTTGGACGGGGCTTGGAGCAACCTGGGACAGTGGGATGTGTCCCTGCCCATGGCAGGGGGTGGCACTGGGTGGGCTTTGAGGTCCCTTCCAACCCAAACCATTCTGGGATTCTATGACACAAACATCCCCCCAAACAATTAAATGTAATTCTCTCCTCAGCCTCACTGGCTGCTGAGGAAGCTTTTTTCCTTCCCAATTTCCCAGCCTGTTTCCAGGACAGTGTTTGCCCTCCTCTGCACCCCAGGGTGGCAGCTAAACTTCCTGAAATAGTGGACAGGACTATTTCTGTCCATAAATCACAGGATCCCAGAATGGTTTGGGTTGGGAGGGACCTTAAGGCTCAGCTTGTTCCACTCCTTCCAGTGTTGGGGAAGTCAAGGGGATCCCGCTCAACTTAGGGATCAGCTACTCAGATACAACTCCTCAGCCCATGTCCCAACCACATGTTCACAGAAGGGACCCACCAGGACCATCCAGTCCAACTCCTGGCCCTGCACAGACACCCCAACAATCCCACCCTGGGCTCCAGAGGATCATCCCAACCCTCCTGAGCTCTGGCAGCCTTGGGGCCGTGCCCACTGCCCTGGGGAGCCTGGGCAGTGCCCACCACCCTCTGGGGGAGGAACCTTCCCCTGAGAACCCACCAGACCCTGCCTTGACACAGATCCAGCCATTCCAAGGTCCTGTCATGGGTCACCAGAGAGGTGCCGCCCATTGTGAGGGAGCTGCAGACCCCAGTGAGAGGTCTGCCCTCAGCCTCCCCTTCTCCAGGCTGACCAACCCAAGTGCCCTCAGCCACTCCTTGTCTGGCTTCCCCTCATTGCCCTCCCCCACCTCCCCAGCCTCCCTTGGGTGCTCTCTGACAGCTTCATGTCTTTCCAACGTTGTGGTGCCCGAAATTGCCCCCAGTGTTGGGTGCCTGGTGCCCACCCAGCTGCACGAGGGGGTGGCTGATGCTGCTGCAGCTGTGCTTGGTGCAGCAGTCAGGGCTGTGGTCAGTGCTGTGCTCAGTGTTGTAGTCAGTGCTATGGTCAGTGCAGTGGTCAGTGCTGTGGTCAGTGCAGTGCTCAGTGCAGTGCTCAGTGCAGCGGTCAGTGCAGTGGTCAGGGCTGTGGTCAGGGCTGGGGTCAGCGCTGTGGTCCGCGCTGT
>VXBX01001504.1:30133-52283 GCA_013400415.1 Scytalopus superciliaris | reverse complement strand
GGTTGTGTCCCTCAGCGCCCGGCCGGGCCGAGACCGGAGCAACTCGTGTCACGGAGCCGCAGCCGCCTGGGTGGGAACACACGGCCAAGGGGGGTCCGGCTGCTCTCTAATGGGGTATGGGGGGTCCCTCCGGCGCCACCACCCCCGCTACGAGCTCAGGTTTGCCCCTCGCCTTCCCGGCGCAATTTNCCGAGCCCCCCGAGCCCACGGAGCCCACGCCGGGCACGGGGCAGGCAGCGAACTCCCATTTCCTGCCTCCGATCTGCCCGCGATGAATCACCGCAATTTTCCTCCCCGGGTTCTCTCCGTTTCTTGGAAGAGACGGCGAGCGGGGAACGCGCTCGCTCCGGCTTTTTGGAAAACGCGGCTGCAGCCGATTCTCTCTCCCTCTGTGTCTCGGTGTCTCCCCCCTCTCCCCCTGCGTGCCCCTCGCCTCGGAGCGGCGATTTCTAACCCCGACACGCACACACGTGGTCGCTCCCTGGCTCGCCACCCCCTGCCCTGACGCTCAGACCCTTTTCATTCCAAATTCTACATTCCCTGGGGGAGTTTTGCCCCACTGCTGCCTGCTTTCGCTGGATAAAAAAGATAAAAGAGGGATGGCTCCGACCTCACTGCAAAGCACCCACGGCACACCCAGAGCCTCCCCAAAACCCGCCGGGCAGCCCAAGTGAAGCTGCCCCCGACCTCAGGGGTGAGCTGGGCTCCTGGAATGGGAAAGCAGCAGTCTGGGGAGAAGATGGGGTCTAACGCTCTGGGATGCATCCAGAAATCCCCGTGTGGTGTCCCAGGGATCCCAAAGGTGCAAGGGAAAGGGTCCGACCAGCGGTGTTCAAACCTTGGGTCGCCGCCAGCGCCGGCTGCTTCAAAACACGCTGGCACAGCCACCAGAACAATCCATAGCACAGGAACGGTGGGAAAAAAGGGAAAAACCAGGACAGATGGGGCTGAAGGAATAACATAACGGAGCCCAGTCTGGCCAGGAAGCAGAGACTGGGGAGAGCGAGCGGCAGAGCCGGCACGAGCTGCCCCGGATGCGCCTGCTCTGTTGGCAACGAAGGTTTTCCCACTCAGTCCCAGTCACTGCTCCTGGGAAGTAGGGATGGCTCCTCTGGATTAAATGCAACCAGCCCTGTGGTTCAGTTTTGCCTCAGTGTGCAGAAATCACCCCACTGAAACCACAGCCAAAGAGGCTGGCAATGACCAAGGGAGCCAGAGGCTGGTTTTGGCACAACTCACAGCTCGAGGTGCACCTGCCCAGGTGTGAGAAATCAGTGCCATCCAGAGCAGTGCTTTAACAAATAGCTGTGGGATTGTCGGTGTGGGAATGTTACTGGGAAGAGGGAGGTGGCAAAATGCCCAGTGGCTGAGTGAGGACTCCTTGTCCCCATAAACATCCTATCACTGAGAGAAGTCTCTCAGGTTTGACTCACTGCAACACCAACAAACCCCACGGTTTCAGTACAAGCAGCCCCAGGACCAAGCCTTTAACTAATGGTTCTAATTGCTTTACATCCCTGTGGATATTCTTTGATCAGAGCTTTCACTCTCTATTTCCCATCAACTGTGATTTTCAGCCTGCTGTCTGCACCCCCCTTACAGGGCTGGGAACAATTTGGGCTGTTTCTATAGGAATTTTTTTTAACTCCCTGTTGGCAGAGGTAGCACACTGGGACAGCAACTGAAAAGAATAAATTCAGTAAGGCCATTTCCTCCCTTTCTTGTGTGTGTAATTCCCCTCCTCGCAGCGTGGTACGTGCACAGCTCTTTGCAACAGCCCCTTGGAGACTGTCAGATCCCATGGGAATTGCTGCCCTGGGCACAGCAGAGCCGGGGATGTGGCAAGATGTGCTTTGAAGGTGCTGCTCTGCTGTTGAGTGGGGCAGGGGGAGGAGGGTTCAGCTGGGCTTTTTTTTGGTTCCCACTGTTCCCACCAGGGGAAGAGGAGCAGCACGAGGCTCCAACAGAGCTTTCTTCTCACTCACCTTTGTCTCCAGAGAAACCAGGGAAGAGAAAGGTCAGGAGTGGGTTCAACTACAGAGCTTGGCAGGGGCTCAGGCTAAATCATGCTCGCACTGTGCTTTTAACAAAGCTCTGCCTCTGCAGCAATCCGTGGTGTATTCCCTCTTCTCTACCTTTCCAGGAGGAGAAACTGTGGCGAGGAGAGAAAGGACACAGAAAGCAGGCCTGGAATCTAGTTTCATTTTATTTTAGCAAACCGCATGTTCTTCACTTATCAACATCTCTACATTAGCACTTGTATAGCTCTCCAACTTCTCTTTAGAAAAGGGTAAACAAGAGGTGACAAACTCAGGCTTTTTCATCTCTTAAAAACATCTCAAAGTTGGATTCAAGAAGACTTCGACATATTTTGGTTTGAAGGTAACAGATGTGGTGTGGAAACACTAATTCAAATCACCCGCCTGACTGAGAGCTGCCCCTCTTGGAGCCCCTCTGGCACCAGAGCCTCAGGAGAGGCCCAAGGTGCGACTCCCCAGGGCCCCCCAGCCCTGGCTGGCTGGCCGGGAGCAGCCGGGGGTGCTCCGAGGAAAGCAGCACCTCGGGGCTCAGTGCAAGTGCTGTATGTACACGGCTCCCTCAGGGGAGCGCCAAGGACCTCGGCATGCAGGGATTTAGGGAGGGGCTCTTCTGCCGCGGCACCTCCTCGTCAAACAATCACATTCCCCCAGTCACCCTGTTCCTGCTGTCTAAAGATATAAAGATCTTCTTTGAAGAATTGTTTGAAAAGCCAACCCTCCCCCCAAGCCCACGCGGAACACCGTAAATGTACAGATTAGAGACGCCCTAGAAAAGTCCTAAAATTACTGCAGAAACTAAAGATGACTCGTTGCAGGGGAGGGGCAGGCACGAGGCACAGCATCGAGATCTAACCAATGCTCGGGTCGGTTTGACTTAGTTTTCAGCTTTTCCCCCATCATTCAAGAAAAAAAAAATTAAAAAAAAAAAATAAAAAATTAAAGAAGTGTTTAAGCATCAGAACTAAAATACAAATGCACGTTGACTTTTATATAAAACAAGATTGTGGATCTGACCATGGGATTCCCTGACACTGGAAAACATTTTACTTTTTCGCCCGGAGAGATTTCCTCATGGTGGATTTGCCCTTAGCAGAGGGTTTCACCTCCTTCCTCCCGCTGGCTGCTGGTTTCTTGGAAGAGCTGCCACCAGAGGGTTTCTTGATGGCTGGGGCTGCTGGTTTGGCTTTCTTAGCAGGGGTTTTCACCTTGGGAGGGGGCTTTGCTTTGCCCCGGCGGGCTGCGGGGGTTTTCCTTGGCTTGGGTTTGGACTCTCTTCGCTTCATCGGAGGGGCCCTGCTCCGGGATTTGGGAGGAGGTCTCTTCTGCATCCTGTCAGGAAGAGACACAGCACAGCAGCTCAGGGGAGGTGCAAACGGTACCGGAGCAGAGCTGCTGTCAGTGATTTGCATAAACGAGGCAGATCTTGCATCCCTGTTCTGTGCCACGGCCTCTCCAGCAGCACATTCCACCAGCTAAATCTCAAGGAACAAGAGCTCTCACCACACTGAGCACTTCCCATCCTCACAGAGCTCTGCAGTGAGGCTTCCAAGCCCTTCCTTAGGCAAATAAACAAATAAATAATGACGGTGAATCAGTGAGCTGTCAGAACAATTAAGAGCCCTGAGCACTCTCCTTTCTAAATGGAATTTCATTACTTAACAAACAACACTTCCCTCAAATCCGCAGTCTGAGTGAGGCAGGTCTCATATCTGGCTATAGAGCTGCAAATAATACTGTAGGGAAGAGTTTTCCTCAGGAAACACTCAGTAAAGACAAAAAGTCCCATGTGGAACATGACACTTTATAAAGCAGGAGACCAAAGGCAGTATGAAGAATAAACACAGGCTCTCTCTCATCTGGAGGGAGAAAGAGGGAAGCTTCAAATTACACAGTGGGGGAGACCCCTTATGGAATGGGGGAGATCCACTATGGAATGGGGGAGATCCATGTGTTGGGAGCAGCAAGGAGTAGACACTTCCTCCAACACCTGTGAGCAACGGCCCTGTGGATAAATAACCACACCAAGAGACACCTGAACACTCCACAGCTGTGACAGACACTCTCATTTCATCCAAAGGAGCCCACCCACCTCTCATGTTGCCATACCTCTTCTTTGGTGGGGGCTCTTCCTCCTCGGACTCTTCCTCTTCAGATTCTTCTTCCTCCTCAGATTCCTCTTCTTCTTCCTCATCAGACTCCTCGGAGTCCTCATCCTGCTGCTTCTCAGGGTAGAGCACATCTGGGCTACAAGAGGGGTCTGGTCAGAGTGTGATTTGCTTCTAAGGATAAGACTCCAGGCTTGGCAGGCCTTGGATAGCTCTGGCTCTCAGCTGGCACTGAAGCTTCCCCCTAAGCTTTGAGCCTAGTCCAGAAATGCCCCAGACTTCTGTGATTGCTGCTATCCCAAACCAAAGTTACTGAGTCTCTGCAACAGCAGAACCACAGCAGCTTGGGAATGTCCCAGCCCTAAGCTGCCCCTCCTCTGCTTCTCTCCCTCATTTCTCCTTCCCTGCAAACCCAGGGAGATGGACAACCAAGGGGCAGGATCAGAGTCAGGGGCTCAGCGTGTGCTGAAGCTGTGAGGATTCTGCATGTGTGCAATAAAGGAAGGGGGGAGCAGAGACTTCAGTGACTGTGCTGCATTTGCTCTTCCTGGGACACCAAGTGCCCATCCCGGGGCTGCACAGGGCCCAGCACAACATCAGCTCACAGCAGGAGAGAGGCTGGTTTAGGCTCAGAGTAGCTAATTTAGGTCATCCTCCCTCAAGGAAGGCTAACAGCTGGGTCCTGCTGCTCAGGAGCAGCCTTGCATTGAGCACCCACCACACTCCCTGCTCAGGTGGGTTGGTTTTAGCACAGGAACACTTAAACAGGCCCAGCCTGCAACAAAAGCATCAGGACAGGCTGCCTGAGAACACTTAGTCCAGTATTTTTACTGCCCTTAAAAGCTTCCTTTGCTAATGAAATCAGCTTTATGTTCACTCACAAGCAATGTCATTATCCAGAGCAAGGGTGACAATGTGGCAGTTCATGAGTTACTAAACCCTCCACAACCCCAGCCCTGCTACCTGACCTGTGCAACACTTCTCCTCAACATCGTTTTACAGCCAAGCTCGTTACCTGGGATAGTAAGGGAAGCAAAGCTGAAAAGTTCCACTGAAGCCCTTGCCAGAAATTTGCTCCATCCAGCCATTCTTCTCACATTTCTGCAGGGTTCTCTTCAGTAGATGCACTGTGAAAGGGAAAAGGAATCAGAGAAACCTTGTGTTACTATCCTTATCCTCTTGTCTGACTTCACTGCTCTCTGCAGTGTCCTCTGAAAGCAGAGCTGGAGTCAGGATGGGAAATCCTCTCACAGTCAACTTTCAAGTAAGATACAAGTGTTTGTTCCTGAGCACTTGGCAAGTGCAGCTCTGAATTCTCCAAGGGAAGAAGTCAAGAATGGTGCATGTTTCTGATGTCAAGATCAAGGGGTGCTCCTTCAAATGCATTCAGCAGCACCACATAACTACTTCAGTCCAAATTTAACCCAAATCTCAGCTTTTTTCAGCCTCCCCTCCATAGAGTTTTTTAAAACAAGCCTTTTTCTCTCTTTTTGCCCTCCTCATGTTCTAAATGTCATATCTGCTGCATCCTTCACCATTCTGTGGTTTTCTTTCTGTTTTGTTTTTTAAAGGGTAAAACATTTGGTCTAGAAATACAACAAGCACACTTTTTATTCCAGTCCTTCATTCCAGAATTATTTCAGCCATTCCATTGTGCACTGTGTAAGAATTGTAACTCAAACTGTGCAAGGACAGGGGACCTTTGTCTCTGGCAAAGGGCTGAGGTTGTTTAGTCAGTTCAGAACCATTTTCAGCTTGAATTAGAGGGGCCATTTACATATTGAGCTCCCTCCAAACCCAGGGAAAAGCAAAGCCTGTCCTCAAGCACGTTCCAAAGAGGGTTATGGTTGTAACCACAAGGCTGGTTTTACTCTGGGTACCAAAGATCAACAGCAGCACATAAAGCATTTGACTCCAGTCAAATCCAGTTATAGGGTGAGGTACAAACTGGGGAGGAGAGCAGAGCCTTGGCTCTGCTTTCTCATCTCACCACATCTTCCTCCGGTTGCTCTCAGAACAAAGCAGAGATCATCAAAATTCCTTTTATGTAACGGAAGGAGAAAGAAAACAACAGATTGCAAGCTGAGACTTCCTTATCTGCCTTGCAGGAGTGACAAGCACTGGAGGCTGGCTCAACACAGGCCTCCAAGGACCAGGGACACTTCCAACAGCCCTGACAATAAAGCATTCCAGGAAGGTGTATTCCAATTAGGAAGCCTGGAAGCTCTTTTCCCTGCCCCAAGATTAAGAAGTCACACTTTACATCAGTCTCTAGTTGGCAGAAGGCCTCAGGCAACTTCTTTAGCCCTGGAACCCGTGCTCTGTGTCAGTAAGCCCTGCACCAAACAGCTGTGCTGATACTCTGCTTCAGCTCCAAGTGAAGAGTGCAGGATCAGCAACCTCCCCTGCAGCCCCATGTCCTGAGCAGTGGCACCAGCTCTGATTCCACAGGAGCATACTGATCTCCCTTCAGGTTTGACTGGAGGAGAGACCACGGTGAGCTCAGCCTGCTCCAACTGACCTCCAACTGCACTCAGCCCAAAGAACCCAAATAAGCCCTTCCAAGAAGTTTAAAGGCTCTGACAGCATTGCTTCTGCCAGAGCAAAAGTGAAACCAAACATTAGTGTTCTCCTGGGAACAAAGGACAGGTCAAATCTCCTTCCAAATACAACAGGATTCATTTCTCTCCTCATCTGCTTGACCTTTTAAAAACCAGAGCCAAACAAGGACCTCAAACACATCAGTAAGGGGCGCTCAGGAATTTTTTTAGAAGTCAGACTATGCAACTTCTCTAAATAAAAAGCAATTAGGAGCTGCATTGATACCAAGCTGTCTCCTTTCAAAACAGAGAGAGACAGATGAAATCAACGTGGTGATTTAAGAACAATCAAGTACTTGAATACTATTCGCCCTCCCTGGCTATAGACAAGAGAATCACGCATTCTGTCTCAGGAACTGGCCTTTGTCAGGCTTGAAAGGGACTGATGGGAATTAAAACCACCGAGCATCTCTGCAGCACAAAGAGCTGAGCAGCTGCAGCTCCACGGAGTGCTTTAAAGGTGCTGCACAGGCACATCTGCAGCTGCAGGACTCCCTCTCTCAGCACACAGCAGTGTTACAGGGATGGGTGCTTTACCCTGGAAGTTGGAGTTGGTCCCTGGGTAGTTTTCCAGGATATACTTCTTCAGCGCTGTGGTGGAGCAGGTCTTCGGTTCGTTCATGGCCGCAATAGCAGACAGGATGGCATCTTCCATCAGAGTCCCACCCAGCAGGGGCTTCTCCCCTGATTTCTTCAGCTATTTTCCAAGGAGGAAGAGAAAAGCATCAAGACAAAATTCTCCCAAACCAGGTCAGGACAAGCTCCTCTGCACCAGGTGGGTCGGCGCTCCTGCATTAGCACAGATACGTTTAATATTAAAACACTGCACAGGGAATGCTGCTCTCCCAGCTTTAAGTGGGAGGCCAGGCCTAGCCAGTCAGCTGGCCTGGGGGGCTTAATGAGCAACACCTCACCCCAGTCCCCAAACACACTGCAAGCCTAAGGGCCTGTCGCTCAGGGGAGGAAATGAAGAATAAATCAGATTGTCCTCCAGCCCACGGACCAAATGTACCCAAGAGACTTCTACAGCACAGACATGAGTAAAAGACACAGCAGGCATCTGGGGGACCTGCTGCACTTCCAGTTAGGGATGGAGAGGAAGGCTTACCCCACCAGCTCCCTACTGTGCTGGTGAGTCAGAGCTGAGGCAGCGTGTGCAGCACGCTCAGCAAGGAAACAGGGGGTGTGCTCCTGGAATGGAGACCAAGAGTCCTCCTGCTTCATAGCTGGACAAGTCCTGAACATGTCAGGCTGCTGGAGAAAGGGGCACCCAGTGAAGCTGGGGGAGAGGGCCCAGTGTCACATCCAAGGCTTGCGGCCAACAAAAGATGAACTCTGTCTCTGACCTGGAATGTCCCAGACGCTCCCTTCCCTGTGATCTGCTCTAACTGGCCCTTCTCTACAGCTCTCTGCAGGGCATTCTTCAACAGCTGGGGCCTGAAACACAGCAGGAGAGAGCTTTAGTGACACATGCTGACAGCTTCACAAACAAACAGAGAGGCAGCAGTTTGCAGAGTGTGAGCAGAGCAGCACTCCCGGTGCTGTCTGCCCACGTACAGACACTTTAAACGGAGCCCTGTCAGCGAGGCAGCGCAGCGGGAGCTGAGCCGCGGCACAGCCAGGAGCAGGCAGGGTTCCCCCCCTTTGGACAGCACACTGGGATGGGGTGGGCAGCCAGCCAGCTCACAGGCAAGCAGGGGGCTGGCACAAGCCCCTGTGAGAGGTGACACACAGGGTTCTCCTGGTTCTGCTTCCCAAGCCTGACCCGCTCTGTACAGGTAAACTCAAATATTACCATACATGTGTGCCAAAGCACCCAGAACCAAGTGGGGTGAGATCCTGAGGAGAGGCCTTCACATCCCACAGCTAAAGGGATGTGGGTTTGGCTCAGGTGTGCAGAGCAGTGCTGCTGTGGGCAGCAGGAGCAGAGATGGGGCCTGGGGGGATGCAGAGAGAGGCACAGCTTTTCCTCGAGTTTTTCCACGCGCTCTGCAACTCGGAGCAGCACCTGGTTGCTGAAATACTGGACTGAGTCACTGTGAAGGGAGGCAGAGCCAGAGGAAGGCTGAGCTTCCCTGCTCCTCCTGTGGCTACAGCCACTCTGGCACCTACCTTATATCTACTTTGAGTTTGGGGTAATACTGAGACACGTATTTCTTGATGAGGCTGTAAGAAGCTTCCTTGGGCTCACACAGGCGGGTGAAGGCCAGGGGCAGGACGTCCTCCAGCTTCACCTGCTGCTCTGCAGTCGGGGCCGAGGTGCTTTTCTGAAACACACACACACACACTTCTACACATCAGTGGGGCCTAAAACTCTGGGTTTCTGAACCAGCAATGCACAGGTGGGGAGAAGAGCTCCTGATCGAGGCCACAGAGATGGAAAATCAGGTGCTGTAAGACAGCTCTCTAAATTAACAACTTCTAAGTAAAATCGAGGAAATTTGGCTGAATTTTCATAGGAGTCTTAGGAAAACTTTACAAACACAAATCACTGAGTATTTAACAACATCTGTATCTTTAATGATTTTCTTTCTATAGAAATTTTCCTCTGATACCCTTCAATGACACAGGAGAAAAATCATAGAACTCCAGAATCATTAAGGTTGGAAAAGACCTCTAAAATCATCAAGTCCAACCATTAACCCAGCACTGCCAGGGCCACCACTAAACACATCCCCAAGGGCCACATCCACAGGTTTTTTTGAACAATTCCAGGGATAGTGAACCCACCCCTTCCCTGGGCAGGTCCTTCCAATGCTTTACAACCCTATCTGTGAAGATGATGATTCATTCTGACACAGAAGTTAAAGCCCATCAAAGGCAGGACCCGCTTACACAGACCAAATCTTCCCCAAAAGGAACAGCTAAACATGAGTCCATTTTTATTTTGAGACAACACAATAAGATCTTGATTGAAGGCAAAACTCCCTTCTGAGTTTCCTCCACCCCTTTTGTTACAATGAGAAGGGATGATCAGGAAGAAATGGTTTACTCTTTACACAGAAAATGTGCTGAAGTTCAGTGATTTGATGCTAAACAGCAGCTCTGCAAACAGTCCAGGGGGTGAGAGAACTGCTCCCCTGCCAGCTGAATTCACCACCAACATTTGTTTTGCTGCCACACAGAGAAAGTAACTGGGAACAAAGACACCAACAAAGCTGCAGAGAGAAGTGATGTATCAGCAGGTATCAGGTGCCTGGCTCACACCTCTCGTGGGGCCAGTGGCCTGGATTTAAAAAGCTGCAATGCAATTAGCTTCCTTCAGTGCCCTACACCAAGTGTGTGACCATTGCCCTCAGTTTTAGGGCTTCTGGTCTCCCTGGGAGGCAAGAGATGAGCACCAAGGCATGACCTGTCCGAGTTCACCCGTCTAAGCCCCAAGGGGATTGGCAATTCCAGCTAAGGATTTTATAAGTGCAGCATTAGGAATGTGTTCCACACACCCAGCATGGCACAGAGTGGAGAGCAGCAGTGCTGGAGCCATGACTAACTGTGAGGCTCAAAAAACAAGCCCTGTCACATTTTGCTGCCTCAGAACAACACTCAGCATCAGCAGGTTTCTTCCAGTAGCCTTGGGATATTCTCTACTTCCCCGCTCTGCCCTCACAGCTCATTGGAAAAACGTCCTGAAGCCCTCCCTTTATCCACACAACAGACATAACAGACACAGCATTAGCAAAAAGCTCTCTTAGAATATCTCAGAGGCCTCTCCCTCTGCCAGGTAAAGAAGAGCAGGAGCTTCATGGTTATTCAGTTTTCTGCCTCTAAACCAAAGCCCAGAGGGTTAATGTAAACATTTTGATTATTCAATTTGGTCTTAATTTTTCATGGTAATTAATTTCTGATTCTGATGTGAGTGGGCTGAGTGTTTTAATTACTGCACTTGGGGAGGAAAAGCACAGCAAGGAGGAGAACACTGTTTGGGTTGGGGTTAGGTACACTCCAGTGTAAGAGTTTTCAGAGTATGGGTTAAAATGATCCATCTTACCTTCCTGTCTCTGGATTTTGGAACAGCTTTTCCTGCGTTAGACACCACCACAAAGCTCCCAGAAGCTCCCTTTCCTTTCACCTAGTTCAAAAGAAAGTCCATTTCAGTCTTTAACAGTGTAACTCAGAACAGTAACAACCTGAGAGAGACTCACTGGTATCATGATGCAGATTTTGAATGCACTGTCACCCTGGCAATGGCAGAGGCCTGACTTGAACCCACTGAAACTTCAGTCAGACCAAAAGCTGCAGCCAGACATTAATACAGACTCTGCTGTCCTGACAGATAACCCAGGCATAAACTACAGTGCTAAAACCCACACTGCTGCAGAAGGGACCCTGCTGGACTCACATGCTGCTGCAATGCTGAGTGACAACACCCAGAAACAGTCAGGGATTGCACAAGAACCAACAGTGCAAAGCATCTGACTGACAGAACAGTGCTGGAATCCTGTCACTGTCTGACAAAGTGGGGACAGGGGCTCATTAACCTGCATGAAACAGAACACTGTCGACCCAGAGACCTGTTACTGGAGTTAAGAAACTCCTGTGTAAGTCACGGATCATGGAATGGTTTGGGTTAGAAGGGAACATAAAGATCACCCAGTGCCACCCCCTGCCATGGGCAGGGACACCTTCCACTATCCCAGGTTGCTCCAAGCCCCGTCCAACCTGGCCTTGGACACTTGCAGGGCTGGGGCAGCCACAGCTTCTCCACCCAACCTGTGCCAGGGCCTGCCCACCCTCACAAGGAAAAACAGTTTTCTACCCAACCTAAACCTACTTTCTGTCCCTTCAAAGCCATTCCCCTTGTCCTGTCACCACATGCTCTTGTAAACAGTGTCCCTTCGGTCCTGCCACCTCTGGTGCTGCTCCACAGAGCAGCTCTTACCTGCCTAATGATTCCCCTCTCCAGCTCCCTTTTCAGGGCTTGCTTCAGGAGATAGCCTCTCCTCTCCAGCTCCAGGGAAGGGTATTTGTGGATGATGTATTTCCTTATGGCAACGACCGAGGCCCCGCTCTTCTGAAAGCAGGCCTGAAACAGAGACAGGGCTTTGTAGGAACCACCTGCACTGGGATTGTCCTGAGAGGGGCTGGAAGAACAGGCTGCACTGATGCACAGGGTGCCAGGGCTGGCCTCTTCCCCACAGTGACTCAGCAGTTTAACATGACTAGCAGAGTGCTTAACTTTCCCCTTCAGAGTATGTGAGGGGCAGACAACACAAAAGCAGCACAGCCAGCACCCATCAGCTGCTGTCCTGCCCTGAAGCACTCACATGGAATGGCTTAAAACACAAAACACAGGCACCTTTTGGCAAACTACTGATGCACAACTGGTAAAACATTTTACTAACATCAGACAGATTAATCACTAAGTCAGACAAAGCTGACAATTATTTTTAAGAATATGGAGGATTGACATAATAAATGAGTAAAAAAAACCCCTAAGAAGTTCATATTTTGGAGATAAAACAGCTGGAAAGGCCATCTTGCAATTAAGGCTGGTGGAGTCCAGGCCTCCTGTGAAGGCAGAACCAAGCCTTGAGGGGAGAGCAGCAGCAACAACACAGGTCTCCTCTTACAAACCAGAAGAGATCCAGTAAACCAACAAACACCACTTTGGAATGCAGGTTTACAGCATCTCCCTCTGTCCTGAATGAGTTAATGATAAAGAAAGCACGAGGATCAAACAGATGGATTAATCAGGGTAAGGGAAGTTAAATGTGTCTAGAAGGCACAGCAAATGAAATGATGACAGCAATGCAGCAGGTTAGGCCAGCCTGGCTGTTTCTTATAATGCATTTAGGGAGGGGAACAAATTCTAAACAAAGAAATCAGCTACAGGACCCCTCATCATCCTCAGGGATGATCTGAGATCCTTGGGCCTCAGGCAGAAGCACACCCCCCTCACACAGCAGGCGTCCCCTGCTGACAGCCAGCACTGTGCCCTGCACCCCAGCCAGCTGAGACAGCCCTTTCAGGCCCACAGAGTGCTCTGCTCTGCCCCGGAGGCACCAAAGCAACCCTCGTGTCCTGCTCACCCGGATGGCCTCGGTGAGAATGGCGTCCATTTTGGGCCGGGAGGTGGCTGCCATCTGGGTCTGCTTCTGTGCCCGGGCCAGCTGGCTGGCAGAGAGCGTGGCCCACGCCGGGATCGTCTTCTTCACCTTCTTCTCCTTCTCCTTGGACTGATCCTTCTCGCTTAGGGAACACACAGGGCAGCAGTCAGGCAACAGGCTCTGGGACAAGCCAGCATGCAAAAGAACAAAAAAACCCAGCCCAGAATATCTGACGTTGTTTAAATTAAAATGACACAAGGAATATTTGGAGGTTCCTGTGAGTAAAAGGGGCCCTGTCTCAACACCCAGCCTCACATTTGCTCCAGAACAGCAGCTGCATGAGCAGTAGCTGCTTCCTCAGAAATATGAGCACCTTAAGGGACTCGTCCAATTTCCCCCATCCCTCCCACCACCTTTTCTCTCTCTGAACCCTGACTTCCTTCAGAGTCCCACCCAATTCCCTGAACTCAGCACCGAGCAAAAGCCTTACTCCTTTTTGGTTTCTTCTGAGGACTTTGTCTCCCCCTTCCCTTCATTCTCAGGTTCCTTTGGCTGTTCTGCTTCACTGGATGCAGCAGGCAGGGTTTCAGTCTCCTGTTCCTCTCCAACAGAGGCAGATTCCTCAGAGGTGACTTCTGCATCTAAAAAATAAGAAAACATCTCAAGTTATTACCCAAAACTAGGTTTTTTTCTTCAGGAAGGTACAGGAAAACAAAAAAAAGCTTAAAATACACCCCAAAAGATATTTCCCAATAATTTCTTCTCTCTAATTCAAATGTATTATTTAAATGTAACTTAAAAAGTGAAGAAAACCACCAAAAAGAGCTTCAAAAAGGTGCAATAAGCCCTCAAATGCCACAATAACTGCAGACAACACCATGGAGCATCTTCACAGGGAACCAATTCCCCCAGTGTTCTCCTGGAGCTGCTGTTGCCCCTCAGCAGAGAGGCCTGGGAGGGGAAAGGAAGAGGAAAGCACTGCCAAGAAACATCAAGATTTTCCCCTGGTTTGAGTATTTAAGTGTTTTTAGCTCAGAAAGGTGCAAACCCACACCTGCCTACAGGAAGTTCAGATAGGTGGCTGCCCCATCCCTGGAAGTGTCCAAGGCCAGGCTGGACAGGGTTTGGAGCAACCTGGGACAGTGGAAAGGGTGGAATGGGATGAGCTTTAAGGTCACATCCACCAAACCAATCTGAGATCCTGTGAAGTAGCTTTGTTTATGAGCAAGTGGTTTTCAGACCCAGAAGCACCTGAAGGATATTTACCATCCCAATACATTTTTCCAGACTTGGAAAGCTTTAGGCTGCACATACATTGGCAGGAGCACTTGTGTATCAGAAGGATCAAATCCAGTCAGAAACCAACTTAGCAGGCAAATTAATTCCAGTATATTTAGCTCAGAACAGGCCTCAGAGGCTGGGCTGCCTACAAGATAAGATGAATATAAACTGGAATTCCACACTTTTTGGATAAAGAACTGCCCACCACCACTGCTCTGTGCAGCTTAAGAATTCTTGATAGATTCCTGTGCACAGTTTTCCCACGGAGGCGTTTAAAATGCTCAGTGAATTAAGACTCAGTTTTGTGTGTAATTTAGTTAATTGTGACACCAAAGAGGACAAAGTCAGAAAAACCAACTGCAATACTGAAATGACACATTCTGAGAGACTGAGGTGAAGCTGCTAAGCCCAGACATGTTAGTATCAGACTAGATTTTATGACACACTGTGGTAAAATGTTTTTGTTCAGAAAAACAAAGAAAAAAAATTTAAATACTTTGTTTTTCCCATTCATTAACTCCACCTTTTGATCTCAAGCCATCATCCTGACACTACTGAAGCATCACAATTCCTTTACTCTAAAGGATGTGCAAGCTTAAAAGGGACTATTTTTAGGTACATTTTCATGTCTGGAGTGTCAGAGCTTTGCCAAGGGGTATGAAAGACAAAACAGACGGGTTCGAGCTGAAAACAGTGTCTGCAAAACACAACTCCCCAGTGATTCTGGAAAAACCTGCGACAGGGTTAGCCAAGCATTAGTGGTATTTTAACCTTGGCAGAAAGGGGTTTTCCAGGAGCTTCGGAGCGCAAGACACTGCTGAAGTGTTCCATACCTGCTTTGACCTCTTCCCCCTCGGCAGGTTTGCTCTTGGGAGGAGTTTCCCGGGAAGTGGAATTCACCGAGCGACGGATTGGCATCGTGTCGTCTTCAACCTTCTACAAAAAGCACACGAAAATCACTGGAGGTGCTGGGAAGAACCACAAAGGTCTGAAGCGGCATTAAAGTAAATCAAAGCAGCAGAGGTAGAAATATTCTGGTTTGGATTTTTTTTCAGGATGTTAAAGCACAGTAACCCTCAAACCAGCTTCTGCAAAGTATACCAGGAGAGGATAGTTTCATATTTTACAGTTATAACAGGAATAATTTCAGTTCCAAATTAAATGACATGAGGATTTTGACAGATACATCATCTCAGGGAAAGCAGGGGAGGGCACGCAGAGTTTGTTAAGACTCCCAATCGAGTTTCCTGGAAGCAGGGGAGAAAGAGTACTGAGTAACCTTCAGCAGGCCTGGAAGTCAAGGACTGATCCAAGGGCAAGCTTGGAGAAAGGGCCAGCCCCTACCTCACTTAACTTGTCCGTGTGGATCAGCTGAGCTCCCGTTAAGAGTGGAAGCGCCTTATGATGCACGGGTTCAGCTTCAGACAGATCAGTCGCCATTTAAATTAATTTCTAGCCCCAACACTGTGGAGCCCCAGGTTTTAACCCCAAGGAACTTTTTCCTAATGGTTTTCACAGTGCAGTGAGGAGTCAACCTAAAGTACAGAAAAGATGTGGTGTGAAAATTAACAAAACAAAAACATCTACGTCCACGTATCCATCAAACTAAAGGTTAAAAAGAAAAGGATAAATGACTTACAGCTCGAGACTAACACAACTGACAAGCAACACTTGCATTCAACAGAGGTGCTAAAACATGTATGGGAACGGGAGAGCTATGGATGGAGCAGAACTGGGAAAGGTGCAAGCCAGACCTGCTCCATTAAAACATGGCTGAAAGATAAAAAGGCTCTTTAAATTAAGGGCAAGCGTTAACGAAGAGCAGCCATTGCACTGTGTCCCTCAGTGACTTGGGTACAAGCAGGAGCTGACACGTGGAGCTAAGGAATTAAACCATTCGATCCGTTAGGCAGGAAACACAAACATTGGGAATCAAACCATGCCCCCTCCCACCCCCCCAAATTAAACCCCATGCAACATAAAGAAATGAAGGAGTCTTTAGATAAAAATAATAAAAAAGAAAGAATCAAAACAGCATTCTCCATGCCTTCCACCACAAAATGTAATCTTTCCAAAACTCTGCTCCAAGCACATGCACTGCCATGGATACCAAACAGGACAAGCTCAGTTTAACCCTCGTCAAGTCTCTCCCCTTACTACTGTTACACTTTCACAGCTTTTCTTACCTGCCGCCCATCTGCCTGCACTGGCCTCTCCTAGGCAGAGGGGCTCCCCTAATTCCATCACAAAACAGGGCTCATCACAAAACCGGCTCGTTCACTCCCCCTCAGCACTCCCTTAAAAACCTCAGAAGCAAAGCCTCACCTCTAGCAAGCCAGGGCTGCACCCACCCTCCCCAGTTCCATCCAAAAATCAAGCTCCAGCCTGTCCTCTTCCCTTCCTTACACAGGAATAGCCAAAATGTTCCCTTTTTCACCTAGTCTGAATTTAATTTATTTTTTTGCTAGAAGGCAAGCACTTCCCATAAACTTTCAATTTGAGTAAGTATTTTCCCCAGCCTGTTTTGGTCTTGAACAGCATCACTCCCAGCCAAGTTTTCAGGATGACTTTCATCACTCAGCCCTGCTCTCCCCACAGCACACCCACACCAGTCCCTGCCCCCCAGCAGAGCCCTCTCCTTTCCAGCACTGGGGGTTCCTCATCAGAGACACCTCACGGACCTGAGCAGTGACCCTGAGGAACCTGTCTCAGCACCAGGCAAAGCAAAGCCCAGCAGCACCTCAGGTTTTCTTCTGAGGCAAAACGGAAAAATCAAAACACACCGCATGCCAAAACCAAAGAAAATGGGATGAATGAAGCTCTCTGGTGAAATGCCAGGGTGGGAAAAAATACTAATGGCCAGTTAGAAGGCATGACCTACAGCCCAGCACCCTTCTGGCCTGTTTTAAGGGATCGTCCTTCCTCAAGTGTGGAAAATTACAGGAAAAATGAAATTTATCACCAGGTTTCAGCTCAGTATCCAATGTTTTTTTTTTTGAGCAAGCAGAGCCTGAATTCCTTTAAAAAACTGCCAGCATTTTGAAGTGAGTCCTAAAATAACCAACTCAAGATCCCTCCTCAGGAAAATCAGTTGGGGGCTACAAAAGGCACATTCCCTGGGATCACACACAGGCACGAGCCACACTGTGGCTGGCCTGGTCCTGGGTTTTATTTATTTTTAAACTGTGTGACCTGCAGGGCACATGCATGAAAATACAGCTTTGACTTAAAATTGTCCAAGTTCTAAAATCCCTTTGCTTAGATCAGCATATAAACTTGTTGCTCTCAAAAGCAAAACTCAACACAGCACAATTCCTCACTCCTGTGCCTACAATGCAGGCAAATAAAGCCAGAACCCAGCAGAAATTCAGAGAGGCTTGTTGATTCCCTCTGCATTCCCAGGCGTGGACCATCCCCTGCTCAAAGGGGAATCCAGGGGGAAGGAGGACGATCTCCTCCTGACTTCAAAGCACTGGGAGTCTCCAGGGGCAAAGGCACAAGTCCCACCTTGTGAGAGCATCTCACTGCACCTGCTCAGCCCATTTGTTTCCACAGAGGGATCAAAAGTCATTTTCTGTACTGGGTGTGAAATATAAACCAAAACCAGGCCTGAATTAAGGCCCTCCAAAAGGTGAAGCAAAAAACTAGAAGGTTTTGGAACAACAATGCAGGAAAACTCGCTCTCCCCCCCACCAAACAAACCAGATTTATTTAATGGAACAACCAAGTCACACAAAACATTGCCTGGACACCCTATTTCAAAAGACAACTTTAAACGGGAACCACAGTTACAATCACAAGCATCACTCTTAATAATAATAAAAATAAAAGTAATAACTGCATTTTGCATTCACACAAACACCACCAAACAAACACTGTGTTTTGGGAGCCAGAAGAGGCCACCAGCTAAGGATGAAGTTTCCAAGGTGCTTGTTGGGTAACTCTCACCAACACCTAAATCGGATCTTACTCCGAAAAATACAATCACATCAGCACTGAAACAACCAGCAGGGTGCCAACCCTCACAGAAGCACAGAAAGTCACTCCTCACACAGCTGCTCACACTCTTTTTCCCACAGGCCTGTTCAACTGCAGGGTCACAGTTTCCCAAACTCCCATGAATTAGTCATTCCAAAGCTGGTAATCCAGCAAGGAGCTGATAAGGAACAACCCCCGTCCCCAGATTCCTGGTTTTCTGGATGAGCAGGAGTGTGTCCAGTCTGCCAGCCCAGGGAGTGGGCAAGGGGGACGTTCAAAGGTACAGGGAGCTTTATAAAAAGCTATAGCAATTCTCTCCTGAGTTATCAGCACAATGTTAGGCAGGAAAGAAAGGGAGGCTTCAGGATACTGTTTCAGAAGTGTGGAGTCCCCCCACTAATGTAAGAGACACAATAATATTAATTAAAAAAAAAATCAATCAGTTCGAGGCATAGTTAGGCTGACTCCTTGAATTTCTGCTGGCCATAAGATTTTTCAGTTTATCTCAGCCTTCAGTTTGCTCTGAGGGAAAATGTTTCAGGATAAGTTAGGCTTGGAACGTGGCAATCCAAGTGTCAGCCTGGTGGAAACACCAAGTCACAGGGAACTCGGGGTAGAGTGAGCAGGCTGAAAACAAATATGCAATGGAAAAATGAGGAAGCACGTCCAATCCTGGGCTGGGGGTGTCCCCTTACTGTCACACGACCCGGAGAGGTGACTGATGTACTGAGATGTGACTGGGATAAAGTACGTGACACCTGCCTAGAAATGAGGTCAAAAAGGGGTAAATAGAGTTTTTATGCACCTGCAGATTTGAACGCAGGGTGTCAAGGGGCACAAAACCAACAGCCTCACAAGTGATGCAAGAATAACCGTTTGTTACCAGAAGCCAAATAAAACTGGGTTTAAAAAAAACAGGCTGTTGATTATTGTGCAATTATTTACTACTCTGTAAAGCTGAAGAGCATTTAAATGTCTCAGAAAATGCAGAAAAAAAAAAAGTACAGGAAATGTTAATACTTTTGCAAATCCAAATCAAACACGCCAAAAAACCATCACTTTCTAAACTGCAAGCTGGCCAATTATTTCCAGGCTATTGCCACCCTGAAATCCTCCAAGCTCCTCCCTAAAGCCCCAGCCCGGGCAGCAGTTCCTTTCCCAAAGTCACAGCGTATCATCCGGCACCACCTTGGATACAAATGTGTTTCACAAAATGTGCCTGTCAGGGGCTCCCGGTTAATGCTGTCACCAGCTGCTTCCCGGAGGTTCCAGCACTCACTGCTCTGCCCTTGGCTTTTCCAGCTCACCGAGCTGCCTTGCACTCGGGTAGGTCAGCCCGGGAGCATTTGGGCATTTAAACCAGCCTGGAACTGTGCAGGGGAATAAAATCTGCTCCTGGATACAGAATGCAAGTTGGTGCCCGTTTGTGACCCGTGTCTGGCGGCCTGCTTGGACACTCCCTCGTGTGTGGCTGAGCACAGCTGGCATTCCCCTCGCTCCTGCTGCCACTCACCAGCGTTCATCCCAATCCCTACAGCCACTGATGTCCCGGGATGCATCCCAGTTGCCCGGACTTTGCAGCTGACTCAGCTCCGAGGGCTCCCAGGGATCTGTCCCTGGCTACCTGAGCCCCACGCTGCTGCAGGAACCAGCTTGTTCCAATTAACCACCAACAGTGGTCCAGGACACAGATCCAAGAGTTCCCAGGCAGCACATTCTTTGGCCTGACTGGGTTACAGTGGCCATTCCCATCCACTTCTTCCCTACATGGGGCTAAGGGGGGGGAACAAACCCCACACACATCAGGGTTCAGGGGAGCAAAACCCTTCACGCTTCTAGTACCCAAACACAGGAATTCCTACACTCAGAGACCCAAAGGAGAGTTTTTCTAAGCATGAAGATCTATTTTTATTTGAAAATATTCCCATTCAGAGCTGAATCTGGACCTCTGACTCCAAATGCTACGAATGCAACCTGACCCACACCTTGCCTGTCCTGGTTTTTACAGAGCACAGCAAAAACCAAGCCCTGCCCTTCTGTGCACACAGATGCTGCTTTCACTGAAAAAAAAAGAAATATGTATATATAAAAAAGCACATTACTGAAGTGAGACTGATGCTCCCACCTCGCCTCTGATAGGGTTTAACACCAGCAACCCCAGGCCAGCTCAGTCTGCACAGATGATTATTCAAACAGAAGTAACAATTCCCGCCTCACCTCCACTGTTCTCCACCCCAAGCACACCAGCTCAATAAACCACCACAGGTTTCACATTCCTTCTGCATCGATCTCTGTCCTACACAGAAGGCAGTAACAGCAGTTTGTCTCCGTGGCCTGGACTGTCTCCCATTCCTAAATCCAGGAGTTTCTCCTCACGTCCCCCCACACACAGTCACAGCCAAGTGTGCAACTGAAATTACACCACCATCACACCCAGAAACTCCCCAAAACTTTAGCCAAGGTATTAACACAGAGTTTCTGCTTGCCCAGCTGTCTCAAAATAGTCTCTGCACTGATGCTCAGGATTGTGACAGTGACAATCTTTGCGGGACAGCAGTTTCAAATAGGTTTTGGCTAGAATGGTCCTTAATCCAGATTCTCCACAAGCTGCCACTGCCACAAGCAGCTGAGGGATGAAATCACCCCCATTAAGAGTCCACAGGCTTCAGCTCCAAGTTCAAAACAAGTTTAAGTCACAAACTTTAAACTACTCCAACATGAAAATCCCCTCCTGAAAGTTTCGTAGCCTTGGACAAAATACCTGAATTCAGGATCCAGCTTTATGAATTTTGACAAACTGCTGACACTTGAATGAAAATGTAGGCTGCAAATGTTGCATACCAGGGTTTGAACCTTTTACAGGCCATCTCCTCCTTGCTTAGCAGGATTAAACTTAAAACCTCCTCCCAAACTATTACTCAGCCATCACTTATTATCCTACAGACAAAACTATACATTAGAGAAGTCATTATTTCCTTGCAGTCTGTATAAAATCTACCCACACCTCACATTAGAGTCCCTTAATGTAAATTTTTTCCCCCCTCTCAGGGAAGTTAAAACCCTCAGAGGACCCCGGGGTCACTTGTAACAAAGCACTGCCAAAAGATTTACACATCACTCTCTGCTGAAAGGAAAAACACGAGAGGAAAAGACATTCTGGACAAAAATAATTTAACAAGCTTCTACTTGAGGAATGTGCATGATGTATTGAGGAGATAATTCATTAGGAGGCACACACGGGTAAAGGGGAGAAAGCTGCAAAAGCCACTTTTTTCGAGGCATTTACACCCAAACCAAATTACGTGTATTTTTCCCCTCCTACTCATTCCTGATTTCCAAGGATCTCCCAACTCTATCCAGCAATCTCTGGGTCAGTGCTCTCCTGCCCAGTCCATCAAACACCTCAATTCCTGAACTGACCTCACCTCCCTCTCCTCTCACTCCCCTCGTGGAGGAGTGACCATTTTTATAAACACGAGCACTTCCGATGCTTTCCCTCCTCAATGGGAGCTGCTTGCCAAAGACTGCTGGCCAGCTCTTTCTTGAAGATGCTAAAAATACTATTTATGGTCAAACCAAACAAAAAGTCACGTGCAGGGAAATCGGGAGTGCAACAATTACTCAACACTTGTTAACCCAGAGATAATTCAGTAATGCTCCTGGAAAGTGAGAAACACCTGAGGATCTGTGAAACAACACACAGAGAAACAAACTACCCAAACTATCAGTCTCTGCTCTACCCTATGAAAGAGGAAACACACCCACAACCCCACACTGGCCAACTTTTCTTCTCCCGCAGCACGGGCCGAACAGTTCCCCAGTGGTTTTGCAGGCACTGGGGGAATGGGAAAACAGTTAAAATCCAGGCAGGAAGGATTTGTCCAGGGCAGTGTCCCTGGCCGGGAGCTGCCCTCAGGTGGGGCAGGTAAAGCTGGTGGGGCTGAGATTTTGGCAGCTGCTCCTTCTCTTCTTAAACCTTTGCGATGTTTTATGCAAAAAAAAAAAATTAATAATACATATATATATATATATATATATTTTAAAAAAATCACATCCCAGAGTGACAAGGAGGATAATGGCCCAGGAACGGGAGCCTGCCT
>VXBX01001504.1:5927-29165 GCA_013400415.1 Scytalopus superciliaris | reverse complement strand
CGCGTCTGACCCTCAGCCTCAGCTCCATCTGACTCTGACTCTCAGCCCCGCCGGGCTCTCACCTCAGAGCCGTCTGACCCTCACCCTCAGCTCCGCTGGGCTAGGACCTTCCCACCAAGCCCTCAGCCCTCACCTTCAGTCCCGTCTGACCCTCAGCCTCAGTCCAGCCTGACCCTCACCTGCACCTAATGAGTGTTTTAAGGTCGCTTAAAGGATAGTGTGGTCCAAAGGGGCAAGAAATGCACCAGCACCTCAGCTCTGGCGGGCAGAGACCGACCCGCTGAGCCCTCAACCTCAGCCCCAACCCTGACCCTCAGCCACAACCCTGACCCTCAGCCCTAACCCTGACCCTCAGCCCTAACCCTGACCCTCAGCCCCAACCCTGACCCTCAGCCCCAACTCTGACCCTCAGCCCCAACCCTGACCCTCAGCCCCAACCCTGACCCTCAGCCACAACCCTGACCCTCAGCCCTAACCCTGACCCTCAGCCCTAACCCTGACCCTCAGCCCCAACTCTGACCCTCAGCCCCAACCCTGACCCTCAGCCCCAACCCTGACCCTCAGCCCCAACCCTGACCCTCAGCCCTAACCCTGACCTGCCGTCTCCTCAGCCCTGTCAGAGCCCTGTGGATGCCTTCCTGTGTCACCTGCCCCAGGTGAGCCTGCCTTACCAGTGGGGTTGGACTGGGGGGTCCCTGCCAACCCCAGCTGACTCTGTGTATACCCATCAATGTAAATTCCCCTTCAAAGCGCTCCAGCCTGGCTCTCAGCTCTGGCTTTTTGCTTCACCCTCCTCCCACGCTCTGTGGTGCCTTCCCTTGGCCTTTCACCCCATCACTCAGAGGTGTAATTACTGCCTGCCACAGTCACACCAGTCCCAGTGCTGGATTCGCTGTCCCAACACGCTCACAGGTTCTCACAGGAGGGAAGGATCCCTTTCCTGATGATCCTTTGCTCCATTTCAGGCAGTTCTAACCTGCACCTCAGCGGCCCAGAGGGAGGATTATCACAGCAAGGCAGAGCTGAGGTGTGACCCACACTGCTATTTTCACCATCACAGTTATGTCAGGGCAGTGCAGAGCAGACTGAGGTAATGAAACAGGAGTTCTCTCTGTGGACCTCCTGCTGTGCTTTTGCTCCAAGTTTATTTTGTTAACCTAGACTCATGGGTGTTCTTTTTTCTTCCCTCTTCCCCCAAATCCTTCTCACTAACCTTGACTTTAAGGTACAACTCTTCCTTTGACTTCCCTAACTATGATGATTTGCTCTCCTGCCATAAGCATGCTTGGAATCATGGAATCACTAAGGCTGGAAAAGACCTCCAAGATCAAGTCCAACCACTGACCCAGCACTGCCCAGTCCATCATTAAACAGTGTCCCCAGGTGCCACACTGAGCATTTCCAGGGATGGTGACTCCACCTCCAGCCCCTTCCAACTCCTGACCACCCTTTCCCTGAAGGAATTTTCCCCAGTATCCAGCCTAAACCTCTCCTGGCACAACTTGAAGCCATTTCTTTTGTCCTGTCCCTTCTTACCTGTGAGAAGACACTGATCCCACCTGGCTCCTAATACACCACAGCACTTTTTATCTGCAGTCTCTTACCCAAACAGTTTCTCATCTTTGTTTTCTGCACATAATCTTTACTCATCTGCTACCAGCCTCCCTCTCCACCTGTGTTTTTCCCCATTTGAAGACCATTTATTTGGGCACTTTTATCCCTGCCATGATGGGAAGCCCCTCTGTGAGCACATTCGGAAGCATTCACACCATTCAAAGCACTGCAGAGGTGTCTTATTTGTGCAATAATGCCTTGACTGTTTCTTGTCTAAGCTTTTTCCAACTTCTTCCCCCCTCAGGTGCCTGCTGTAAGTGTACTGCACCTAAGAATGTCACCTTTTCAAGCACTGTGACCAAGGCCTGGCTCTGCTCGGCCTCTTCTCCATTCCAGATTATCCCTGTGATGCTTCCCTTTGTCTCCTGAGCTGAACAGCCCTGGAAGCATCTGAACCAGATGGCTCCACTTTGCTGAACATTCCTGTCTGGCCTGGGAGTGTGAAACAAGGCCTGTGCAACTGCAGAAAAATGTGTTCTTTGGCCTTTTTCCCCCTGCAGTGCCTCTCTGGCAGGAGGGGAAGGTGGAGGAGAGGGGAGGGAGAGGGAATGTGCTCCTTTATTCCCAGCTTTTAAGACACCAAGAAAGGAAAGATGAAATCATCCCAGCAGCCCTTCCCTTGCTCACTGCAGGGCTTGTGTAAAACCCCAGCACCTGTGCTGGCTGAGCCACAGAGCTCCAAGCAGAGTTTTTTACCTCAAAATCCACCCCAGAGGGGAGCAGCAGACCCTGCACGCTCCTGACAGCCACCCTGTGGGATCACAAACCACCGCTCCCTCTCCTCTGCCCCACTTTTGGGGCAGGTTTGTGCCATTTGTGTCCCACTCCCTGTCCCCTCAGTGCCACACACTGTGTGACAGTGACAGGAGTGGAGCTGTGGGAACCTGTGACCCAGCACAGGGGGGAGAGACAGGGAAATCTCTGTGGGCCACTCAAGAGTGAGACTTGATCCTTGTGGGTCCTTTCCAACTCAGAATATTCTGATTCTCCTGTAAAATCCATGGCCAGGGAGTCACTGCAGCAGGGAGCTGCTGCTGCCAGAGTTATCTGTGATGGTGTAGAGCACTGCCATCATCAGAAAATACTTGCAGTAAGTGTAAGTCCTAAGCACTTTTAATAAATACAAAGCCTTTTTGATACCTTTCCTACCCTTTCAGGTGCCATGCACTGGTAGGATTCCACCTGGGGTTTTCTCCTGAAAATAATTCCATTTGATTACATCTTGCTGTCCCTTAGAGCTTTCCCAAAACTGCCCACGGTTTTGGGCTTTAGTTGTGCCACTCACACTCTAAACCAGATCATTCAGACACCTTGCTTTTGCTCCCAAGGAGTCACTGTAAAATGTACCTGTCAAGGGATTTCCTGTTTCCACCTGGTATCCAGAGCAATGTGTTCTGTGCTTCTAAAAACATGGAACTTGTGTTTCTGCTTTAAAAACTGTTTTAAATTATGTTTGAAATTTTCCTCCAGACACGCCCTTCCAGGGGCTACTTTGTTGACTTTCTTACCCTACACCAATTCTTATTTTCCCCACTTTGCCACCATTTTTATTTAAAGTGAACACTTTATGCTTTTTAAATAAGCATGGCTTAACATCTACCTGCCACATATGGTACAAACCACAAGATTATTACCTTTTTTTATTACTTTGCCCCACTGTGCACCTGTTCAAATCAGCTTGTCCCATTACATTCCTGATCCTGCTGCATCTTTGTTGCCCAATTCTGTTTCAACACTGACCTGCAGGTCCAAACTTCAGCTCTGATAATATTCAGGCCTTGCCTCTGGTGTTGTCACCCCAAGGTTTTTAGCAATTTTTTGCTTTTCCATCTTTACCTCAGCTTTGCATTTATTTTAGGAAGCCTTTTATCCCTTTCTGACCTGCAGCCCACCCGGCTCAGGGAGAATTGGAGCCCTTTTTTCACCCTGTCCCATGTCTAATTCCCACCAGGCTGGGAAGCTCCTTCTTTGTCTTTATGCTTGAGCTGCTTTTTTACTTCTGGATTTTTTTCCCTTTTACATCTCAGGTAGAAATAGGGACTTACAGTCCTTTAATGGAACTTTCCACTTTGTTTCTGGTTCACTTCACCAAAGACACTTCTAATGATCACCAGGAAAACATACAGTTCTCTTCCAATTCATAGTTACTTTTTTTCAGCAGCAGAGTCTTGCTGTCAGCCCTGTAGCTCCTGTATTTCTAGGCAAAAATCACTCCTTTTCTGCTTTCAACTCAAAAATGCATAGTCCTGGCCACTTTGTGGCCTTCCAGACATCACCTTTAATCTCTTTATTTCTTGTCATCTTCCTAATGATTTGCTCTCCTTACTTTCCCCAGTGTTACCTACACTGGCTCCCAGCTGATGTCCCTTGCTGTTCCTCTCACCCCCACCCTTAAGGCTAACCCCATTAGGTTCATCTTTTCAAACTTTTCCCCTTTTCCAAGGGGTATCCTGCTCTTCTGCACACTTTCAAACCCACAGATACTTTTTTATACCAGTTCCTACCAAGTAAATAAAGATACACTTAAACACACCATTTGCTCCGTTCTGGAGCAAATGTCAAACAGGAACACCACTGGACCAACAGGAATTTGGAGCAGGACAGTGGTGGGGGCTGAGCAGCCTCCGCAGGCTGTTGCTTTCCTTGAGACACCCTAATTTGAAGCAGGTCGGTGCTGCTGGGAGAGCAGGGGCTGGAAGTTGTGACTCTTCTACACCACTTCTGGCCTTACAGTGCTGGTTTATTCCACCCAAAGCAGGCACGTGAAGCGACAGCTCCACTAAGCAAGGAGAACCTGAAGACCACCAGCTCAACAGGGACTCCCCTCCCAAAGCCACGTGTCCCCACAGCTGCACATCTGGCAGTGAGAACCCCCTTTGCTCTGAGCCAAACCCCATTTCAGAATACAGCTGGAGAGCAGCACGCAGGGGCCGCTCCCTCACCTGGGCAGGTGGTAACTTGCTGCCAGACCTCCCAGCTGGAATGATTTTGCAGGCACAAAAGCTCACTTTTGGCTGCCACACATGCCCTGCCATCAGCAGGAGGGCTGGACTCTGCCCTGTGCCACACCAGAGCAGTGCCATGCCAGGGAGTCTCACTGGGGAGACACAAACTCTTGGGGTTGAGCAGGAACTAAAAGGTCTTTCAGAGATGGCTCTTGCTGGAAGAGTACAGTCAGGTCCAGAGCTGCCTCACTTGTTGCTCTGGGAAGTCTTGTTGGCTTTTCTTTGAGATGTGCCGTCTGCAGCTCAGGCTCCTGCTCAGAACATCTGCCTCGTGGTGCTGGGGGAGGCCTGGAGAGGCAGGTATGTTTCTTTGGAGGCAGTGAAACACTCAGCTCCTGTTTTGTGGAGATGGGTGAAACTCCTGTGTTTCTGCCCCCCGTGTGTGAGAACAGCCAAGCAGGGTGTGAGGTGGGAGAGCAGAGCCGTGTGCTGTGTCTGTCTCGGTGAGTTCCCACAGCAGCGGTGCCCCATCCCAGTGGAGCTCTGGGGGCTGAGTGACTGCTCCCTCCACAGACCAGTGCTTTTGGTGGAGTTCACTGTTTCCCTGCACTCACACACAGGTGGGAAGTGGCCCAGACTGATGGGTTTTTCACTTCGTGCCATCTGTAACAGCACAGAGCATTTGTATCAGGTGTTGATCGAGAACAGCTCACTCTGCAACACTGAAATGACCCATTTCCCTTCACGGGTGAGACCTAAAGGCACCAGCTGCAGTCAGTGAGATGATCTTTGCAGCCCCTTCCAGCTGTTCTCCGAAATGCTGTGAAAACCACTTCTAACAGTGCTCTGCTCCACACTCACTAATGCTCTGTACCCCAGGACCTTAGTGACACTGTGCCTTGTGCCACCTGCCATTAACCCTTGCAGGGGCTGCAATGGACAGCCCAGAGCATCACCCTTCTCTCCATTCCCTCAGTAACACAAAGATTTCCCAACCAACAGCATCAACTGCCTTCCCCACACCCCTCTCCTGTTTCCCATTTGCAACCACAGCACAACCATCCCTGCAGCTGGGCCAGCAACTTGGGCAAATTCCCCTTTGGAAAGGACTGAATGGGAGCGGGAGCTGGTTTTATTTCTGCTGCCATTTCAGCTCAATTCAGCAGCTGGAAGAGAAGCTGGTGCTGCATGACAAAGCTTTCCACAGTCAGCATCCCTACAGCAGCATTCAAGGAGAGGAGTTTATTCAGCAGGAGTTATTTAAGCAAACCACAGCTCCAAGATGATTACCAAAGGTGGCAAGCAGAGACCCGTGGAAAATATGAGGGTAGACAACTAAGTTTCCTTGGATATTGGGATTTAGTCACGCTGCTGGAAGCCGAGTGGGTTAGTCAATCTCTTGCTGTGGTTCCTTTGCCCATTGCTGGTTCTCCTGCAGCAGCTCCTGGGAGGTTCTCTATGCACAGAGAGCCAAGCAGGATCCTCTGGACTGAAGCCCCCTCATCCCCAGGCTCCATCCCGTGGTTCCTGCAGCTGGCACGTGCCCCCCAGGCACTCAGAGCCGCTGCAGTTTCTCTCAGCGTGCGGGGTCTTGTGCAAGCTCCGGGCTGGCACCTCATGAAAGGCCAGTGGTGTGCAAGGAGCTCCAGCTCCTGCTGACTCTGCTTGGCTGCAGAGGCTGCTCAGCTGGCCCCGGACCAGGGAGCAGCTTCCAGGCCAACACCTTCCAAAGAGCAGGAAGGCTGAGCTCTCCCTGCCAGCCCCACCGGCAGGGGTGGGAGCTTGGGGCACTTGCCAGCTGTAATACCCCCCAGTGGCTTCACCTCCATGCACAGCCTGGCATTCCTGACCCAACTCTGACCTCACAGCATCTCACCACCATCAGGTACGAACCACCAGCTCTCCTCATGGTGGTGCAGTGTGCTTGGCTTCCAGCAGTGTGACTAAATCCCAATATCCAAGGAAACTTAGTTGTCTACCCTCACATTTTCCACGGGTCTCTGCTTGCCACCTTTGGTAATCATCTTGGAGTTGTGGTTTGCTTAAATAACTCCTGCTTAAATAACACCAGAGGTGCTGGACCTAAGGGCACAAAAGCATTCAGGGGGAGTCTGATTCTGAGCTTCCTGCCCCCAAAGTTGAACCCCCTGGCATCTGTGAAAGAAGCCAAGCATGCCAGCCGTGCTAACAGCTTCTCTGCTCTGCTTCTGACACAGCAGCCAGCCTCAGGTCCCTCTGCACAAACAACTCCTGATGGAATGAAACCCAGCAGGAACAATCAGCCACCCTTTGGCAACGAGATGCTAACATCTGAAAATTGGCTTCCCATGTTTTCAGGATGCTCAGTGAGTTAAGGGGACTTTTTAGAGACCCTGTTTTCCCTTTGCCAGTAAGAACAGTCTAGAGGGTTGGAACCAAAAGCTCTGTGGGTCACAGCAATGACTAGTGTGTTACTACTGGCTTCAACCTGCTTTGTGCACACCAAAAACCATCTCTGCAGAGGAATCCCTTCTCCTGAGCCTCTCCTGCCACGTGGGCTCTTTGGTTACCAACTCCTGCTCCTGATCCTAGGCAAAAAAAATAAAACCCCAGGAGCTGGATGCAATGATCCTGACAGGTCCCTTGTAACTCAGCATATTCTATGATTCTGTGAAAATCCTTTTCCACACACCAAGCTCCTGGTCCTGAGGCTTTTCCAAAAACTAAGGTAAAACCTGAACATGTCAACACAGGCAGGTGGAGCGTGGTGTCTGGCATTGGTGTGTTCCCTGCCCTCCCTTCATCATTCAGGGATGGCTGACCCTTCTCTCAAAATGCTTTCCTAGAAAGAAACCAGCCCTAGGCAGACACCTGGAGATGTGCTGTGTGGCTGCTTCAGGTCTGGGGACAATTTCAGCACCGAACAGGGACAAAAGTGATGTGTTTGCTGCCCCTCTGACAGCGCCCCAGCCTCGGCACAAGGGCTCCCAGCAGTGGAAATGGTTCTAAAGCTGCTGTCCCCTCATGAGCTGCATTAACTTCCTGCCACGTCCAGGAGCCTGCACACAAGAGGTGTTTAAACAGAATCAAGACTAGGAGGAAAAAAACCAGCACAGCTCAAGCCTGTAGTACTCTTGGTGTAAACCTGTCCTCCCTGCTGAGGCTTTGCTGTAATGTTAGGTTGGCATAACCACAGCTCACCACTCCTCTCTTACACAAAATGAGGCTCCTGCAAATCACATTCCTACAGCAACCTTTCTTTAATCAACAACTCCCTTTTCTATGTCATGCACCTTACAGATTTTTTCTTTTTAACACCCTTCAGAGGGAAACAGGTTATGAAGATCTTCCAGGACCAGGGGCTGCACCCTGAGGAGCCACAACTGCCTGCAAAGCTGTGCTGGTCTAGAAGGAAACTGGAAAACACCCACATCTTGGTACAGGTGCAGGTAAGCACAAGGCCTGTGGCAAAGAGCATGAGGGGAGCAGAGGAAGGAGTCAGTTCTGCTCCCTGCAGTGACAGCTGTGGGAAGCTGCAGCTCAAGATGACACACTCAGAGCTGGAGACCTCAAGGTCTTGTGCATGAACTGCTCACAGCACCCCACATGCAGCTTCAGAGAACCCAAAACCTGCCATGCTGCAAACCCACCTTTGGGTAATTCTGAAATAAACCCACCTGCCAAGTCCCTTCCTGGGTTTGCAGGGCACTAACAGGGAACTTCTCACCCCTGGAACATCTACCATTAAAGGCTGCAACAAGGAGGGGAGAGACTTTCTCACCTCTACCCACTTGCTCACCATTCCCATTCCCTCCATCGAGTGGTTGTCCAGCTTTCAGCCAGAAGGTTCAAGCTCCCCAGGCAGATTTCCCTGCCCTGACACACTTGGATTCATGGGACTGTTCAAAGGCTCTCAGCCAGTTCTTCCCTTTCAACCCAAGGCAATGGACAGATAAATCACAGCCCTTGCATGGCTCTGCTGTCACAGCTCTGCCCATCCTGACAGGAATCCCATCAGGTGTCTGCACCAACTCGGCAAATACTCAGCCTCATTTACATACAAACTCTCATCTGTTTAATTCAACTGTTTAACTGCTACAAACCACCACATACGGCTCAGAAAACGCCTTTTGGAAGAAGAGCACCCACACGACCTTCTGTGGAGGTCCAACAGACACACCTTGGGTGGGGCTCTGTGGGGATGAACCTTCTGCAGATCCTGAGGGCCCATCCAAACCTCTGGGACACTGGATGTGGTACACACAGATACATGTATGTGAGAATACTTTTTCTTTTCTTTTTTTTTTTTTTTTTAACAAAACATCAGAGAAAAGTGTTTTATTGTTACTAAAAAAAAAAATAACCAAACAATGCTCTAGTGTTTTAGGCCATGGATTCTCTAGCTCAGACTCACGGCGTGGAACACGTTAACAGGGAAAGCGTCTTGTGGACATCTCCCCTCCAGCCACAACCAGGCACCTCCTCCCTTCCCTGTGGTGATCAAATCACATCCTCAGGCAAGTACAGCAATTGTTTACATGTAAAAGTAAGATTAGGAAAGTATTTAATGTATCTGTAGCCTTTTTTTTTTTTCCTTGTTTTTTTCCTGTTTTTTTTCCTTTTTTTTTTTAAAAAAAAAAAAGAAGTGATTTAGCAGCTGGAAAGAAAAAGTCAGCATCACGTGAGCAGCCAGTGCTGCACAGATCCCCAGCAAATGCTCCACAGGTTACACGTGGCCCACGGACCACAGTTCACAAACCACATCTCAGGGCTTCGCCAGCACTGCGGGAGCGTTTGATGGCAGGTGCTTCTTCACAGTGAGAGCCAGCAGGTCATCTTTGGTGGTTGAGGAGACACGAGAGACCTCCCGCGCTCGGCTGGGCCGTGTGAACTGTGCTCCCGCCGGGAATCCATCGCTGCTGTGCTTGGAGCGTGGGCACCGGCACGGCTGGCACCGGCACGGGGCTGGCACCGGCACAGGGTGGGCACCGGCACTGGGCGAGCACCGCGGCGCTCCTCCACCTCCTCCGGGCGCCCACCCGGCCGTGGGCACAGGAGGCAAACGGCGGCGGCGGCGAAGGGCTGTCGGGTCTCTGCTGGCACAGCCGAGACCTCCAGAGCTGCCGGGATCCCGGAGGAAGCCACTGATCCAAGTCACAGGAGAGCCACGGCAGCCACACGGCCAGGACCGGGCACCGACCGCCCCGAGGCGCCGCCCGGCCTCGGCAACCAAACAACCCACTGCGCCCCGGCCAGCGAGTTCTCTCGGCACAAAAGGTCTCCCAAGCAGCAACCCCCTTTTTTTTTTTTTAAAATCTTTTTTTCTACTTTTTTTAAACAACAATTGCTCTCACCCCTCATTTTTGGTAGTCACACAGACAGACACACACTATATGTACAGTTTGGGCCCGAGGACCTACGGCACGCCAAGGAAGCACCGCTCAGGATGGTGCACACATTCAGCAGCTGTCAAAGGAGAAGTCGTTTTACTTTCTTTTAAACTTGCAATGTTTGTCTTTATTTTGTTCTTTATATTTTGAAAGTGAAAAGAAATAGTATTGAGTCAATTTCTTTTTTTCTCTTTTTTTTTTTTTTTTTTTTTAAATATTTGTTCTATGTATTTACAAGCCTTAAAGTTGCTCTAAAGTTTCTCAGAGTATCACTAGTACTGTTTTCCCCGGGGTAGCACTGGTTTCAATGAGTTATTTTCGGAGCGCTCCGGTCCGCAGCCGTTTTCCCAAATGCATTTCCTTCCAATCCAAGGTTATGTACGGTTTGATTACTATTTTCTTTTTAAATTTCTGAAGCAAGCTGAGAGGCAGGCAGAAAAATCTGATGACAATTCCAAAAAAGAAAAATAAAAATTGATCTTGTCCTCATCTAGCTCACCCCAACCCCCTTGAAAGTTTTGTCTATTTGTCATGCTTTGAAACAAAACTGAGGTGCGTATGAAGGGGAGGGAAATTTATTTCTCTGCTTTTGTTCTATTATACAATTTGTTTACAGAAACTGCAAATTCAAAAATTACACTGGCATTTGCAGTCCTTAAAATAATAAATTAAAAGTTTCCAACCTTTTTTTTTTTTTTTTGTCTTTTTTTTTTTTGCTAAACAGATTTGTTTCGCTGTGTGTTTTCCTAAGTATGAGTCCTTGTCAAAAAAGAAAAGAAAAAAGATTAAAACAGAAAATATTTTCTATAAATAATACAGGTATTTTGGTTTAGTGCTCCCGCCCTCAGGTTTGAAGTTTACTTTTTGTGGTTTGTTGTGTTTTTTGTTTTTCAAGTACCTTTTTGCCTCCATGATCACCTCGGTGTTTATCGGGTTTTTACCTCTCCCACTCGTGCTGTGTGGGGCAAGGGGGGTCTGCGAGAGAGAATTGGCCTTGCTGCACTGTGATTGGCGAAGACGTGAAACTTTTTAAAAAAATACTTAAATTGTTTCTTTTTTTTTTTTTGTTTGTTTGTTTTTTTTCTTTCTTTTTTTTTTTTTTTTAATGTTTTAAATCTGTACTTTAAGTTTTAATTATCCTCCGACTCCTCTTCGGCCTCCCGTAGCCACGTGAAGAACGCCGTGACGGATTTGAGCGCCACTCCCTTGCCGTTCTGCTCCGCAGGGTCCTTGCTGCTCTCCCACTTGTAGAAGGCATCCTCCGAAATGACCTCCTCGTCGTACAGGCAATCGAAAAACATCCGCAACAGATCTGTGGGATGGCACAAGGGCAGAGAGTGGCCTCAGGGACCGGCAGCGCCGCGGCACCGGCACCAGCACCGGCGAGGGGCTTTGGCTCAGCTACTGCTCCCTGGCTGCTCCCACCCGGCTGATGCTGCCAGGGAACAGCAGCTGTGGGAATGGGTTACCCACAGGTTGGCTGGCAGGGGAACCCGGAGCAGCCCATCTCCTCTGGAACACACTACCTGGCTCCCCTCCAACCCGGCATCTCTGTGGCTCAGCAGGAGGGAGGACGCCCAACTAACACCATAAAGGGCACTAAGGATGACCAGGTCATCTTTGGTTTTGTGCTGCTGATTCCCTGGGAATCCCTATTTCTTTGGCACATCCCTCACCTCTTGTCCCACACGAGTTTTCTGCAGTGTCTCTGGGACAAGACTCATCAGTTGTCCACCTCGTTTTATTCCCCCCAAGCCCACAGACATCTGTGGAGCAGCACTGCAATTGCAGTGCTGTGAACTTCTCAGATTGCTTCTTACTGCTCTTTTTTACCCCAGCACAAGTTTGTCCTTCTGCACAGCTGCTTACAGGAGCAACCACGAGAAAAGCCAGCCCCCAGCCAAGCATTTGGGAACCTGCACTGCCCTAGAAGCTGGAATCTGGACAAGCTGAACCCACCACATGCTATTTTTCCTCATCTGCTCCATCAGGTAAGGAAAAGCACACCCTCTTCCAGTCCCTACTCC
Organism: Scytalopus superciliaris; assembly: GCA_013400415.1. Lineage (NCBI taxonomy): Eukaryota > Metazoa > Chordata > Aves > Passeriformes > Rhinocryptidae > Scytalopus > Scytalopus superciliaris. Next base: position 17,210 of record VXBX01001504.1, on the reverse strand, counting down.
CACAGAAACTCCCTTTCCTTTTATGCTCTCGGGGCTCAAATCCTCAGCAAGGAGGCAACACTTACTAGGAGGTTGATCAAGTTTTACTATTGATGCTTGTAGTGCATAAAGTGCTTGTAGTTCCTTCTCTGTGTCTGAGTCCAGGTACTTGAGTAAGATCGGCACTCTCTGCTTGATAACAGCAGTGTCCACACGGAAGCTGGAAGAGTCCGCTGAGGGCAGAGAGGAAAACAGGGTCAGGTCTGGCACACAGCAGCAGGGACAGCTCTTTTATGGCCTTCATGTACTCAAACAGCAATCACAAACACGGGTTAGGCTGGAGAGAAAAGGGAGATGAGGAACAGCAGGAGCCATTTCTGATCGATGGCTTTTTCTGGGAGTCTTGGTCCTTCCAGTTCCCCAAATTCCAGCACCTCCAGTGACCCCAGTCCCAAACACACACACCAGAATCACAACCTTACTTGGCAGTACAAATTGTGCTTCCACAGGCAACTGAGTTTAGGAAGTTTAGAAGGCTTTAAGAAAATTCTATCTTTTTTCTTTTTCTAAAAATACCAGGGTGGAAACAGAATCCTGAGCTGCACATGAAAAAGGGATCAGGAATATCCACAGAATATGCATTAGAAATCCATCAGCAACATGGGTAATTATTCAGCAGCTTTTAAGTGGACTTGGTGATCTTGTGGGTCCCTTCCAACTTGGAATACTCTGTGGTTCCAAAGTAGATCATGCAGCACAATTTAGTGATATTTTGAAAACAAAAGAATAAAAACTTCATTAGAGGCAAGGCCAGAATTCAAACCAGAGGATGATGTTCCTGACACACACCAGGGAACCCTTAGCACTGGAAATCAAATCCCACGTCCCTGCTAACACTAGGTGGCATGAGCAGGTTCTGTTCTCAGGGAAAGGAAGGAGCTGGGCTGTCCCTCCCTCCCTCATCAGAGTCCAGCCCATTCTCTGCCCTCAAACTCTCCCAGCTCAGAGCAGAACCAGGCACTTTCCAAGCACCACTTTTTGCTTTGCCAGATGCCAACAGTGAAGTTAAAGAAAACTAAGTGAGCTGAGCAGATGTTTCTGGCTGCAGCACTTTACTCAATGCCCCCTGGGGGTCTGAGGTTCCAACCTGGGAACACTCCCTTTCCTGCACTTCCAGCTGACTCCTGTATGTTCGACAATCCACACAAATCCTCTTTCCAAAACTGAGACTCTGGACAGAAAACTATTTATTACAAGACTGAGCTGCAGGTTGGCTCCTTCCTGCAGCCCACGCTGCCACTGGCACTTGGCAGCTGTGCCCACGTGGAAGTGCCGACACAGGAGTGGGAAACGATAATTATCTTAATAACATCTCAGTCATTCCCACCTTCACCAGGAAAATCAATGAACAGCCTGGCACTACCCAGAGCTGTCTGAAACACCTGCTCACACAAGGTCACTGGGACACACCAGGGCTGGGGAACACCGTGGGTGGCAACACACTCAGGGACGGGACCCCCTGCTCTGGGCAGGATTCAATGTGGGATAAAGTCCTTAATGTGTGATAAAACACAGCCCTGGGGAGGGGAAGGTGACATAAACCTGAAAAATACTGAATAATTCTTTGGTCTGTGTGGTATTTACACTGCAAGTTACTCACCTATAATAGCTGCTTTACAAACTGCTGTCATTAAAGCTCTAAGGAATGTAGGTGAACTCATCTGGCTTTCATCTAGATTAGCCTGAAATCAAGAGTAAATGGATTAGCCTGAAATCGGGAGCAACTGGACCAGTTAAAACATGCTGCTGCAGCAGAGCCACAGCTTCCAGACTGCTGCTGAACATGGCAGCAAGTCCAAGCTGAGCAGCAGCTGCTGCAGCACAAACCCAGTTCATCCCTGCAGACACTCTGCTTTCCCACTCACTCCTTGAAACTCCCTCAGGGACTCAAGAGGCAGCACCAGTTCTCCCGGGATCAAAGCACCGTTTAACACCTCCCACAAGGAGCCGTTTGTCTGCAGAACCAAACCAGCAGTGCTGGGCTCACAACGCCCTCACCCACTTCCAAAGGCTTTTAGGCTTTTCCAACAAACTTTACGGCGTGTTCCTTGGGTGGAGATTTGTTTGCTTCATAGAAGAAACTCAAGAGAATGGCTGTGGAACTTGTCCAAGGCTCCAAAGAGCCTGTGGGTGATCCCAGATTTTCAGTGCTGCTGTTGTTCCACTCTTGACTCCTCGAACAGCAGCGGGAAAATGACATTTCTAACACATTGCTCTGCCACACAAGTAACTGAACTGAAGCTGGCCAAGATTTAGTGTGAGCACAGATCTAAATGCATCAGCTTGGGTATAATTCCAGACACTAAATATCTGGCTTCAAGGATGCAGCCAGAGGCAGAGGGCACAGATCAGTGGGCTGAGAGGCTTTTTTTACTCTCTTTTTATATTTTTCTTTATTTTCTCTTCCACTGCCTGGCCCAATGCACTGGGAAAGGTACAGGTACTCTCAGTGACTGCCCAGGATGTTTCTGCAGGGAGGAATTTGCAGGGTTGGAAAAGAGGAAGGAGAAGCTTTTCTCCTGTTTTGGGAAGAAAGAATGTAGCAGTGTACAGTCTAAAATGTACCAGGTGGAGGAGGCAGGTTACTCAGTGTCAAAAAGTCTACAGTGTTTAAAAAGCAGTTACACAATTAATATGGCTAAAATTCTTCCTTCCCAGAGCTGACTCTGAAATAACTGGCTATTTTTTAGATTTAATTCTTTGGAAGTGTTGATTGCACAGACCACACGCTCTCAGTGTCCTGCACCCCAACAGGAGCCCACAGAGCTGCTCCTTCAGAACAGGAATTGACTACAAAAGCAGTGGAACGGTGTGCAGGGAGGGTGAAAAACGTCTTTGTACCTCTACCCAGTCAAAGATTTGTTCATCATTCGCCTTGTCCTCAACAATGAGTTTTTCCAGCTGCTTGTTCAGCTCTTCTGCAGAGAGTTCTTTCTCTGAAAGTGCTTCTGAGGAACTGGAACAGTCGGACTCCGTGAACTCCAACTTCTGCAACACCGCAAGCCAGGAGGGAATTAGTGACATGTTTAGGCTGAACTGCACCACACTGAGGCAGCAAACCACATCTCACTCTGCTTCCTGGCACCTTTCAGCTGCTCACTTACTGTTACAGTGACAGAAACCTGCTCTGCTCCAAAGCTCAGGAAGCACTTCACAAACGAGTGGGAGCTGCACTGTCCAGCAAAGACCACCAGGCCCCTCAGGGCAGCCCCTCCCAGCTGAGCACACACACAAACCAAGGGCATGTGGAGCTGGAATGTGTGACCAGACCTGGCATTGGCTCAAAGGAAGTGCAGCCAAGGCCCCAACTCCCTGCAAACTGTGACAGAGGAGCCACAGTCCCCTCAGCCAGGCCCAGGCCATGGTGATGCATTTCATTTCCTACAACACAGCACTTCCCAAGGGCTGAAACAGGGCCGTGGATCACTCAGAGCTCCAAAGGAGACAAGGCCTCGGGCACATTCCTGAGGAGCAGCTGAGGTGCCTCCATCAGTCCTGGCTCCCTCCTGGATCATAATCCAAGGTGGGATGAGCGAGGGACTGCTACCATTTATTGTGGCCCTTCTGCAGATTGTCTGTCCTTGCTCCAAAGCTCATTCTGAGGGTTTTTTCCCCAGATGGAGAAAGATCTCCCAGAGAAGTCAGGAGATGGGAAATGAGTGCCTGGAAGTCAAGGGAACAGGCCTGTCCTCCCTGTGCTCCAAAGGGAGGGGCTGAAATCATCTACCCCAGCCTGGGGACACTTCACCCCATGTCCCAGCTACACAACAAAGTGATGGAAGAGGATGAATAACCAGAGCCAAAACCATGATCTGAACTCACCTGTTCCGTGAGAAAGGTATGTACATCCTCCCCTTCGGGCAAGTAGTCCTTCCAACTGAGTCCAGACTCCCTCCATAAGGCTCCCACTTTCTTATGGCTCTGAAACACAAAGGGTTTGCTGATTTTACAGAGCTGAGGGACACCCAGGAGGTCTCACGAGCCCGAGTGGTGCAGCTGTGCCAGGAGACACCGTGGCCCGTCCGGTCCCAGCCAAACGCCCAGCAGTGAGTGCCAACGTCCGGAGATCCCGTGCAGGAGGAATCACATGTGCAAACCCCAGGGAATGCACATCTGGGCAGGGGGGCAAAGGCCCCGTGACGGGGAGGAAACAAGGCACAAGTGACACGGGGGGTTGGCAACGACTCCCGAGGCTCCACGGGAGCAGCGATGCGGAGCCGGCTCTGGGGAGGCCCGGGGGCCCCTCCTGCCTGACTCTGGGGCTCACACCCCCTGCCCTGGCAGAGAGGCACCAGCAAAGCAGCTCCTCTGAGAAAGTTCCTGATCTACGTGGCTGTTTCCTGTGCACAAACCAAGCCTCAGATCCAGGTACAAACCCCCAAACTCTCGCTTTGATTGCCAGAGTTTATGCAAACCGTGGGAAATGCCTTTGAGCACAGAGAGCTCAGCCTTGCACAGCCTCTCGTGGCACACTGGCCTTCCAGGCCCTGCCTCAGAGGGAACACACACACAGTTCTGACAAGAATAAAGGGGCTGAGAATGGCCAGCTCTTTTCACTCGAATGCCCTGCCAATATTCTGCCTTACAGCACCTGCACAGCCTAAGCCAAGCTGTGATAAACTCAGCCTGCCTTTGAGTTTACAAAGCAGGTCAATGGTGATGCAGTTCCTGCTCTGATCCATCAGGATCTGGATTAGATGACTGGAGTTACACTGAAATCCTCAAGTCCAAGTCTTGGCCTTGGGGTCAGATCAGAAACTGTGGCAGAAACAGAAACCCAGGGCTGTGCTTCCACCCCCAGGGCACAGCAGCTTCTCTTTCACAGAGTAAGGAAAAAAATAAACGTCCAAACAAGACTGAAATAGCTAAATAAAAAGTCACTCTTTGCACTGTTAGACTGAAATGCTCCTGGAACATTCAACCTTACTTGAATGCATGCTTGAAAAAAATAAAAAAAAAAAAGGCAAGTGAGGGATTTTACAGGGTTGAAAATGGACACTCTCCAAAGTGCAGGATTTTTGTTGGATTAAAAAAACAAAAAAGACAAAAATGGAGACAAGAGTTAAAGGGAAACCACCAGACTGGTTGGACACAGAGCTGTGAGGTGTGTAAGAGCTCTCGGAGCCACAGGGTGAGGAGTGTCACTACCCCTGGTGACGGGTGAACCTCAAGAGTCGGCAGGTTTAGTTTGGATAAGCAGCCGGGAGTCTGAGGCCATCAGAAGCTTATCCCAACCCTGAGAACCTCTCGCTCTCCCGCCAGATTCCCGGCACTTGCTGCTTCTGGTCAGCCCAGAAATCCCTTGAGCATGTCCCTCTTGCAGCATTTCAGCACTCTGAGCTTCTGGGAGAAGCCAAGTGCAAAGGCACCTGCAAAAGGGAAAAGTCGGGAGAAAACAGAACGTTAACTCGACTCTGCGGAGCCTCGCGAGGCTTGGGTGGGAGCTGGGGGTGCACAGGCAGGTTTCCTAAGCTAGGTGGTCTGGCTGGCCCATCCCTCAATGTCTCCACGTGGGGATTGTGTAGGATTCATGCATGAACATGAACAGGCTGCATCCAGCTCCTGCCGGGGGCACCGGGACACTCACCATTTGTTTGCATAGAAGGTGCAAGATTTCAGCAAGCAAGACGCCGGCTCTTCCCACAGGAAGCAAGGGTTTGCTAAATTCTCTGGAATGAAAGAAAAAGAGGTATTTATTTGATAGAATTCATATTTTGGATCCAAGGCAAAGGGCAGTGATCAAACTGAGGCAGGAAATCAGGTGTAACTTCTGTCAGGGAGAAAGAGTTTTAACAAGACAAAACACCTAGCGATGCAGGAGTCTTGAAAAGATTTTAATTTTATATAAAAAAATACATCATATTTATTGTCAAGTCCCTCAATTTTGTGGGATGCTGCATTTGGACAGCAGGACCCTTTTTGGAGAAAAGGCTGTTACTTTCTTAATATACTGATTACAGGAAAAGGGAACCATCCAACTGGCTTCTGGTTATCCCCAAAAACCTAAGGACATGCACAAAACACAGGAACTTTGGTCCTGGGAATGGTTTCCAGTCTTGCAGGCAGGTTTTTTGCGTGATTAAGACAGGGGGTAGTCAGAATACCAGAATCCCAAAAATGGTTCGGGTTGGAGGGACCTCAAAGCCCACCCAGTGCCACCCCATCCCATGGGCAGGGACACCTCCCACCAGCCCAGGGTGCTCCAAGCCCCGTCCAACCTGGCCTTGGACACTCCCAGGGATCCAGGGGCAGCCACAGCCTCTCTGCCCAACCTGTGCCAGGGCCTGCCCACCCTCCCAGCCAGGAATTCCTTCCCAATATCCCATCTATCCCTGCCCTATTTCCATTCCTACTCTGTCACGCACAATCCTGTGTGATGCCTCGCTCTCTTCAGGCCCAGTTCCCAGGACCTCTGTGCCCCCCAATGACTCCCCTGTTCAGCACTGGGGTATCTTTAAGCTCAGCTGAAACAAACAGGGCTGAAGCAGATTTATGGATAAAACCCTTCCCCAGGGGGAAAGCCCCAAGGTCCCTTCCCAGTTCGGTACCAATCCCGACCAGTGTTCCACAGGCTTTTCATCAACTCCCATGGGCAGCTGAGCCTCTGACACTGCTCATCCTTCACCTGCTGATGGGAACCATGCCATGGGAACACTCCAGCTCAGCTGGAAAAGCATCACTTACTGTATAAGTTCTCTCATAGAGATTCCTCCTTCTTTTAACATGGGGGTCACCAACTCAGCCAGGTACAACCAGATATGGGGTATATCGATGGCCATGTCGTCTGCCATCTCCAAGGTCTCTGAAAAGCTTTAAAAGGAGAAGGAAAAACATAAAATATTAAATAAAATTTAACTGGATACTTTTGCTGCAAAGCAAACCTGCACTTTAAAAATCTTTTGTTATGGAAGAGAGGGGTGAAGAGAGAGAGGAGGATCACAAAGGTAACAAAAAACCTACTGCCATTTTATGCTTTCAGTGCTTCCAAACTGCCAGGAGTGAATTTCTCCAGGCAGTAACATGGAGAATGTGTGGGAAAAGCATCACCTTTTGTACAATCAGCAGATATATCCAAGAAAGCTCCATTTGCAATATTCTTCTATCCCAGTACCAAATCTTTTGCTGACAAGTAACACCTATAAAACTAAAAGCATTTTTGTCTATAAACCACCAAGTAAATGGAGCTTTCTTAAAAATACCCAAAACCCGTAAAATGCAAGGTGAGCAGTGAGATGTCAAATGGAGCTTTCTTAAAAATACCCAAAACCCGTAAAATGCGAGGTGAGCAGTGAGATGTCTGTCAGTAAATGAAACAGCACAGAGAGGAGTTCAGTTTCCAGCTGCATCAGGAATTCCAGAACTGCTCCCCACTGATGCAATTTCCAGAGTGGCTCCAAACTCTTCTTTCCCACAAAACCCTTGAAGGACCCTGGTACAAGATGATCCTTTTTCTGCTTCCTGGCAGTTTTTGTTGTGGTTTATTCATCCCTGGAAACCCTGAAGATTCCAGGGTGCAGATTAGTGACTGTAAATGCACATTTCCTCTCGTGCTTCAAACCCAAGAGCCACCTCCTTTGTTTTGCTCTTTGCATCCTCTGCTGCTCCTTCAGCCCAGGCTGTCCAAGCCCCTCTGCCAGCAACTGGTTCCTGCTGAGCATCTCCCCAGACATGGCAGGGACTGGTTCTCATCCCACACCCTTGGTGTTCTTGGTGTTCTCCTCACACACTCCCTGAGCACCACTTGTCCTTTCATCCTCTTCAGGAGCCTTCCATGTTGTCCGTGCCACCTTCAGACCACATGTCCCATCATGATCCTCCTTACTTGGCATTCCAACCACTTCTCCACACTCCAGGGAACACCAGCACAGCTTTAATCCCAATCCATCATGTCCCTGCATCCCTTCCAACGAGCCCTTCTCTCCACCAGTGCTGTGTGGACACAAGTGTGGATAGAGATTTTTCCTGCTGGTCCATCTGGTTTTGAGCTCAGGATGACCAAACCTTTCCTGTGAGTCCGGTGAAATTCAGGACAGATGCAGGCACAGGATGATCCCTGTTGGAGTAGTACCAGGATGACACAGGATTCCAATAAAAGCAGCAAGACAGAGCCAGCTCCTCAGGGACCTGCTGTCTGAAGTGCTAATTCACCTGCTCATCCACTGGCTGTGTTTGTGGTTATCCCTGTTTCACCCATCCTGCCAGGGACCGACTTTCAGGATGGGACACCAGGCTGGGAATATCAAACCAGAGAGCTGAAGGGAGCCAGCAGTAAAAACTCAGGTCTCCTGGGGCAGGTTTAACCCATCCTGGTGCACATTCCCCTCCTCTGCCCCTCAAGGACTCGTCCACCCCACGGTGAGGTGTGCTGAGAAACAACATCATGTGGTGAAGCCTTTTTCCCAGTGGAAGAGCAGCTGTAGCTCTGTGGATGGACAGGATCTGAGGCTGCAGAGCTTCCAGGTACTGATGTCATGTGAAGGTTTCTGAACTCTTCCTCCTCTTCCAACTGTAGTCAGTGATTTGCCAAACACAGACAAATGTGTTGCAGAACAGAGATCTAAACACAGGCATTTAAACAGATGCCTCCAGATCTGCTTAGAGATAAATACTGATATAAACATGAACACATTTACATTCACTAAAGCATCTGAACTACTTAAAAACAGATTACAACAATTGTGTTACAAACAGACCAAGGTGAAAATACTCCTTGAGAAGGGACGTGTGGAGAGGGCAGGACACCAAAGCGAGGTGGGAAACCCTTCCTCTCCAGCACAGCCTCCATTTGCAGGGAACACCGGGGGGAAAGGACGTGCGGGATACCAACCCCTTGAAGAAATCCTGCTTGCTCAGCTTTCCCGCCTGCACCAGCTGATGTAACAACTGGCCCATGTGATCCCTGGTGATCTGACTCCGCTCCAGCGTCGACTCCACACCCACGCGCACGAACACGGGCAGCAGCTGCTGGGCACTGAGCTCCTCCACACACTGCATGGCTTCCTGTGGGACAGCACGGACCTCAGATGGGACCCCGGCACCTNCCCAGCACCTCCCAATGGAGCACCGGGGGCACTGCCCACCCAGCACCTCCCAGTGGAGCACTGGGCACCTCAGATGGGCCACCCGGCACTGCCCACCTGGCACCTCCCAGCTCACACCTGGCACTTCCCACCTGGCACTTCCCATGCCACACCTGGCACTTCCCACTTCCCACCCAGCACTTCCCATGTCACACCTGGCATTTCCCACTGTCACACCCAGCACTTCCCACCGCCATTCCTGGCACTTCCCACCCANGCACTGCCCACCCAGCACCTCCCAGTGGAGCACTGGGCACCTCAGATGGGCCACCCGGCACTGCCCACCTGGCACCTCCCAGCTCACACCTGGCACTTCCCACCTGGCACTTCCCATGCCACACCTGGCACTTCCCACTTCCCACCCAGCACTTCCCATGTCACACCTGGCACTTCCACCTGGCATTTCCCACTGTCACACTTGGCATTTCCAACCATCCCACCCAGCACTTCCCATGTCACACCTGGCACTTCCACCTGGCATTTCCCACTGTCACACTTGGCATTTCCAACCATCCCACCCAGCACTTCCCATGTCACACCTGGCACTTCCACCTGGCATTTCCCACTGTCACACTTGGCATTTCCAACCATCACACCCAGCACTTCCCATGTCACACCTGGCACTTCCCACCATCACACCCAGCACTTTCAACTGTCACACCCAGCACTTCCTGCTCTCACACCTGGCAATTCCCATGTCACGCCTGGCATTTCCAACCATCACACCTGGCACTTCCCACTGTCATTCCTGGCACTTCCCACTGTCACACCCGGCACTTCCCGCTCTCACACCTGGCACTTCCCACCATCAACATCCAGCATTTCCCACCATCACACCCGGCATTTCCTGGGAAATGCCTTCAAGGGAGGCTGCCAGGCCAAGTGCTAAGTGAGGAAATGCCGCATGAACTGCCACTGTGGTGGAAACTGGTTAATAACAACAACAACAACAGGAATACCAATAATGGAATAATAATGGAATCTGTACCACTCAGGTAACAATTTCTAAAGCACACAGTCACATTCCAGGGTTTGGTTTGGCTGCTCAGTGAAAGGATGGAATTTTCTTCTGGATGCCCCAAAACCCCTATTATTGCATCCAACATTAGGCCAGGTCAGACAGAGGGCACTGGGTTGGCTTTGTTACTGCCCTGACGTGGCCCCACCACTCCTGTGACAGACACACCCCCCACCCACAGCAGGAACCAGCTGGGCAGCACTCACAGGCACCTCTGCCCCTGCTACAGCACCTCCTCTCTGCCTGGGCAGTTTGGAACCCAAGCAAAGCAAACACTTTGAGAGAGACTTTCAGAGCAGTGTCACAGCTCAGGAGCCTCCACTGCCACCACAAGGGCCTTCCTGGGACCTTCTGGGTGCAGCCCCGGCCCTCAGGGGCTCCCTGACCGCAGCCCTGGCACCCCAGTGTGTTCCCAGGGGTTCTGAGCGGCCTTTGCCCAGAGGTCAGAGGCCTGGCAGTGCCAGGGCACGCAGGGAAGGGGCTGTCCCTGCTGCACCAGACACGGGCACAGCTCAGCACTGCGAGCCCAGGGGCAGGGCAGGCTCTGGGGGCAGAGTCCTGTGGGGTGCTGAGAGTCACACAGTGCACACACAATGTACACACAATGTACATAAAAGGCACACACAATGCACATAAAATGCACACACAGTGTACACAAAATGCACACACAAGGCACAGAGTGCACATACAATGTACATACACTGCACACACAATGTACATACAATGCACACACACTGCACACACATAATGCACACACAATGTACATACAATGCATACACAATGTACACACAAAATACATACAATGCACATACAAAGTACACACAGTGCACATACAATGTACAATGCACACAGCACACACACAGTGCACACACAGTGTACAGACACTGCACACACGGTGCACACACCAGTGCCTCCCTCACAGGCAGCTGCAGGAACACCACTTTAAGCTGCACCTGAGTTGCCCTAAGAATTCCCCGCTATCCAGCAACCCCTGGTGCAAACACGCTGCCCGATCCATGGAGCTGTGACCAGCCCTGCCCTGTCCATGCAGTTCAGCTCCACTCCCATCCTGCCTCAGAGCTGTGTTTGCAAACAGGGAGCCAGGGCAGCTCCTCCAGCCCAGACACCCGGAGGGAAGGAGTGCAG
>VXBX01001503.1:1866396-1960783 GCA_013400415.1 Scytalopus superciliaris | reverse complement strand
TTATTATTATTACTGTTATTATTTACAGATGAGTAAAACTCAAAATACAGCAAAAAACGAGAGAAAAAAAATTGGAAATCACGTGTTTTGGAATCAATTGAAAAGGGAATTCATGCTAACCTTAGTATTTTTGCTATGCTCCTCTCACAAGCAGTCCTTGAAACATTTAAATTACAGTTGATAAGAAAGTAGTGCCGGATATTAAAGTTGAGGTTAAGAATGGAAATCATTACTGTGGATTATGATAATCTGAATTATAATGAAAGTAAAAATAACTAAATTTTGGGGGAATTTAATTTCCAATTAATTACACAAGTGCTTGTTATCTTAATGATGGTAATTGTCGTGGGTTCGACCTTGGCAAAGTGCCAAACCCCCCCAAGACCCGCATGGTCCTAGTGAAAGGAGGGAAGGAAAAAAAACCCTGAAACTGGAAAAGCTATATACATATATTTACAGGAAAGTTACAATACATATATGTACAAATATAAGAAAAAACAACAAATTTTTGGGGCTTATCAAACCCATCACAGTAATTAATAACAGACTAGTAAAAATAAAAGCATACAATTTTTTTAGTTCAAATAGCATTTACTAGTTCATTGTAAGAATACATAGCGAGTTGCTCTTTTAAGACTTTGTTTGAATTTCAAAACTTGAAAAACTGGGATAAAAGAAGAAGAAACAAAAAGCAATGAATAAACATAGTTCATATAGTTTTTTTGTGATTAAAAAAGGCCACTTTATTTCAAATATCAGGTCCCTGTAAGTTTTTCACCTCTGCTAGCATAGGAAACCAGTTAAGATGCTGGCACATAGGAGGGATCCTATGAAAGTTCTTACTCTGTCAGTATAATCAGTAAATATTTTTCCTGTTCAGTTCAGGATTATGGGAGTTGATATGTGAGTAAAAACTAACCTGAACATGTAAGGACCTATATCTAAATTCCCCACTGAATTTGTGGAGGTTCCCAGCTAAAAGTTGTTTTTTCTATGGAATTTAGTGGAAGCAACTGGGAAAATTAATGGGAGTAAGAGACAGCAAAGCCTTTTCCAGCAACAGCTGTTCTAAAAATTCCATCAGTTTCATTGATGCTCCCCTACAAGTTCTTCAGACTTCTCCTTACATCCTTCCCCTGTTTATCCATATTGTGAGTGGGGAGCACAGCCTCTGTAGAAATGCTGCCATTTCTACAAGCAGAGGTGTGAAAATGAGGTCACTGCTGTCCATTTGGTATGGTAACAAATATAATAGAATAAGGAACTTATTTCATCTGATTTCACCAACTCCTGGACTGATTTCCAAAGAGCCCATAAAAGCTTAATGGCTATGCTTTAATGGAACTAATGGAAAAAATTATTAGCACGTCCATTCACATGGTTGCTTGTGTGGGGTGAGAATTATGCTATTTAAAAAAATCTGTATGCTGTAGATAAAAAAATAATGAAGCTCATCTGAACAACTGACAGGCACATGTGAGATCATTGTTTTCCTTGTTTTATTTTGTTCTACCATCACCACACCAGAAAATGGATTGGATAGAGGTGAAACAGTAGCTGCAAAAATAACTGAAGATGGTATAGTGCTTGCCACTACTCCAGTTCCTTAGTGCTGTTTAATGGCTCATGTATACAATAGGGAAATAAGTGAGGAAGAGATATGAAGTACCAAGAAATGTTTCCATTTGCATTAGTGCAACTGTGCTCAGCGCTGGTTTGTCTGTTCCTCTTATCGGAAGCAGTGGGGAGCAGTCATTGCAAATATCCGTAAAGTTAGCTGTTAATTGAAATCTAGCTTTAGTTCAAGAAAAACAAAAAGAAACACTTAAAATAGGCATAAGAAAGAAATAAAATTTCATGGGAGTTACCTAAATAATTGCAAGAATGGCAACCACTAGGTTCAGATTTTTTGTTCTGAGTTGTGTTTTGTTTGAGGTGGACTGTAATGCAGATGTGACTGTTGAGGATAGTCTGTGCCTTGACTTCCTGAGATTTACTTGTCTGAAGGGTTCCTGTCAGATTGCTTGTGTGCACTTAATTATCTAGTGTATTATAAAGTAAGAAAAATATGGATTTTTCTAGAGCACTGGGATTCCAAAGTACTTTGAATCCTATTTTGAACTATCAACTAAAATCAATAATTCTTAAGGATCCAGGGAACTTAAAAATGTTATTCATGATAATCAATGTGGTAGGCAAAGATTGTCATAGTCGTTTAAAAAATCCCAAGCCTTACTTTGTTTGATATCTAAGTCCGAACCTGTGTTTTTATCTCCAAATTCATGAACCTCTACTGCTCAAGTTAACAATAAAAGTGTATGTGAGAAAATGGTGATATCCCAGACATTTTATCAAGTACACAGTCTCTAATGCTATCATAAAATATATGCATAGTTTTAATCTTAATTCTTCAAAGGAACATTTAAAAGTTCAAAGTCTTGTGCTTCACCCTCTATGATTGATTTCCAAAGCATATTTATTTTAATGATTTGTTTTAATTTCTTAATACCCAATTGACTTGTAGAGGTCCTAACAAAAAATAGTCAGCTTCACAGTCATGTATGAGGAAAGACCACCAATCTTGGCAGATCCTCAAAGTAGAAACTGAATAAAAGCCCTAGGACTATTTGTTCCTTACTAATCAAAAAGACACAGTCTACAGAACTGTCAGCAAACAACAGATGCCACAAATATTACCAAATTAAATTAAAAAGAAAAAATCATCAATTGTTTAAAGGATTCTAAAAGAAGTTGTATTTTAACTCCATCTGGGCACCATAGCCACTCCTAGTCTATGGCGGCAATCTGTGACAGCCAGTTCTCTCCACCAGGAGGAGAGTTAGGTGTTGTTTATGGACTAGTGCAGGGTAGATACTGATTTTATTTCTAGCCCTTTGATCTGACAATGACTGACTCATGAAAGTATTTGATATTCACAAGTATTTATGAAATAGTGAAATAGTTCCTATTCTAGTCTACTGCAGAATCTGTCTGTTGAAACGTGTTGTTCCCTAATAAGAAATTCAGACCTTTCAGGACAGCACAAGCCACATTTTTCCCGGATAGAGGCCATAGGTGTCAGAAAATACCTGCATAAACAGTGGAGTGATAGAGAGCCTTTTCCCAATCCTAAAACCACCCATTACCACTTCAGACTGAGTAGTCAGTATACAAGTTACAGAGTTCTGGTAGCTTCAGTACATCTGCCCTTTGAACAGTCTGCTGTGTGGAGTGAGAAGACACCCCCCCACACTGGTTTTCCAAGCATTTGTTTTGCATTAAGGCAGCTTGCTTATTCATTGAATGGTCAAAAGCACGGTATTTGATGGCAGGGTATTTTTCAAGCTCTTTTTCAGTATAACTTTGATACATACCGTTCAGAAAGGAAAGAAAAAGGACTGGGCATGATCCTCAAAAGGTTGCCACTTGTTAAGCACTGATGCTTTCCTCTGCTCTTCAAAGACAGACTGTAGAGTAACTACCATGCGGAGTTTTGCAAGCACTTTGAGTAATTCTTCTTTCAAAGTATTTGAGTCATAGTACATAGTATGTACAACTGCAGTACATATATAGAGTATGTGTGTCTATAGTACATATACTACAGTATTCTTTATCAATTGAGCTCACCCAAACCTGCGAGTTTCTATCCAATTTCTCTTCAAAAAGAAATAATAGAATACTCAAGTTCATACTCCTGTCTTCAAAAGTGAATTTTTCTCTGTTCACCTACAAGTCATCTCTCTGAAGAGGGAAAAATTAGGCTTTTTTGTGAGCTGCCCAAAGTGTTTCATATCCAACTCATCTTCACCTCTCTCAACACAGACCTTAAGTTGCGAAGGACTGAAAGTGGGGGAGCTTTTCTTTTCAAACAACTGAGTGAGATCTGTTTGACGTATGGATATGAGGAGATATCAGACGCTGAATTCAGAAAGTAGTGCTAGTAATAACACAAGCTGTGCTTTAAACAGTTTTCAGATACAACAAAAACTAAAATATAAGAGTACTTGCCACTTTAACAAATGAGTGAAAAGAATCACGTTTCATTTGTTCAAGTTTTATTAGCATTTTTTGAAATAGAAAAGTGAGTTTCATAATGTAGTCTGTAGCACAAAATTCTGTGCTCTTCGTGGTAAAGAAAGGGTTTTGTCTAAGATGTCAAATAACTGTATTTGTCCTATGTGGACTGGATGAGTTAAATCATTTTGAAATCCTGAGAAATCTGAAATCCTGACAAGCATGAAATCTGCCCACAGTGCATGTTCAAATGCTTATCAATCTATTATTTCTCAGAATAGAATCCCAGCAAAATGACTGAACATGTGAATTGACCAACCTACACAAAAGTCAATATTTTATTACCAGCACAACAGAGAATTTAAAGCTATTTCAAAACTGCATTCTTCAGTGAAAAGCCTGCAATGGAGGGGGGAAAAAACCCCTAACAAAACAAAATACAAAAAACTCCCAAACCCTGAAGCATGTGATTAAGTCTGTCTTTGCTCAAGAATGATGTGACGCACCTATTTCAATTTAGAGAGAGTATTAACCCAAAGGAAGTCAATAAAACTCTTCACATAAGCAGCTGAAGAATGTGAACAAGATGCCCCAGTCTTGTCTCATAACTATAAACAACATATTTGTCATCTAGACAACAGTCATTATTTTAATATGTTCCATTAAAAAATATATCATGCTTGACTTCTGATGTTGGCATTGCCATAGAATAAATCCAGAAGCTCTCAAGAGAATTTGTGCTCTTAGTGTAGCTTTGACAGATAAAATATTGAAGTTGAGCTGTTAAAAATAAGCTTTTTAGTAGCAGTAAAAAAAAAGTCCTTTGAGATAACATGATCATGCTTGAGAGTGCCTGTCTTACAGAAGTGGCTTCCTTACATGCTCCTTACAAGCTCATATCATGACTTCTTAATATATAATTTTCTTGGGTTCTTTTTTTGGGGCAGAAGGGGATGTTAAAATATAGAACAGGAACCATTTAGAACATAACTAACATTTCAAGACCTAAACTTCTACAGTAATATTTATAGATTATATACCTGTGAGAAAAGAAAAAAAAAATTAGAGCTGATGGAAACTCTCTTCCTTAGGTAGTATTTCTCAAGTATTGTAGAACTGTATAACATCATCATATTGCATAAATTCACAGCACATTGTCTCAATATAGAAACTGTCTCTTTGTGAAGTTTATTAAGATCCATATGCACCTTATCCATCTTTCTGAGTATACTATCCTCCAAAAAGTTGCTGTTGAACCAGGAAGTCTATAGAGTCTACTCGTTTACTTTGCTTTTCCTGTAAAACAGAACAACCCCTCAAAGCACAGTAAAAGCTGTAAAGACAGCAACTTTTCAAGCATGTTCTCCTCTGACAGGATTAGCTTTTCATTCACATACTTGTGTGCAGAAGTAAATCTGCTATATAAATTCCAGTGTTGATGATGGAGTATGAGTTTTTTATAAAGCAGAGCTTGCCATTCTACATTCAACACCTTTTCATTTGTGTGAACTCAACACACACATATCAGGAATCCAGGAAGTTTTGGTTCTGCTTTTGTTATAATTTCTCAGTTTAGTAATTGTAGATCCTGACACTGAATTATTTTCCTGTTGTTACTCTTTCTGTACTTTAGAAATAATTTTTGAAAATTGCTTGTGACCTCTTCAAAAGCTGCAAAAGAAGCTCTTTCCATGTTAAAAAAGAAATTCTGAAGTTTTGCATGATCTGTACTGAATTGTGGGCAGTATGATGAGATTTCTAATCATTGCTTTTTCTCTTTCAGGAAAGCATAGACTTGGGTGAGATCATGTTTTCCCTTTGTTATTTGCCTACTGCGGGGAGAATGACATTGACAGTCATCAAATGTAGAAATCTCAAAGCAATGGATATAACCGGTGCATCAGGTGAATCTACTTCTTTTTTTAAATAGCAAGGCAGAGTCTATTCAAGAAGGGGATAAATAGGAACTCCTTGGGTTTGCTCTGATTAATGTGGCTGGGGGGTAGAAATAGCAGGACAATGGATATAGACCGTGTTTAGATCTACTGGCTGTCTTTGGTCTTGCAGTCATTATGTCTATACAGAATGCCTCTACCTTTCCTTTGCACTTACAGCATGTTGAAAGGAATGTTTGCCAGGGTCACTGAAATCTTTACAATTTTTTATCTTACCAATATGACACTCCTACAGCAAATATTCTCCTCATGCTACGCATTTGAATGACTTTGAGTCCAAATGCATGCAACTATTATTTGTTACTCAGATCCGTATGTCAAAGTGTCACTGATGTGTGAGGGACGAAGACTGAAAAAACGGAAGACAACTACAAAGAAAAACACGCTCAATCCCATTTATAATGAGGCCATCATCTTTGATATCCCTCCAGAGAATGTGGACCAGGTCAGCCTCTCCATTGCAGTGATGGATTACGATCGGTAAGCACAATTTGCTTTCTGACCATTAATCGCCAGTAAGACAATACCTGATCATTGCAAGTCACTGTTTTCTCACTCCTTAAACTTACAAGCAGCTTCAGTAGCACAGAAGATAGAGCCTTGGGGTCTTTTCCTGAAGAAGTTTAAAGCTTCCACACCTTTCAGCCTTTAATCTATGTCATAAGTAACTCTAATGAGAGAGACATATGGCTCAATCTTCTTACAGGCCACTAGCCTTGGCAAACATTCCTGTACATATCTGGTGGCTGGACTGTGTAAGAGCTTTATAAATCTGGTGTGTCTTCCAGTTTAAAAAAGTCCTTCACACCTCTAATTTCTATTTAAATGGAAGATATTGAAACCAAACAAAATTTGAGTGATTAAAAAAGAATTAGATGCTAATTATCGTGCTGAATTAAGTCATAATGGATTCTTTGGTTGATTCAATAAAGTAACATTTCAATACATAACCTTTGGGTTCAGCCCTCATTGACAACATATCTGAGTCTCAATTATCTATATCCTCACCACGAACTGACAGAAAAGACTCCTGCTTAGAGTGACTCAAGGACTGCAGGTTGAAGTAGACAGTGACTGACAGAATCCTGCTCGAGCCAAGTCTGCTTCATTTAAGTGCTATTAGTAATGAGCTCTTGAGATTGTAGGGCAAATAAACAGTGAAAGTCCAATTTAGTAAAATCACCCTTCAGTCTGTTTTTCCTTGCCATCAGATTTCTGGTTGTCCTCCAACTTCTGTCAATAAGACTTTCTCAGTCAGACATGAAAGAGGCACTGTGGTGCTGTTAGCAGGGGAGGAGTGCAGCAACTTGCACACTTTCAGTCCTCCTGTGCTGCTCCTTTGTCAGCATTTGCTAAGAGGAAATTAGAAAGCATTAGTCTAAGGTACATACCATCAAGGCACAGAAAATTACTTTCTGGAGTCCCTCAACAAGTCTATGGCACTACTAGAAGTATGAAGTATTAAGGTATAGCCTATTACAGCTATGATGCTTACCTTTCACATTTTTGATTGAACTTCCAGAGATCACAGCAGCTAGAGCAGGGAAATAGTTTATGAAATGATGTTTGAAGGATTTGCAGCATAGGGTGTTCTCCACCACTTTTACCTTCCTCTCCCACAAAATTCAAGCACGTTTTATTTCTAGATTATTTTGTGTATTATGATCCTTTTCTGTCCTTGCATATTTTGGGTTGTAACCTTTTAATAGCAAGGGTTATGTCTTTATTACTTTTTTTATATCTCATAGAAGCACTCTGGTAGTAGCTGGATGTTTTTGATGTTACCATTACAGAATTTAATATTACTATACTACCATTAAAACTAATATCTGTAATAAATGATGTGAAAATTTTGGTCATGTATTCTATGCCACACTAAACCAATAAGCAGAATTGTACATCAGATGTATTAAAACTGTTTTTATTAAAAACAAATTCTGTGTCTCTGCAATTCTCAGAGTAGGGCACAATGAGGTCATTGGGGTATGTCGGACAGGCATTGATGCTGAAGGGCTTGGAAGAGATCATTGGAATGAAATGTTGGCTTACCCACGAAAACCAATAACTCACTGGCATCCACTAGTAGAGGTAAGAAGAAGCAAAATTTTCTCATTTTCAGTATATTTAATGTTTTTGTCTCTCACACTTATGTGTTTATGAGAATCACAAAAATCAGGGCAGCATCTAAATATCAGCTACAAGGTCCTTAGCACAACCTTAATCTAGTTGCATGGGTTTATTGATTACTTAAAGGGACCGCTTCAAAAGTTTCTGTGATGCTCTAACAGCTTTACAAGATTACATTAAGACATTTAAAGTTTCCAGAAATTATGATAAGGAACTTGCGTCTATTTAGAGATTATTTGCAAGAATTTCAAAAGCAATCATGTCCTATTCAAAAACCTTTAGCATGAACAGTTGTTGCTAAAACATTAATCTGAAATTGGCCTGCAAATTAGGCTAGATTTAGGTAACATACCAGCAGCTCCCTCCGGAGCTGTTCAACAAACACTTATTGTAAGCTTATTCAAATGCATGGGTCATTATATATGTAAGTCCCTGGACTTGGACTCCTGTTTTGGGACACAGAGGACACACTGTTTAGCCCATCACAAAAGCAATCTCTGTAGAAAAATGAGTAGCTGTCTGAGGCATCACGGGTCATTTGGCTTCCCCACGCTGTAGCCCATGGCTTCACAACATGTCCTGTGACAAGCAGCAAAAGCCTAACAGCAAGGCTTCAGTAAAACACCTAAAGACTGTGATGGCAAGGGGACTCAGCCAAGGCAGCAGCAAAGTGTCTTTTAGAGCTTTATAACTCTGGTTTTTGTAGGTTTGGAGACAGAGGTACCTCTCCTGATTGGTGAAATAAACCCACTCCTATGAAAAGAATCAGAGGTGTTTTTAGAAGGTCACTTAAGAAATTTTCTGTCCATTATTAGTTCTGCTGGAGACTTTGATGCCAGAGACTTTGATCCAGTCTAGAAAGGGTCTGGGTGTGATTTGAGTTCTTATTTGAGAGAGTCTCTCATCCTCTGAAATGAGTGGGATGCACAGGCAGATATGATGACATTTGTAAAAATAACACTTTTCTTGCAGCTACCTGGCAGAGCAACCAGTTTTGATAGCCAGGGATCCTGTTCATCACCAAAACCACCACTTACACCCTAAGGAACAAGAGTGAATTCATCGTGTTCAGTGTCCGAAGCTCCCTTGTAGCTCACATCTACATAAACAGAAGGTTCGGCTTCCACAGATGAACTGTATCCATATTTTTTTATTAAAATACATTTTTCCTATTCTAAGTCTTATATTGCAGTTTATAATAATTTCTTAATGTATGAATGAAGTTGATTTGATTCAAATGTAACTCTTCCCCATGCAAATTCACTCACCTATTTTATCACTGGCATATATCCAGTATCATATCCGAGCAGTGTTTTGATATGACCTGTATCTTTGCATAGACAAAGAAATCAGAAAAAAAAAAAAGAAATCCCTTAAGCAATTCAAAACTACTGCAGCTTGTAATGTCTAATAGTTTTGAGGGTGAGTGAATAGTATGTATAGCTTGTGTAATAAATTTCTTCTAAATTGCACTAAATCCTGACAGACTTTACAAGATAGCATTCCAAGCTGAATGTTGCATGGGAAAAACAACTGTTGTCATGTTTTGAGTATAAAATCAGCTCATTCCTTGGGCAGGGACGAAGGGCTGATCAAAAGTCCATTAAAGCCAGTGAGAAGGATCTGCTGGTTTCGCTGGAGTTTGGTTCAGCCCTTATAGAACTGGTATCAGAACTGGATCTATGCATTTATAATCTTCCAGCAATCACGGTGCCGGCTGCCCCCACAGGAACTCATTAGCCTGTCCAGCAAAGCAGCCAGGCATGTGCCCCCGGGCAGGTGGCTGCCCTCAGAGGATGGTTTGCCTTAGCTTCCCACTGCCTGACGAAGAGCTGTCTCAGATGGCTCTGTATGGCACTGACAGCACACATATGGGTATTGTTGTGGAAAGCTAATGTCTCTGCAATGAGTTAAGTGGAAGGAAGTGGATGCAGCTCCACAGGAATATAGATGTCTCCCGAGGAGGTGCATCCAGCCCCTCAAAACAGTCCATTTGTTGCTGGCATCGTGCAGTCCCTGCTTAATGTTTCCGCAAGTCAAACTGCAGAGACAATGCTCTGAAGTAAAGGAATTAATCTAACGTAATTTATCTGTTCACAAAATTG
The DNA here is from genome assembly GCA_013400415.1 of Scytalopus superciliaris. Classification (NCBI taxonomy): domain Eukaryota; kingdom Metazoa; phylum Chordata; class Aves; order Passeriformes; family Rhinocryptidae; genus Scytalopus; species Scytalopus superciliaris. The sequence continues at coordinate 1,950,582 of VXBX01001503.1, read as the reverse complement.
AACAAATACTGCAGTTACCCACAACATTTTTCAGATTCTTGATTTAATGTGACAGATTTAGATTTCTTTGAAGTTATGTTGACTGTAAGCATAATGCAGATGAATGGTTTCTGTTTGCCCACTGGATGCCTCTGGAGTTATATACTAAATATGAATTTGAGGTATGTTTTCTGTCAGTATATGGAGAAACAAATTGAAATGTAGCTATTTTATAAACTAGCAAATTCATTTATTAGAATACACAGTGACAGCAAAGGCAAAAAACTATTGGCTGTAGTGAGATGCTTTAAAAATTAGAAGAGTACTAGATGTTTTGTGGATTTATCTCCTTTAAACACTGCAGTTTACCTCAATTGTATAAATCAGATTATGTCCCTTCTTCTTTTTTTCTTTTCTTTTTTTTTTTTCCTTTCTGTGAAGAGCATGCAAAGACTGCATGATTGGGTCTGAGATTTTAAAAGTTGGACTGTAACTAGAGAAATTGAGGAGGTGGCACTTTTTGTATCTTTGCAATATATAAAGAAAACTGAGGAAGCAGTGTTTTCCAAAACAGCATTTTTACAGAAGAAAAGTGTCATACATGAGAAAAATGCCAATGGAAGATTTGTTCATGATAATTAAAGAAATTTTGAGAATTAATCTAGATATATGAAGGGAAAAGGTAGTTTTGACAAACTTCTGAAGAATCGTTTTGGGCTGGTTTAGCCTCGCTGACACAGAATATCTTTATGAAGATCCAGTCTCTCCATTCCACTAACTAATCTCTAAGGCAGTCAAACATGCCTTGAAGTGTCTCAACTGCTCCAAGAAAGTTAGGAAGGATGGTCTTAATATTACAAGTGTTTATAAGTCAAAAAAAGGAGGCAAACATAGCAAGCAAGCAAATAAATATAAAAATCAATCTTTCAGACAGTCTTTACAAATAAAAAAAAAAAGAAAAAAAAGAAAGAAAAAAGAAAAAAAAAAGACAAAAAAAAAAAAAGGCTCCAGCCAAAGTTTTTGAATGTCTGCTTCAAGTTGCTATATATGGCTCTCTAGGCAGAAATGGTTTCTCCCAGAAAGGGCTGGTAGTGCTGAACACTGATCCTCCCTGCTTAAGATTGTATTTTCACCACCATAAATACAGAGTGGCCTTGCAGAATTTCATTCCCCCATTTGCTCTGGGTGAGTTAACAGAAGTACAAGCTCTCCCCTGAGAGGTTTTTTCCTCTCATCATTGTTGTCATAATGAAATTCTGTGGCCTAGATCATTTCCACATGATTCTGCAAGGTTGATATAAAAACAGATAGGTAAACACATATATATATATACATGTGGAGATTGAAAAGCTATTTTGTGTATACATTTATCTTAATATAAATTATATCAGCAGTGGCCTTTGTGGCCTAGAAAATACTTTTTGTAATGTGGTACTGTAACAGTTAACTAAATATTCTTTGCACTTTCTTGCACCTATTATCCAAAAAGCTAACAATTTCACAATCAAATGTAGCATAAGTGTTCAGCAATGAGCAAAGTATTTTTAACTAGTTCATTATTCTCAATGAGTATCCTGTATGTTTCATCATAGGTAGTAAGGCATTTCAAGATTCTTTTCCTTAAATTTTAATTGTTTTCAAATACCAAAGGCTCAGTTTGTGCCCTCTTGTGTTATTTTTGGTATTGTTAATAACAATAGTGAATGACTTCTGTGTCTAAACTTGATTGATGGGTGCTCTGCATATAGGAAAAATCAGGCTGCAAAATTGTCAGGTCATCTAGCTTCAGAAATGATCCCTTCATTAACTATATTTAGTCCCTTAACAGTGATTAATAGAATTAATGCAAAAGATTTTTTTGCCCCACTGCTTTCTTAGCTATCTCACAAGACAGGGTATATGCTTAACATAATCACTCCACTGGCTTTAGAACCTGGTTCATGAGTTACTCTGAGTGTAATCACAGAGGAAAAACTTAGCACAGTTTGAGTCAAGGAATATGTTACTTTATGTATAAGAAATTTAAAAAATTTTGATTTAGAGAAGTAAATTCCCTCCTCCCACACTGATATTTTTTGTTTGTTTCTTATACACATTTCTGCCATATCTCATACATTGGCCTATTTTGAGAAAAATCAAATCTGGCAAATGTTTGATGTGAAATACAACAGTTTGAAAAGCTTACTTTCCCAAAAGCCTGAGTTATTTTTATTGAAGCAGATTACTGGAAACAGCAACAGTACCTAATAAAAATTGCATTTTGCATGGCATAGCTTTTTTATACTTTCACACTGCGTAGGTGAGCGTATGCTCAATGAGATGTCAGTCCCTTATTGCACTCTGTGACCTCAACTTCAGATCACAGTATTGTATACTTCTGCTCATATGGCTCTTCTCCTCTCTCTCCTAGCAAGCAACCATCTCTTTCCACCCCCTTTTGTTTATACTGGGCTTTTGTTCAAGCAGTAGAAAACTGACCCTTACTTTTGTCTGCAGTGCTGAAAACTGACTCCTGGCCTTAAAAAAAGTTTTAATATGAAACTCGTGGGGTCTTGACGAAAAGGTGGAGGATAGCTGCATCACTCATTTTCATTCTACAAAGAGCTGTCAAGGAAATAACCTCCTTTCTCCACAGTCCTTTACGAGCATCAGACATTCATAAATCAGTAACCTTGTCTGATTTTTCACTTTGGGCAAGCCCTCAAAGAGCAGTATACATATCTCAGGGGTCTGTATATTGGGCAGAGACAGATAAAGTGGCCAGAAAGTTCCCCAACAAAGTTTCTTCTTCAATATGTGGAATACTTTTGACTTCTTATGTTTAAGTAACAAAACAATACATTTTTTTCAAGAATCACAACCGCATTCAATATTTTTGAAGAAAATGTTGAGCAAACAGAAAATGTTTTCATAGGGTTATTTTTTTCTGAGTGGAAAAGCAACTACTTATTTAACTTCTTTCTATGGATGCAGTTTTGGAGTAATACTAAGAAAACTTTAAGTTTTAAAAAAAAAAACAACTTATTTGATCCATCCTCCTCTTTCTTCATTTTTTTAATTGACTTCGATGTAATCCCTTTAAAAATTTTTAACATGATGATGCACAATGTATACATGATAGTCAAGTTCTAAGATTATTTTGCTCTTTTTATAAACTTTTATATGTATTGACTTTTTATTATACTCCATTAACAAGCTTTCTACATCTGAAATCATTAAACTGTATTTTTTAAGTAAGCATTTAAAAGAAGTGTATTTTAGAGCTCAGTAATAGAGTTCTTCTCCTGCTGAAAATGTAAAATTTTTCAGAGACCCATAAATGTGCCTGCAAAATTTGAAAATCACCTTATTTGTGCATGCAAAAACCTAGGCTTGCACACACAAGTATTTGCACTTGCTAACTGTACAATCACTATTATTTAGCACTTCTCTTACAACAGAACACCCACATTTAATCAGGAATATGTTTCCATTCCTGATAAATACTTGACAAATCTGTACTGAGTGACAGTTCCTTGACCTGAAAAAGTTCCTATGACATTATTTATGCAAATGAATACACCTGAAAATTTTGTGGGTGTTAAAGTATGACTTATATGTTAATCAGACAGTGAGGTGACTTTTGGACAAAGCTCATGTAATATGTGTCAGACCATCCCAAATATGGATAAAATGTAGTATATATGACAGGAATATTGATGGACGTCTTGATGGGAAATTTTGTTTCTCATTCACACCGCAGTGGAGACTTGTTTTAACCCTTTGCTGGAGATTCATTTGGCTTCTGAGGCTTACCAGTCTAAAGTGAGCTCTGGTGTCAGAAAGCAGATAAATCGTGGCACAGAGCAGACCACAGAGCTAAGAAGGACAAAGGAAAATGTGTAAGCAGGCACAAAGCTATTTGATGCAACTTCCAATGCTCTGAAATGGAAAGGTTCCTTTCGAAACATAATTACAATAGTCATATCACTTGTCCTTTCTTTCTGTACTGTAAAACAAGACAAAAGAAGGATGTTGCTTAAAAAAGATCAGCATTAGGCATAGGAGTTAATTGAAGTGCTTATCACAGCCATTTGCCCTTTCCAAGGCAAATAATCACTTCAAAAAATATCTTTTGTTTACTCATCCAAATGAATAAATATTTCCTGCACAATTCCCCTTTTCCTTAATCCCAGCTGGAAAAAGGCATTTTTTTAACAGCGTGAAGGAAAGCAAGAGCTAGAAATCTAAGAGAAAGTGAAGCTGCAGATGGGATTTAAATATCACAGGGGAATCTGGTCAGGAAAATGGAACTAACACCTTCAATCTTTTACTGAGTGCTAGGGGATGCTTGATGATAGCAGGTGCTCAGGGCTGTGATTTTATGTTTTATCTGATAGTACCTCTACAATGTTGCTGTTGCTGGGAAACCTCTTTACTGGTGCAGAGAGGAGAATGCCCCTGGTATTGCTATGTAAATTTTTTCTTCACAAGTATAGTCTGTGAAGCACGGGACTCAGTCCTATAGAAGGGCAGAAGGCATGTTAAATTTGCAGAACAGGAAAAGTCAGTTGAAGTTTGGCCTTGTGTCATCATGAGGACTATTCACTTTGTTCATACTAACAACGAGTGTTGGTGCCTTACTGATCCAAGAGAGGTCACTTCTTACAGCACTCTATGGCTAAATCTGTGTTGCTGAAAGGTGTTCACACTGTTGAAGACCCTCAGTATCAACATTGTCATAATAAAACTAATACATATAAATACAGGTTATATAGGTTACCACAAATACCAAAGCTGTCTCCTGTGGGAAAGACATGATGACTCCTTGAAGCATAAGACAGTGTGCTCTAGAAGTTGGATCTGCAGGAAATCACATAGCTGCTGTGATGACAGTGGAGCTGCTCTGTAATAATTTCTGAATACAAAATGTTGCCTTGGCTATTGGTCTTGAGTTAGGTGAGTTCAATAAGTAGACTTTAGAGAAAAACAGAATGTGCAGAAAATGTTTGACAAGGGACAGCCTTTCGGAAGTGAATTTTACAAAATGTCCATCTTGGTGACCTGGCAAGAATCTACGTATGCTATAGCCAGTCTGAAAAATTAATCTCTTCTAAAATAGTGAAATCCCAAGCAGGCATAGGAAAAAAGAAAAAATAAGAAAGATTAAGAGATCTCATTGAGAACAGACAAGATTTATGTCTGAGCAGGCTGGGGATGCAAGCTGTTACTGTAATTTACAGAGAAAATAAGCGTGGTTGCTCTTCCTTTAGTGGATGGGAAAGCTTGAGGCAGGGCAGATATGCATATAGGCTGTTATTTTAAAATCCATTTATTTGAAATATTTAAATTTGCATATTTAAGCTTAAATATTTTAATACCATTCTATTTTTAATGAAGTGGAGTATTCACAGACTCCCTGAAAGGAAAGTTGCAAATCCGTTCAGACTCCCAGGGCTGGCACAGTTACGACAGACACAGTGTCCCAAGGCCCAGACAAATGAAAGGAGAGTTGTGAAATCCTGCCTCTGCTTTGGAGAGGTGAAGTCAGGAAGCCTAACACAAAAAGAGAACTGAAGACAGACCAAGGAAAGGACAAGGGCACAGCTATTTCATGATTAAGTTCAGGGCTCACATAGTCATTTATTACACAGAGCATAGCCAGTAGCATGTTTTCATATGGCAGCAACATGCCCTTTACACAGTTTTTCTCTCCCTCAAAATACAAGCATATAAGTGTTTTTGAGAGATTCCTTTTGAATAGCTCAGGATCTTTTCATGCCTCAGAAATTCAAACCCCTGAAATAAAGCAAGTCTACCCAACCATCTATCCATAAGGAAATAAAAACTTTCTGTAACATCGGTAAAGCTCTAGGACATGCTTAAAGCTGTTTTCTGGTGTAGAATAATGGTATAGATTTAAGATCTGATATTTTGAGACCTCTTAGGCTAAAAAGGAAAGGCTGTGTTTCCCGTTATAAAGCAATATTTTCAAGCAGGTATAGAATACCTAGTTGCCTGTCCCTGTGTGATTTTGAATATCAGAAATCTTCTAACAAATGCTTATCAACACAGCAGACAGGCATTTTAGGCACTTAAGGTTAGCATCACAGCATCACCAGAAAGGAATCTGATTTTTTGGGACAGTTTCTAGGTTAATTTTAGAGGAAGACATATTGTAGGCTGTTAACTGTTCTTATGAAATAGATACATTTCTATAAATACATTCTGCAAGAGGAGAGACATAAAGGATGGGGTTGCTTTTTTTCTTATGCTATAAGTTGAGACTGATAATAGTATCAGAAGTGAAGAGGACTGAACAAGAACATATTTAAAATCTTGTGACATCTGAGTCATGAACAGGAGAGAAGAGAGAAGGGGAAAAGCCTATTCAGTATGTAGAGAGCCCTCTAGAAAAAACAAAAACAAAACCAACAAAAGAAAACAAAAAACCCATACCTGTTAAAGAAAATAGTGGAAAACATAAAAAGGAATTGAATAGGGACAAACATAGACAAACATATATGTGTAGCAAACACTCCCAAAGAGAAAACAGATTTTTTATGTAATTCCTCTACTTTATATCTTGTATGGTCATTTGCAAGCTCACAAGGGTAATGGGAGCCATATTGTAGAACATTATTAAATATATTTATTTAAAAATATTATTAAATAAAACTCTGTTATTAAAATAAAAACAGCCCCCCACAGCACAGATCTTGGATCATGGAGGATCACAGTGCAAAGAGCACTGGTAGTTGCTCATGGAACATCCTTCCCCCCTGGTCTTTTTCTTTCAGCATAATTGAGGCCTAAAAGGGACATTGCTGCCATGCACTCAAACACATTCCTCTCTAGATGCTGTAATGGCCTCCTTTTTATTTGCATCTGCCATAGGTTGAAAAATCTCCAATAGGTGAAAAATCATTTTTATATAATGTCACCTCTTCACATTATCAAAGCTTCTGACAATCAGTACTTGAATTACCAGCAGGAAACACCTCTGGAAATGCTGCTTGGTACACAAGGTAATGGTTTTGTTTTCTAGTCAAGCCTAAACTAGTACCACACAATGGTGGACAAGTCATTGGGCTGTTGCAGGTGCTAATTCTCTGGTGACTCAAAAAAACTAAGTCATAATTATGGTATATTTCTCATTTAATATCCCACAGGCCTTTGTGTATGAATAAGGTCCTGGAACTGATGTTTCAGACAAATGCCATCTCCTCCTGTTCTTCCTATTCATGGAGGTTCAGCTGAATAATGAATTCCTATTCCTTTGTCCTAAATTGTCACATAGTACTGGGTGTACTGTGAATGTTTCACCCTGGGAGTGGCTGCCTCATTGAAAAGCAGAGTGATCAGTAGAGGACCATTACTTCCCTCACCACAGTTTTCTGAGGCTTAATTGTGTAATAATAGTTATGAGGGAAATGACTGCATAGCTGGACAGAGAATTGCTAGCTGTAATTATTTTTGTCAAATGGGTATGTGTGTATCTTTCTTCTTTATGTAAATGGAGATTTGGCTACCCAGAAAATTTAAAAAAAAAAGGTTTTGTGGACTCTGCAAAGAGCACTTCACACTCTTACATTTATTCTTTTCAACCTTTTTTACTATAAATGTTTAATGATCTTAATTATCCTATAGCACAAGAACCTGATTCATTTATTTAAACCTACAACCTATTCAGTTCTTAGTCCAAAAAGGTAACTTTGGGCTAGAGAATCAAAATCACTAATGAAAAAGTATAGCTTTATCTTAGCCAGCAACTGAATCTGCACAGCTGGACCTTTTCTGTGTTACTCTGAAAGGGAGCCTGGCACTATTGCACTTTAGCTACTTGCCAGTAGCAGACAAACAATTGTAGGTCACAGCCAGGTTTCAGAGAAGCTCTGAGGATTAACCCCTAAAATTCTGGGTCTGATTTTGCATGCCCTCAGACACAGGGCAGCCTATGAAGTCAGAGTAGTACTACCCAAAGAGGGCTTGATGATGAGCAGTCTGTGCTGAGAAAAGATATTTCGTTCAAATTATACCAACACATTTTTTAGATTTTTTTGCCTTGTTTTATGTACCGTTGTTAAAAGTGGACTTTTTCTTAAGACAGAACTTTATCGTTTAATCTCTAGCAGGGCAAAAAGCGGTACTAAAGTACCAATCTACTCATGCACTGAAAATAATACTGATGCAAAAAAAATTAAAAAGCCTTTTAGCAAAAATATCTGTGGCAGCAAAACATAAAGATGCTGACAAAAAGACAGTTTTCTTTTTATATGACTTTTCCTTAAGAGAATTAGAATACTCCACCTCCATTTTTGGGCTATGTCAAGAAAAACACAAAATGGTAAATATATGTAAGGTAGTTTTACTTTTTATTCAAATAATATAGCACAAAAAAGTGATCCAATTCAGCTTCTTAAGATGTAGTATTGATGATGTGCACTTTTATATTTTGCATTGCTGCAGAAGCTTACCAAAATCTATTCATTATGTTATTTCCAGTATATAAGAAATATAACATTCTTTCAAAAGGAGCTTTCTTTTAGGTCTATCACATGCTGCTTTACAGGACAGTTGTTCTTGTGTTAATTAAAATGAAAATATGTTTTAATATCATTGCAATAGACCATTAAGTATATCCAGCAAAATCACTCTGTGGGTCTTTTTAATATGTCATTTCATTTCAAAGCACAGCATTATGTACTTGACCAGCCCAGCATTGAAATCCAGCAAGACCACTGCTATTGATTTCAGTTCACTTTGCATCAGGCTGCATGTGAGGATGTATCATGGCATCATATGAAACGAACCCCTTAAGGAGTCTCGAGGCAAACAGAGTAGTTTCTCTTACATCCCCATGGATTTTTGTCACTTTCTGACAATTCAGACTATATTAGAAGTCTTCAGTGCATCTCTAAGTATGAATTATTATTGCAAATGCTGATTTTACTAATACTGATAGAAATATGACCATCAGCTACCTGTTTCGGGAAACAAAAATGTCTAGTCTATATAGTCAGACATGGGGGATGACATATTTTTACAGGATTTTTCCTTTTTAAGGGTGGCCTATAAGTTTCCACATAATGCCATCTTGCTTTTGAAGCTCACAGGGTGTCTGTATAGACTAAACCTTTCATATATGGCTTTTAGATAGTCCTGTTGCACATTAGATATAAAGTACTTCTTTTCAGTCTATATTTCTATGGGAAAATATTGAACAAAATTTACTTTTCTTAAATAAATAGAAAACTATTTCTCCAGAGAAGGAAAAAATATATAGATATATATTTAATATTGTTCCTTGTTTCTTTTTCTTCCAAGTGTGGGCCTAAATTCTTTCTATTCTTCTCTGTTTACATGAGTAGTTTCAGTAGGATATGCTGAACTTAAATGCAGATGTCTAAGGATGGGATATGGCTAGTTCTCTACCCTAGAAGCTGTTGGCGTCCTGATTTGGAGACACACTTCTGACTTGTACTTTCTCCACTTTCTGGTGGAGATCACAAGGGCCTTTGTTCAGCAAATCATGTGAAATATTGTTTGACTATGACCTGTAATCAAGTCCCTGTGAAGTCACAGTGTCCTGGGTGTGCATGCTGAGCAGAGCAGCTGCTCAGGTGCTTTTCTGGCTGGGTTTGGAATGATGTGGGAAGTCTCACAGCAGTCCATGTTAAAAGCATGTCTCAGCACCCTCCACACTAGACTAGCCCTGCTAGCCAGGGTGAGAGTGGGCAAAGCCAAATTGCCTCTCTTCAGTGTCCTGCTCTGCCCAGTTCTCACAACCTTAGGCAGCAGGACCTTAACACTGATTCCTCTGAGCCCTCCAGATGCTCCTTCCTCTAGCTATTGCAAGAGGAGTCCAAAAAAGCTTCTCCTTTCTTTTCATGAGCTTGTAGTCCATGCTGCGTTCAAGCTGACAGGCTTCAGTGTGCTCCTCATGAAAACTGAAGCAGGGGAAGTAGAATAGAAATTAGCTACATCTTTTCTTCAGCACAGAACACCATGTTTCTCTAGTATATGCTTGTTTGTGGGGAAGGCATTCTCCAGAGTGTATGCTTTAAAAGGTAGGAAGTTAAAATGGAGTTCCTGGCCATAGGAAATATTGACAGCTCAAAAAAATACACACTCAATATTTAAACACTCTGTATTTTGAAATATTAAAATAAAGTATCCATCATAGTGCCTGTCAGAATAAGCATATTTGCTGTGACAGTGAGTGGTTCTGGATTAGGCCCTAACTGGCCCAAACTCTAATAGAACTCCCTACCTTTACAATAATCTTTATGATTAGATCAGAAATGTTGCCAAGTCTATGTAGCTTACAAAGAACTGTAGAGTTCTTCTAAGATTTTGTCTCTTCTTGCTATGTGGTGTTGGCTGACCAAGATCTAATATCAAATACCCGACTGTTTTAGTACCCTTTATTCTGTGTTCATGATGTGACTTTTTAAATGAAGTCTGTGATTTGATACCTAGACATTGTTCAAGTCAATATCCTTGGCTTCTGCATTATAGAGAAAAGAAAACAAAATTTTTGAACTTGTGTTCCTGGCTTTTTGTATGCGCTAAATGGCCATTTGTGAAACTTGACAACATAAATTGTACTACTGATAGTAAATGGGTTTTTTGCACTAGCCTTTGAGAGCTGTAACACATTTCAGTATTTTTACAATGTATTCTCTGGAAAGTGTGAATCTATTTGTCAGTTCTGAAAAAAAATATGTAACAATGAAACCTCAAGAGATGTTATGAAGTGTACAGTTTGTGATAATTTTATATTAAAAAAGACAAGAAAAATAAAAGAACTCATTTGAAATAATTTTATTCTAATTGTTTCATATGTATTTTGAACAAGAAATAAAGTGATTAAAATTATTCTTTTTCTTTTTGTCTTTCTTACAAAAACAAGTTGTTCAAAAGTAAATAAAGGTCTGTGGATTATAATTGCAGAGATCATCTTTTCCCATTTACTGTCTCCGTTTTCCATGCTGGAATTCCTTGTGCACCTACAGCATGTTTTCATTGACTTGATGTCTTAAGGTCAACTCTAAAACAAAAATCATTTTATTTTTGCTTCCACAAGTGGAAAGAGGTGCCTTCTTAACATTTCAGCCTCAAGTTGAGCAGCCCTGCCTATATCCAAGTGTCATGACAAGATGTTTTCTTCTCATGAAACTGTTACTTTAAAATTCTATGTAATGAAAAGTTGTAGGATATTTTTGCTACCACCTTTGCAAGGTTTGAGACAGAGTGCCTTTGAGTAAAAACAATTAAATCAAGCAAATTAAATCAAGCAGCTCCATTATTAACTGGTAGTTTGTGTAATGCTTTTCACATTATCTTCTATTTCCTGCTATGATAATGTTTACAGTAATCTTCAAAGCCACTAGACCATATTTTAAGTAATGTATTAATTACTCTGTTTAATATTATTAAAGTATTTAAAAATACTGAAGTATTTCACTTGAGTCACAAGCCTGATTTCCATCTTTCTCGATCTTAATTGTATAATCATATAGATCAAACAGACAAGAAATTTATCACCATTAAATATTTTTTTAAAAATAGTCAGATTTGGATAGGATGTAATTTATATTTAAACTGAATTGGTGTTAATTGCAACAACTTACAAAGCAATGATGATCCAGAGTGGACAGGCTCAAGCACGTCAGTTCTTTGTTGACACTTACAAAGACGGTACTATTTAAAGATTAAAATTAGGCTGCAAGTGTTGTTTCAGCTGGATGGGATCTTTTTCCATTCTACCAGATGCTTAATTCCATATGACAAACACTGAGGAAAAAACACCACTGTAGTATATCTGCAGCACTGAAGAATATTGTCTGGAGAAAAATAGTATCCAAGTTCAACATACAAGTAATTGTCCTTTGGTAGGCTTTTATAATTCTCCTGAAGTGAAATTAGATATATATTATTGAGATTCCAATCCTTTTTCTGATCTCTGATGGATGAATATTAATCTATCCTAAGTCAAATTTTTGCTAAGATATTAAATGCAATTCAGTTCTCCAATTCAGGGACTTGGTTCCCATCTGTGATTGAAGGATTCAGTTTTCTTTGAAAACCTGCTTGTCTTTCACTAGAAATAGTAATGTCATTACAGTTTGTCATTACCTTTAATCTTAATATTCCCTCTTTCATATATAAAATCCTAATTTTCACTAGGGGGATGGCTTCTGATCGTGACTATTAGGGGTTTTTTTTGAAATTTATCTGTAGTTTGCGTAGAAACAACACCACTAAGATTTCTGTGCAGTCTGTGCAATATGATTTCCACCTCAAGTCCTAGTCCTGTCATTCCTGATTATGTCTTCATTCCTTAAAATAATCAAATTTACTACCCCACAGAGGAGCCAGAGAATGTGCAGGTTAAAATGGTGCAAGAACCAAAGGTAAACGAGGAGCAGATTTGTTCAGAAAAGAAAAGAAAGTAAGGCAAACAAAGCTCTGGTATATTTAGCCTTTTGGTTAGTTCTGCACCAACCAAGAAGGAAGAAACGGGCCCTGTCCAGGGCATTGTGGTGGCTTCTCCTCAGCTCCCTGTTACAGGCTGCATGGGGAGGGTGTAGGGCTGGTGGTGCAGATGTCTCCCCCCTCTTCTTCCACATTCCCAGCACTGGGTGCAGGTCATGATACGTGGTAGGAGACTTAGCACCTACCCCTCTGTTGCACTTGCTCCTGCAAGTGAAAGGACTCATGGTGCACAATGATATGTTGGTTTTGGCCCCCCATGTGTTTTCAGACAACCTTACAGTTTAGGGAAACTTTTGGCAGCTGTCACTTCCTTTTCAAGCTTGGCTCAGAAATACACTAAAGTACTGACATCCTATTGACTTCAGGAGAAGAGAGTGGCTCCTGTCAAAAGCCATATAGTTCTACATTTTAGCCTGGTGAAAAACATATGTGATATAAATTTGCAAATTATTAAGTGTTTTTGTACACAGAGAAGAACACTATCTTTCAGTCAATGCACACTATTACTACAACATTAAAATTGAGGCAGAGGAAATCAGGGATCAGAACTATATCCAGATCTCCCATCTTCTAGTCCTCAAAACTACCATTCCCCTACATGGATTTGTACTTTGCATGGAGTACATGACAGTCTCCCAAAGGAAAAGATGTGATGCAGAAGGAGGCAGAAAATGACTGTAAGAAAAATATATATACAGAAACCTCTTATCCTGCTAGAATGCATGGGTTCGGATAAGGAGACAGAAATATTATTTCCTCACAATACTGTCTACTCTGTCATTCTGAAAGCTGAATAAAAGCCCTCCTGCTGCTACTGCTGTAGATAACAGAACCTGTTTTTTAAGTCAAATGACAGACATGTATTTTCAGAACAAAGGGTTCTGCATTGAACTCCCTTCTCTGTGCTGCTTGTATGTAGCTCAGTTGATCACAATGCTGGTTACAGCAATACAAAACAGATTATTTTAAAAGTTTAAGTCTATGGCATTATAAAGACAGAAATCTTTATCACTTGTCGCATTCTGAAGGTGGCATTTTGGGAGCAGTGCAAGTGCTCTGATTTGAGAATGCATTGATTTTTAACATGCCCACCATGCTTAAATTGTTCTATTACTCTACCCTTTGAAATTTTAAAATGAAGGAATTACAGCCTAAGCTTTTCTGCTGAAGTAACGAGCATATTCACTCACACTTAGGTGCTTTTTTGCCTTCTCCAGCATATATCTATTATGTCTTCAGCCTTCATACTACACATCTCATAAAATAACAATTTGCTTTGTGTCTGCATCATACATGCCATGGAGTAGTGCATTTCCAGTTGTTTCCTATTTTATTTTTCTTCCTAGCTTTTTAATATAAATTATCTCTAATCTAAAGTTCTTTCTCAAGGAAAACGTTGAAGACAATTGCTTTATCCCAAAGACAGATTGACAAGAACTTGTTGCCTGTCCCAACTCTAACATAATTTAAAACACAAAGCAGCATTTGAGGAGAGAAATTTTCTTTGGAGAGACTGAAGAAGATTTTCTGTAAGGTTAACTGCTATGAAGCACTCACTGACATTCAGGAATCAAGTCAACATCTGATTTTATAAATTAAATAAAATAAGTGGTGATTAATAAAAATTAATTATTTGTAAAGTCTTTTCAATAGTGGGATTGGGTAGACATATTTTATACAAAGTTGATAGTGTTTCACTCATTGAATATTATTTTTTTTCAGTAGTAAAAAAAAAAAATTCCAAAAATATTGGGTTATAACGCATTGAAATATAAAATAAAGGATTTGTACCTAAATATAGATGAAACTAATAAAATGGAAGTATGGCCCATTTATCCTCAGATTTTATTTAACTTAGAGTTTACATTGGGAATTCTTGACATTTCAGCTCTTCATTTCTGAGCTCTGTGCCTATTAAGTCCACAAAGAAACCTGCCTAATAAGTTTCTCTGTCCTTTAGCCTTGTTCTTTAGGATATATTTCTCAAATCCAGTTGATTAAAACCAAGCCATAACTATTAGTTTTGGACATCCCTGAATCACAGGATCATTAAATAGCTTTTATTAAGGAAACATCCTGCTAAAATCCCTGTGATACCAAATCAGCCTGAAACGAAGTAGCTAATCATCGCAGTCACTCACCACCTTCCTCATCATTAACAAATTACAGCCAAGAAAAAAGTACCTGTACCTGAGTTCTTAAGGCCAGAGCTCTGACCAGTACAGCAACTTTGCAAACCTAGGAGGTATCCAGAGAGAGCATCAAACAATTCCTTGCTGATTTTCCTTTGTAGCTTGTGCTTCTGACTTAAACATGCTGTGATTCAGACAATGTCAGGTCTTCTAACTGCTGAGGTGGGCATGGTAAACACCTGGCTGGAGAGCATCATCTCCAGGTAGCACACTGGCACATGGAATTTCAGTTAGATTTTCCTGTGCATGCCATCAGAAGGAGTAGGGTTTCACAGGAAGAAGCTGGAGCAAAACTTTGGTTTGCAGTTGTGGCTGCTGGTTAAAAAATGAAAGTAGTTGTTTCTGGAAACATATGTCTGTTTTTCATTTATAAAATTTTATTCCTAAATTGTTAATCAGTTCTTGATTCTCGAGGCTTGATGAAATCAATCCTCTAAGGTTAAAGGCTGGGAATTGAACCCATCACACAAGCACAAAATAGTGGCAAGCATCAGAAAATATATTCCCTTATCTTCTTCCCAAGCTCCATGAAATTACTTATATATTCAAAATGACCATCCACTGCAATAACACAGGGGATCATTCTTGGTGTCTCACAAATATTTTCATTGGCAGCAGAAACTGGTTCACAAGCTCTAGCTGTGGCACAAAGGCTCTTAATGAGATCAACACAACCATAAATTCAAACACTATTCAGGATGTTTCAGAGAAGCAGACTTTGGAGTGAGACAGAAGGAAGAAATTCAGGAGAGATAAGAAAAAGAAAACAAAAATGTATTGTCAAACTGCACAATGTTTGGTTGTTCTCAGCTGACTCTGATTAGTACCCTTGGCCTGATTCTAAAGTGACTTTGCATAAATGTCTCTAGCAGGAAAACAAATGTCAGTCAGGCATATAGAACCATTTATCTGAGTAGCAATAGAGCTTGGTTTCTAATTCTTTCAAAGGAGAGAAGGAAAGCTGCCTGACACTACCCATCCATGGTGACACATTAACTTGAGGATTGTGATAATGTGCCTACAGCATGGTAATACAAGCTAGTTTTGGTATCCATTTTATTGCGTAAGTAACTCACAAGCTCATATAAACTCTGATTGTCTCCCAAGTGCACTGAATTATGTGTAATTTTGTCTGGCATTGTTGTGTGGTAATATTTTTCTGTGTGTTTGCCTGCTAGTAATAATTAGATTTAAATATTTACATTGAATTCTTACTGAATTTGGATATTTAAAGATCTATTATGCAGACAAATACAGGCTGCATACTCAAGTAAAATGATATCAAGCATGGCTTTCAGAAAACTAATTGAACCTCTGTAAGTGGTGTTTTAAAAGTGCATGCTGTATGAATGACTGTGTAAACATTTTACAAAATTAAAATCTTTTAAAGTGTCAGGTTTTTTTCTCCTACTCAAGAGCAGTATATGTGGCTAGGACACTCACATATAAACTCTTTCCCATTTACCAATGAATATAAGCTTCTATTTTGTTCCATCTAGAGACTCCACCACAGCAAGCTGTGGGATTATACTGGAAGGAACTATTGTATTGTTTCCTTTCAGGCATGTTACCCAAGAGCCTCCTGCACCACTCAATCATTTCCTTTGCTTCATCCTTCATGGCTGGTATTTAGGTGACTGGATTGAGCCTCAGAGGAAGAACTGGCAAAATCCAGAATCAACCTGGGGAAGTGTAGTTGGTGTCATTTCACTGTCTTCTCTTTGTGCTTCAGGAAGGAAAACATATGTGATGACTCTTCTCATAACAAGGTATCATCTCCTTGTTCCAGGTAATTTCCATTTGAAATGATACCTTGAAAAAGCCAAGCTTATCCCTTTTCTTATCTTCTCTATTCCTCTACCTGCAGAAGGAGGAACTTGACCCCACTCTCCTCTGAATGTCTGCAGCCATGACATAGAGCAGTTGTGGAGGATAATGTGGGATGCTGGTCTATCTTTCCCCACTGTGTAAGCAAGAACATGTCCTGTTCTCAAAGCAACCAGCTGCACTCGACTCCTCTATTCCCAGTAAAAGTGGAGTCCCACCAGCAGATGTTGTTTCCCACCAACAGAATTTTCCATGACCTCGCCCATCAGTATCTGCTCTTGTTAAATGCTTCCAGCCTAACTGGATTGACAAGGAGTTGACACAAAAGGGGGTAAAGGAATTAAAATGGAAGGAAATAGAACATATCAAATTCTAGTGAAATTCATGCAGTTTTGATTCTTGTAAGGGTTACCACAGCTGGTGTTGCTTGCTTTTGTTTATTGAACTTTGTGTGCTCGACACTGCAGACTGGCAGATATGTCTAAATAACTGGTTTACCCAAGGAAGCTGAATTTGAAAATGGAACTATCTTTAAGCTGATTGTGCAAGGTGAGATGCTAAAAAGTAAGAATATATTGTTTCATATCTTCAAAAGCTTTCAAAGTTCCAGCTGATTGTCTGGTGAATGATGACACTTGCCAAGTGCTGGCTTCAGTCCTAGACTCATGAGAAATCTACTAAAAATATTTTTTCTATGTTGAATTGAGGCTACTTGCTGCTGTCAGTATTAGATTAGTCACCAGAATGTGTTATGTTTCTTTTGGTCCACTGGCACAGGGCTTGATGATGTCAATATTAATCAAAATGCCCTAGGGCAGGTATTAAGGAACACAGACACATTTCCTTCAGCTGTTTACCTAGGAAACAGAAAAACTCAAGGAGTTTTATCATCTATCTTCAGAAGCAATGATTGATGACAGCAGTCAGACAAATTGCTTTGAGTGTTCAGTGTCACTCTGTATTACTTAGATTTAATACACCAATAAAGCATCTTACATGGGAACATGCATTCAAATTGCAAGCATTTTGATTCAAATATAACTATGCATCCCAGAGAAACAAATGAGATATACAGAAAGATATAGCATCTCTCTGCATACAAAGGTGCATTTTTCCCAGGAGAAAGAGTGTTCTTGCTTCCTGCATCCAAAGGAGAGTTTCTGAATATGCAGTGGATTCATTGCAGTTGACAGTCCTATTTCCAGACCAATCCCATTTCCCTTCATGATGTGTAAGGCCAAGGTAACATAGTTCACTTCTTGTCTCTGAGGAGCACTGGTGCACTGGCTGCTGTATACGATCTGCAAAGGACTTTCAAACAGATAGATTTAATTATTGTCTATCAAGATTACTACAGCCTGGGCTTTAACTTTGGTATAAGGCTTTTGTTTAGATGCATTTCCAACAAATGGAAATACAGACCTGGTCCTTTTGAACACGGAGTTGGCAGATATCTCAGGTCCCTTAGGTACCCTATGGTGTTTGGTTTTTGGATTTTTTTGTTTCCCAAAATTTCAGTGTTTGGCCCAACAAGAAGGTATTAGGTTTTAAACTCTTTATAAAGTAAATATTATCATTATTATTGTGCCATAATTTTGAAAGTGCAACTGAAACATACCTGGAAGACTACTAATTCAGATAACATGTAAATGTTGACATTCACCATCCCTAAGTAGGTACCACATACGTTTTTAAATAGTCCTGTGAATTTATGACTATTGGAGTTGGGAGCATTGTATTTACACTCTTGAAAAGTCTTTATTTTCAGTCACTTTTGAAGTAATATGGCAACTAAAGCTGAGGATTTTTCCGGTGGATTACTGGAGAGATCATGTGCAAGAATTTGTGGGATAGCTCTTTCTTTATGAAAAGAAAAATTAAGCTCTCTGAGCTGTAGAGAGTGTGAGCAAAGTCAAAGTTAACTTATTCATTCCCTGTCCTACCCATCTGCATGGACAAATAGTTCCTCTTCTGCTCATCCCTGAGAATGTCAAACTGTTTCCTACAGTGGTATCCTCCAAATCCCCTTAGTCTCCCTCTGCCTCCCTCAGCTGTATCAAGTTCATATTCCTCAACTTGTTGGGTACTTATTAAATAAAACTAAATATAGCATTTCCCCCTTTTGTCACAGAAAATGGAAAAATATTCCTTTCCCTTTGCTTCATCTTTCCTTGTATCCAAACACTACAAGGTTGGCTGGCTGGTACATCTCCTCATACACTACAGTCCCTTGAACAGGCATAGAAATATTAAAGTAACTTGTGTCATGCTGTAACTATGACGAAGAAATAATTTCCTTTTTTTTATTAGAATACTTGTGTAAAATCAAATTATCACCATAACTAGTCATTGGGTTTTCCTCTACTTGTCCTCACACCTGATGACATGTTGATTTCTAAATGTGTGATATTTATATCTCATGTTCTTTGTGCCCTCTTGCTGTTTAAAAGATTGTTTACTTTGTCGAATCTGAACAAATGCCACAGCTGAAAAAACTCTTCCAAAAGCCTTTTTTTCTGTCTCATTCAACACATACTGTCAAACTGATTATTGCTAATAAATAATCATGTCTTCTTCATTTCACACATACATGCTTAGAACAATCTGTTTGCTTCTGTTAAAATGATTCTGAAGCTTTCTGTACAGTAAATCTCAGAAGACTGGACATAAAAATTGCAGACCTGAATATTACAGACATGGCCTTTCTTCTGCCTTTCTATTAGTCTATTCCCCAGTGACCCCAGGCATTGAGTGCTACAGGACAGGGTACAGGATACTTCATTCTTAGATGACTTACTCTTAGACTTGTCACCCCACAACTTGCTGCCAGCAACAATGATGCTCACGATCTGTTTGACACCTTTGCAGGATTCAGAGTGGACAAGATTCTTTATGCTTAAGTTACTCTATTCTTACATCTAATTATTCTCTGATTCTAATTAAACCTCACCTACTTACACTGACATTGTTGTCACCTAGGTTTACCTTCTGCTAACCCTTGTATTCGTGTGCATATTCCAGTCATTTGATACGCTTTGTATACTTTTTTTACTGCCTTTCTTCTTACAGTTTTTTGTTTTTCACTAATTTTTTCACTGTCTAAGTATCTAAAAAAAAAAAAAATTAACTCAAGTTTAGCTCAATCATAAGATCCTGCTAACAACAGGTAGTATGGAAGTAGTTTCTGGATAATATACCTGATGATGCCTCCACTAACCCAAACAGCAGTGACCAATTTCACTTGCTACATTGCACCAAAACAGCTACATGTGGAAGTAGTCTAGATTACAAGTTATAAAGACATTTTAGCCAGCTCAACCAGAAAAAAAACCCAGAAGAAACCCAAAAACCTTAAACCAGCACAAGGTAAAGTAATCTATAGGCTGAAAAAAAAATAGAGAAAGGAAAAAAAACCTTCTCCAGCTTGCCTCACTCTTGTATTGCAGCTTGTACAGACATTTATAAATGTGCAAAATGCCCACTCATTTCAGGGATGATATTCCAGAGAGGGTCTGGAACAAAGCAGCAGGGCAATCAGCAACAGCATCCAAATCAATTCTTTCAGGAAACTAACACTCGTCTTCCAGTCATGTCATGCTCTTCCAGAAGAGACCTTGGACACAAGGACCATACATAGCTGTACATGTCCTAATATTCAGACCAGGTCATAATATTACTTTTGTACATGTCAATAATGAAAAGCTGAATAGTTCAGTTCACAGTGGCTACCTGGGCTAGGAATAGGAGTATAACTGTATTCCAGATGCAGGATTAATTCTTGAATGAACAAGGAGAACATTTGCGGTAGCGAGAATTTGGAAGTATGCAGTATTCCCACTGCTAATTTATAAAGCATAAACTACAGCAGAGAGCCAGAAAAGCATCAAAATAAAAACAGCAGGAGTAAAGAAGTTCTTGAGAAATAAAAGAATGCATTCCCTCCTGTTAAGTATTTTTCCCCTGAAGAGAATTAAATTTCCCATGCGGTTCCTCCTTATGTATAAACTGTAATTCCACCTGCAAGTCTTCAGTTCTATGTCTGTTTTTTCTCCACAAAAGATGCAAACATTTGTGCCAGCAAGTACTATACAGAGAGATTTCCAGTAGATGATTACTCCAAGAACACTATATCTGACTACTAAAGTTCAATCTGATTTGGTCAATAAAATGAAAACAAGATGTCTGACAAACAGCTAAACTGATTTGATGCCTTTTAAGACAGAGACATTTAAGGAAATTAAACATACTCATCTTGGATCCATTCTTCAGAGCCTCTTATGTACTCAGAGTCTCTCATGTAATCAATAATACATGCAGGTAATATGCTGCTTTATCTGTTTTCTACAATTAGCCTATGGATACCTGCCTACAGTAGTAATCTTGATAATCACAGCTGACATTTCACTATATGCCTAAAATCAGATGGCTTTTTTTTTCCTAGGTGAAAAAAAATAACCTCTGCATTCCCAGATGTGGAATTGTTTGATAGGTATTTTCTGTCACTTAGCCTATAGCGAGTTTTATATAAGATTATCGTCTTATTAAAGGTGATATGCATGTTTTGCAGACACAGACCAATGTCAAGACCTCTGTATCAACAGTGCAGTTTAGCAATGAGCTTTTGTTAGTATCCTCCATTCACAGACATCTGCTATACAGTTCGTCCCTTACTTTTATAAGGAGTCATCTAGTGAATGTTGTCAGAAAAATTAATTCTGAACTTGCTGTCACATCTGAGCTGACACATACTTATTGCTATGCATCAGATCTGCCATTCATTTTGTGTCAGCTGAGTATGTGCTATCTTTGAGTATGCAGGGACACACAGACTTTTTTGAAGATTCAAATAATTACCCTCAGTGGAAATTTTATGGAAGGCTGTATTTGGAAAGAAGACTGAACACCAGGCAAAAATTTCCATTTCACAGCTTGACTTTTGTTTTGTTTCTATCAGAAAAAAAGAGCATTGTGTGGTTATCCTTGATCTCAGGCTATCCAATGTGAATACAGAGACTGACTTGTCTCCTGTCTGACACTGAGATTTTGGACCTATGTGTAGTTCCTTGCAATAATTTCCTTACATTGCCACTACTGTGCACTGGATCTTGTATTACACGTGTATTTTCATGATTAACTGATTCAGATGAGTTGTTTCTTAACTCACCTGAGGAACAGAGAGTCCTACATGAAGAAAACAATATGAGATGTTAGTGGATTTGACTGTATGATCTTATCTCTGCTGCTCGTAGAGCCAGTGGGCTAATGCACAGGCTAAGAGATCTGCGATTGCCAGCTGTCCCTGGCCCACTTAGTCTGAAAAAATACACAAGCCAATGTGAGGCAAGCATGTAAAAATTATTTCAATAAATTTAATTCTGCTCTCAAAAGGAAGGGAGAAACATAATCTTGCATTCTAATTTATTTGGATGCATTTATGTGCTCTTTCTCATCAAACAAATGATGTCAAATAACCCTCCGTGTAATTTACTTTAGTCACAAACTGCAGCTATTTGCAGTGACTAATATCTTGTTGCCCATCACCTAGGCTATTACAATGCCAGATATGCTAATTACTTCCTCGAATGTGCAGTACAAAATGTGCTTGGCTTGAAACCATTCTTTAGACGAGTAAAACATGTTGAGGTTTTTTTTTCCCTGGCAGTTTAATTGCACAACTGTCAGCTGTATCAGAGTAAACATCTTTTCCTTCCTCATCTTTCATGCCCTGGTCTGTCTGCTTGCAGTGTGCTTGCAATTTCTAAGTAGGTAAAAAAACAAACAAATGAAACACAAGAAAAGTGAAAGAGCATTTACAGCTTATAATGCTACATATGCAGTCTTCCAAATATGTATATAAATATAGTTAAGTAACACAGTCTTCAAGAAAAGGAAAGAAATGACAAATAATTAGAATAAGTCCAACTTCCATAAGTGCTGTTGGTATGTCCGTTCTACAGAATTGTACAAAAGCCATTGATGTAAAAGGGAATATTTGCACTGACAGATGTAGCATTTGATCTGACCACATCAAGTTGCACCCACCTGTATAAAGGCCTTCCACAGCATTTAAGAACTATTTTGCAAGTGAGTAGGGATGGAGATCAGCTGAATAGCTGACTGATCAAGTGTTATCAAGAAACATCGCAAAGGCTAGATCAGCACAGTGGATCATGGAAGGGCAAGAACAAATGTCAAATAATGGCAGGGTAGAGTCATCCAGAAAGTTTGTCATTTTTATACATATTATAAAATATAGACTCACAAATCTAGACTAGCTAGAAATATCTAGCTTTTATAATTTTAGCTGCTCAGGATAATAGTTTTATCACTAAACAATGCACTTCCACTATTTTAAAAGTAGTTTTGCTTTGAAAAACAGTTTTTCCTCTCTTCCCTATCTCCCTAATTCCTACAGATAAAAATAAGAAGTTCTCAGAGTTCAATCTCAGCTTGAGGTAAGACTCACTACCTACTTCTACATCTTTGGGTTAGAAAACTACCAAGACCAAGGCCAAGTTCTTCATTCATTTTATCTACCCCCAGGGTCTTCCTTTGGTCCACATGAAAACATCATCCATGTAGAAATACCCAGAAAGGTTTTAACTCTTTGTCTGACCCAATAGTCTCCATCTAAGCTCTCTGTTTGTGTACTGATGTACTATGATCAACTCCAGGTGGACAAGGCAGTCTGTCACTCCTTCCTGCTAAGAAAAAAAAACTGATGGTGAGGGCTGAGAAGATAGCTGGAATCTGTATTCTTGTATTGCTGAATTTCCAGCTGAGCAGTGACTGCCAGTAAGATCAACATGGACATGAGACGACAGGTATCCAGAGTTGGGTGTTTAAATTACTTTGGAGGACAACTATCTCAGATGTAATGTTAACATAGACTTGACACCTCTTCTGTCTTGTTCATGCATAAAGAGCCCAAGAAAGGCCTTAATATTTGTCCAGAAGAAAAGGAGTATTTTAAATTACATAATTTTCTCCATTTCATTCTGCTTCTATGTTGAGATAGGAAGGCTCTTTGGACCTTGTTTCTTGAGAATATTAACATTTCTGCATCCAGACTGAATCCTCTCTGTTGTTGCTCAGATCTTCTGTAAGGTACAATCCTTGTATGGATTTAAATATTCAATGTAAAACTCAGAGTAAGATTTACATTCAATTTACACTTATACTGAATTTACAGATAAACTTTTATTTTCCTCAATAACCTCTGAAAAACAATCCTTTCCCTTCAGCCATATCCACCATAACAAAACCAGAAATCTTAAAATTGTGACATAAAATTAGAGTATCACTGTCCTTCATACAGTTCATTGAAGAAGAAAATAGCAGGACAATTAGCACAGCTGAAAGCACATGTAAAAAGGAAAGCCTAGTGTTTCCTGTTAAAAATATATGTGTATGTGTAAACCAGTGTGCAAATTCCATCTATAACTTTACTGAAGGGCTTGTAGATATCTTCTGATGTGTTTCCTTCTTTGAAGTTTGTGTGTCTTTCTCACACACTGCATGTTGATAGGTTGATAGTGCACATCTTGCCTCAGGCACATCTTGAGTTGCCTTCAGCTAGCCAACAGCTTAAAAGTACTCGAGCAGTCTAGCATAGCCTAGCATAGCAAAATCCACAAAAGCAAAGGGACTACATAATGCTACTTTGCAAGGGAGTGAGGGGAAAAATTATGGAAATGGCTCTTGTCACTCCTTACTCTTTCAGTAGCCACCCCCTGCAAACAACATAAGCAGTGGCCAGCGAGGACACGTAGTTCAGAATAGTTATGACCACACAGATGCACAGCAAAAACTTGGTAAATTAAACCTGTGCCCAGCTCAGGAGCCCACATTTTAATACTCCCTGTTTCACCTGGAATCTTTACTTAAATGTAAAATGACATAAGATCTAAAAAGGAAAAAAAAAAAAAAAAAGAAAAAGTATCAATGAAAAGGAGGTTATAAGATGTGTTTCTTGTTCACTTGAAATTAATTTAATTTTGGATTTCGGTGCATCTCTCTTATGCTCCTGAATTCCTAAACTGAAATTTTGGGTTAATAGGCACAAAGTCAAGGAATGAAGAGAGAAAGGTACCATAGTGTGGTTGCCATGATGCATTTTGTGCTGTAAATGAACACATGTCAATCAGAATAATATAAGGCTGTTATTTCTGCTTCTGTCATTGTTAAGTTTCACCAAGAGAACATGAAGTGTGATCCCCATGCATTCAGTATCAGAGGTGTAACTCATTACAGGAACTCCACATTTGGCACTTTTGTTTATTACTGTGTCATCCTGGGAAGTTTCCCATTGTCTACTTTTAAAAAGATGATTGTCAGATGTAGAAGAAAGAAGAATAAGCTTCAGCTAATGACTATTCACACAGCCAAAAAGTAGGCTTGACTATAACCCACTGGAAGAGGTAAGAAGAAATGAGCTTATGTGAATACATCTTGTTTTAAAGTTCTGCAGAGGGCTGACCTATGTGGAAGTGAAGTTTTCTGTTTACGTGGAGGCCCATGTCTTATAAAAAGCCAGTCACTGCATCAGTGAGTCAGTGGTGAACAAAGCCAACACTGCCTGGGTTTGTGCAATGTGTTGCCATATCTGTCAAAAAAA
Source organism: Scytalopus superciliaris (assembly GCA_013400415.1). Taxonomy (NCBI): domain Eukaryota; kingdom Metazoa; phylum Chordata; class Aves; order Passeriformes; family Rhinocryptidae; genus Scytalopus; species Scytalopus superciliaris. Next base: position 1,925,487 of record VXBX01001503.1, on the reverse strand, counting down.
ATCCTTTCTGACATCCAAGTGCTGCTCAAGAGTAAAATTCTGGGAGTCAATTCTGGTCATCTTTGTGCCACAGTGATGTTAGAACAGCCAGAAGCACTGGAACACTGGAACAGATAAGACATGTTTTTCTTGCAAATTTTGGCCACTTCTTGAATGCCTTCCTCCTTGGTGTGTGTGTGGAAGATGGAGAGTGAGTGGCAAGCAGTTACAATGTTTCATCTACCATAAGATTCTCTTTAAGGCAGTTCTGGGCATTTTGCTATTTTTGAATGGTCCAAAAGGATGTGTGTTAGTACTGAGATCCAGTCTATCTTCCCCAGCTCCATGGTAAGCATTTATCACAGCATGCAGAAACTGTGCTAGACATTCTCTGATTCTTCTTCAAGTGGAAGAAGTGTTTGACTTTCAGATAGATTTGTTTCTGTCCTTACAAATAAAAGGTCAACCTATACATGAATCACTTTTGTGTACCATGAAAACATGGCATAGACTTTACTGAGAGGAACAATTATGATAATAAATGAGGAACGAAGAGATCCAGAAAACAATAAGGAAAAATTATATGAATCAACATTGAGGGTAGGTGGAAAATAAAGGGCCTAGAAGAATGGATAGGCAAACTGCAACTATGTCATATAGGAAGGCATTTATGATGTAAGGAAGTGCCTGAATCAGATTAGTCAAATTCTCTCATCAAAAGAGGTTATTTGTACCTCTCCTGAACAACTGTCTTCCTGCAGGACCTCAGGCACCATGACAGAATAGTCCTCCACTCATAGGACCCTGCAGCACTGGCCCAGGTAATCTGAGTGGTTTAACAAAGAATATGGATAGCTTTCCAAAACAAAATTTTAACAGGGAGACATGCTTATGAGCAACACAGGCTTATCATGAGCAGTGGATCACCGTCCAGATGACCCTTCCTAAAATTATAATTTGAAATCCATGTTCCTCTACATGTAGCATGTGTAAGTTGCTTCTATTTCTCCTCTTCTCTAGAGAAAAATATCACCAATAAATTTTTTAATAAAATCTGAGCTATAGCAGTTCCAGTCTAATCTTGCCCCTCTGTCAGATTGATGAGGAGCATTTTAACCTCCTTCCCTACTGGTTTGCTGTAGATTATTTTTGTGGTGTTTATTATCATTTTGCTTTCAAATCAAATGGTAGTGACAATGCAAAAATAAAAACTCAGTGCCAGTTTTATGATGTCAATTTCTACTGGTTTCTGTGCTGTCAGTTTTACTGCTTGTTTCTTGTGAGGCTACAAATAATTCTGGAGTTTGGGGCTAGGCTTTTCATTTTCATTTTCATTTACAAACAATGTCAGGAAACTGAGGTCTATTCCATAGCCAACTCAAATCCACTGACTGCAGTGAACATTTGGCCAGAAGTCATGGCAGAATTTAACTGCCAAAGCTGAAGACCACATACTATGTATCTTAGCTAAAATGTTTTTATTTGACAGCTCCTGCAGAAAAATTCTGTGCTAGAGGTCAAAAAGTTCATCTAGTAAACAACTGATCTGAAAATTAACTTCACAATTAACAGTTTGTGTACTTTATAAACAATGTTTAATTTCCAACAAAAATAGCTTTAATTGACAGGAATTTCCATAATCCTCTGCAGGAAAACGCAGAACTGACAGGACTAGAAACTGACAAGTGACTGAGATCCATGAGCAGAAAAGTCTAAGGAAGAAGCACTTACCCATCAGCAGCTTGGGCGTGCTAATCATTGCAGTCACACAAACCTTCACTCTGTCAGTCTGGGAAATACTAGACATGGACTTAATTAACTTTTTTGTCTTTTTACAGTTAGTCACCTCTGAGTAAGCATCCTCTCAGTTACTAGTTCCAGGATGTAGATCCTAAAAGACTTCCATGGGATGTGGACTTCTTTACATAGTAAGTTTAAGCCAGCAGGCTTGCCTTTGCTACCTCCTTTTTACACTCCCTATGTCCTGGGAAATTCTAGAATAATTGATCCAGAAATAAAACTTGGAGGCCTTCTGGTCCACAAGTCCTCACACCTGAAAATCAAGGAAAAATGGATATATGATGGCATGAGGCATCTATATTTTCCCTGGGACAAATCATCTGCTTTTCTAGGACAGAAGCAAAAAATAAAAAAAATATAAAAATGAAATCNTATCTTATATAAAATAAACCTATAAAACACAGGTCCCAGAGGTATACACACAATAGCAAGTCAGCTTTTAAAACAAAGAACTCTCTCTTTGAGTCAACCGCTTTCAAGTACAATGGTTTAATTTACACACAGAAGGACCCTTCAGGGAAGAAAAATCTTGTAGAAGCTGTCTGGATAGATGCTTTCTTCTTTCATTTACCTCCCCATGGAATAACAGGCTTATTTTCTGCAGAGTGAACAGACCTTTATGAAGTTTCCTTGTGTTAAATTGATTTCTTTAGCACTAATCAGTAGTTTTTTTAAAGACCAGACTTTGAAATACGGCTTTTCTTCTCTCAGCAGGATATATTATATTCATGTGCCTTGAATAAAACCTGTTGGTATGGAATGATACTTCAATAAACCAGGTAAGACAAGTCCCAAGTCTATAAATTATGTGTGTAAGATGCAGTCAATGAGAAACAGCATGTGAGTGCTACCCAGGGGTATTGGGAAAATGTATTTGATCTTATATGATAACCTATTCAGTGGGATCAATACAAACTGCTTCCTCTGACACTGCATCCTGGGCTTTGTTAGGCTGGGCGCTGCATTTGATGGAGGAAACCTCTCAACAGCTACGTGAATTATACATATGTCTAGATCTGCCTCTATATGTGCAAATACATATGTATTTACATAGACATATATATGTATGTGAAGTTGAAAAGGTAGATAATTTCCTGATGATTATTGATTGGTCATGCCAAGAGTGTCTTGATGATTGGAAGGGACATAATTAGTAGCAGACCAGGGCTCTGACAGGACCATTTTTCTCCCACCTACCTGGTCCCATCTGATAACCCTGGCAACCTGCTCTTCTGAGACAGTTGTGCTCACATTTAGCTGGAGATCAATGCTCTGTTATGAATTTAGCACCGGGGTCACCTTCCCAAAAGCACTGAAGTGATCAGTAGCAGCTGGCACCACTGTCCCCACGGAGATGGCAACCACTCATTCTTCCTGTCATCTAGAAAGGCAGATATTCACACCTAGACATGAAGGGTGCCAGGTGGCCCACACAGTGCCTGGTGGACAACACAGCCTTGGGCAGTAGCTCCTACTCATGTGCACTTGATGTTTCTCTTGTCCATTTTCAGAGCTCCAAAGTGACACATCACTGCCCAGTGCATCAGTGGTCTGCACTGGACCCTCAGCACAAATTCCTGAGTAACTCCAAACTTATCTTTGCAAGTCACCAGTTAACTTACACAGGCAGAACTAGCATATTTGGCTGCTTTATTTTGAACATTATTCTAATACCTGCTGGAAAAAATGGGGTTTTTTGCCTGCCTTCTTGCTTAACAACAAAAAATTTTAAAGGTTTTTCATCATCTTTGTATTTGCAATACATACACACATAGAGATGAGACATTTTACTGCAGAATCTAACTTTTCTTATAGTGTGTATTCTTCAGTTGTCTCTTGATAAGTGCTAACAATTTTAACAGCTTTAGTATAACTCTGTAATAGCTACAATTTCTATAACACTTGCAATTTCCCTATGTTTCCTGAATGGCACGTATTTTTTTAAGTCTATTATCCAATAATTTCTGGAATAAATATGTATAATTTCTTTTTTTCTTGATCTGTAAGTGAGCACTTTCTTATGCACGTATGTACTAAATTGAATTCTGTGTTCTCTAGTAGCCAGAACCCCAAAGTATACTGAGATTTATCGGAAACCAGGGAAAACTGCTATTAAGATCTGCTATTCTGTATTAATACTTACAGATCTTTTGAGATGTGATTAAGATTCACATTTGCTTGATATCAAATGACCATGAGTGGTGCTTCATCACAAAGATCAAATACTCACCCAGTAGCCAGTGATCACAGTATCTTATTGCTAAACACGCTTTTCCAGGCATATCAGACTAATTGTCTGCTTACTGTTCCTTGTAATTTCCCTGTTGAGTGGTTCCATTGTGAGAAAATGTGGGTCGTTGGTGCTGTTCTTCTGTTCTTATGGTTACTCAGTTTGGATACTCAAACTGCCAGTTACTATTGGGCAAAAACAGGAAAAAAAGTCTACATGGAAGTAGTCATAATAATGAGTCTCAGTCACAGAAAGAAGAGAAACACACCAGTGCACAGCCAGAACAGAACCACTGGGTGCAGTTCACAGAACGCACACAGAGGAACTAGTTACTGAAACCACAGTGTACAACTCTCCTGCTATCATGCTCTGTGCTCCTCTGATGAATGGCTGTCTGGAATACTTTTAAAGCTCCTCCAGACCATTTTATTTTCCTCTAACGCCTTTTTAGTCCTTGCTAGATAACACTGTGAGAAAAGCCTGCAATGTGATAGCTTATTTTCTGTTGCTGTGATCATCTTTGACCAAACAGCATGTTCCTCAGTATTTAGGTATGCTAAAGACGTGTGTGACGTCTTCTACACAGAATGATATAGTGGTCTTCAGTATGGACCAGAGACAATCTGACTTTGGCCATATTATCCTGCTTCTCTGAGACATAAAATAAATAAGCAGCAATAAATAATAGAATATAAAACATTAAAGACTCAGTAGATTAAAGAATGAAATAAACAGATGACTAAGTGTTTTAGGCAATGATAAATTATGTGCAATTATATGTTAGATATGGTGTTTTAAATCACTGTATAGTATGATAAGATAAATCCGTATTTGTAAGTCTTAGAACTGCATAAATTCTTTTAGAAATATTTAATTTCAGGGGAGGAAAGCAGAATTGTTGTTCAGGCATGTCATCCATTTCTAATTTAAAATTAGACCAGAAATTACTTTATCCTGAATAATATGCATGAAGTTCTATGGAAGTAGTGCACAATGTCAGCTTAGTGTTTGTCATTCTGACATTATCACGATTAAATTTATTCCTTCATTTTAAAACAGCATACTACAATTAGCCAATGTTGTATTAAATAAAAAGAAAAATAATTGAACATCTGAAATAAATCAAAACATTCTGTTTCACATTTGTTTAAAAAAGGAAGGTATTCACATCTCTGCAAATTGAAATTTTAGGCAAGGTTTCATTCTTCTAATAATAGTATAACATCCTTCTGGTTTTTTGTTTGAGTCACTGAAGCATTCATCATTTGCTCAGTTCCAGTTACACACCAATTATGTATTTACACATCCTGCCCCTTATCCATGGAAGTTGCTTGTCCTTACATGTTGATTTCAGGCTGTGCTTTGCTTAAGATGCAAAGTTCACATTTTCAGTTGTGAAGATTCAGACCCCAGTCACAACCAACAAGGCAACGATTACAGATAGTCATGAATAGCATGATAAAGGAATTCAGGTCATATATCAAAGTAAATAATTCAGCTTGCTTAAGTCATTCATAAATGCAGCCTCTTTTTCTGCTTCCACCACCTCCTACTTGACGTATTTTCTCCCACATGCACAGAGTAGTTTGTGCCTCTACAGGGGACTAGCAAGACCATAAATAAATAAATACCCAGAATGTTCATGTGTAGATTGTTTAAGAGTTATTAACTGCAGGTTTTGGATGCACAAAGTACAGTTATATAACAGGAAGGCATCAGAAAAAATTAAAACTGGAAAGTGGAAATGTAGCATAATCTGGCAGAATGAACACACCAAACACACCAAAGCCCATGTTCTGTCCCTGCCATGTAATCCTTCGGGTAGTCAGAAATGTTGCCTTTATCTTCTCAGTTCCCCAGAACAACACGTGGACAGTAACACTTGTACCTCTCCTTTTTCAGTCACTGCTTTTAGGACTTGCCAGTTTCATCAATTTTTGATCATTCACACATATAAACTCTTACTGAATCAAAGAGCCCTTCTCACTCTCATTAACAGGTAAGCCTCCTGCTGACTTCATAATAAGTAAAGGCAGTTCCTAAAGATTTATCACATTAATGGCAACATTTTATCCATTCCGTATCCATTTTCTAAGTCTCTGTGACCTTGGAATTCTCAGTGGGTGCCAAATTACTCACCCCTATAACAATGAAGCCCTTCTGAACTTATGTCAAACAGGACAACAGCAACTTCAAAGGCTGTCTTGTCCATCACCTTTCCCCACAATGTGACTAACCATACCTATCAGATATTTGTCTAGCCTATTCTTAAAAGACTTCAGGGTAGGATTTCATTATATCCTCACATAATTTTTCCTAAAGCTTCCCTATTTCTGCAATTATAAAGTCATGCTAACATTTAACCTTAATCTCCCTTTCCAGAAATTGACAGATTCTTTTCATTTAATTCAAAATGGACATAGAGAAAAGGGTTTTCTCTGTCTTATATATTCCCCACAGTCTTCTTTTCAGGTATTTAAGACTGCCATAGTTTCCCTGTTTTGTTTTGCTTTGCTATAGTCTCAGCAGTGCACTTTTTACAATCTTTCTTCACAGGTCATATATCCGGAACTTCCCTCACCATCACTGCCCTTTCTAGACTGCCTCTGATAAGTTCAGTTTGTCAGGAAAAATAAAGTGGTGCCATAAACAACCTTCTCCCAGAGTTCCTACCAGCACTGCTGAGCAGACATGGTGGTGTTGGGTGTCCAAGGAGCAACCATAATGTGATTACAGATTTCTATATAAGCAAGGTGGCAGCTGAGCAAGAGCCCCTGAAATAAGCAAGTGTGTGTTAACAACAAGCACGTTGCGTTAGGAGAGAATCTAAAGTTGACAACCCAGTGTCCAGGCTGTGTGCACTTAGGGTCATTACTTCAGATCAGCCCTAGTCTGGTCCCAGCACTGAATGCCTACCAAGAATTGCTAAAAATTGCAAACTGGAAGCATACTTCCTGCCTAAGTGTCTTCCAAAAGTCACCCATTTCTCCTGCTCTATAGCTGCTCCATGATGGTCTCAGGAGCATAGTAACTTAAAATGTCTGGGACATGTGCTTAAAACATCTGAATAAAAATGTAATATTAAATGCATCTAGTCATATTTTTTTTGGATATGAATTATGGTTCTCATATGAACTGTATATTATGGCTTTCAAAACCAAAATGGCTCATTCCAGACCTCGACTTGTGAGCTGATCCCCCCAGCCTGAGAAGCCTGAAGCAGGTGACTGAAACCAGCATCAGACCGTGCTTAGGTCGATACATACATAAGGATAGATTTCCACTTGTTTTCCTGAGTGAAGGAGATGGGCTGGAATGGGAAACTAGGCTTCTCGGCAGTTTTGTTACAATTTATAGTGGTTTCTGTGTTTTCTGCTAGATTTCTTTTAAGCATCAAAAGGCCAGATGTTAACTACAATCAAAATAAAATGTGTTGTACATATTTTTCATAAGTATTGTTTTGACACTCTAGAGTAGCTTTAGAAAAAAGACTATTCAGGCTCTTAAAGGTATAGTTTTCTAGTTGAACAACATTCAATCTCTTGTATTGGACGTGCAAAGATAGTAATTTAATTTGAAGTGAGAAAAAATCAACAAATTCTGGAAACATGAAGGGAGCCTTTCTTTGAGAGAGAGGAAGTTATCCTTTGAGATATCACTTGCAACTCCAAAAGAGAGCACAAAACACATTTAATTTTATTACTTGGCAATAGGGAGTAATTCTTTCTCAGCTTCCTCTTGAGACTCTTCTCAGTATTTTATTGTCTTAATTCCTTAAGGAAAGCTCTCTTCCCTATCCAGACTGCTTCTCAAGCTGAATGAAAATTATCCACCTAGGAAACAAACTTGGTGTGCTACTAGTTTTCTGCTCTAATTCTTTGAAACCTTAGAGAGAGCTGAGAACAAGAAGTAGTTGTTCAGTTTGTTTAAACCAAAAAACTGCCTTATTGTCCTGGATTTCAGTTATGTTCTTCAAAATGTGACTATCCTACTGCTGTAATTACTAAAAATGTTTACTGCTATTTGTATGGATTTGCTTTTATGGAAATGTCAGTTTCAAGGATTAAAAAGGATTGAGATATTTTTCCATAACTTACAGGAGAAGGTATATAGAATTAATTCCCTGCACATCTCTCATCTCTCCAATTTCCCAGAATGACCTAGAACAGAGGGTAGGAAATGAGACTTTAAAAGTAAATACTGGACCCAGGACTATTCATCCTGATAGCCCAAATTAAGAGATTTAATAAAAGATACTAAAGCACTACAGAAACTGTCTATTTCATTGATATGGTCTGTTAAACAGAAATCAAATAGCTTGAATTTGGTTGCAGAGGGACCATGAACTTGCATTAAATCAGTGGAAAACCTGCAATAGTGTTAGTAACAAATACAAAAAAAAGAAGAGGCTACAAAAAAAAATGCTTTTTGTTTTCCCTCCCCCCTACTCCTGCTCCTGCTCAGAAGCTACCACTATTTGTAGTTATTGCATATCATACTGTGATATGTTACACCTGTTCATTTGCAGGTTTATTTTCAAGTATATGGGACGTTCCCATCAAAAATTTTGCAGAAACAGCCATATGTTAGAAACCTGAACTTGCAAATATTCAGGTTCTGAAAAACATATTGTTAATTTTAAGCACTCTTCCTGAAGAAACTTTAATTTTCCAGGCTCTGCTTAGAAGCGCTTTTACTTCTTTAACCATCCAAGAGGAGGGAAGAGAAAGGTCACTTTTTACACAATATTAACGTAACAGTTTGGCATTATGAAGAAACGTTAGCTAGATCTCTGCCACAATGAGCCAATGTTCTGCATTAGCTTAGCAAAACAGGTTGCAAGATCTGCTACAGTAATTGCATTTTTAATTGTTTCTTCTCAATCTGTTCTAAACTATTAAGAGTGCTGACATAACCATGGCACTGTTCATATTTTCCTTTCTCCATTCCTTTGGATGTTCATCTCTAATACTACTGATCATCATGGAAAGGCTGGTATGACCCTGTTTCTCCTATTTGTTGGGGTTTCTAGGACATAGCTTTAAATATACAGATGATTATATTATGATTAATCTTGACTCAGCTTATCATGAAAGATCAAAACCGAATATTATTTAAATACAGAATTGCTTATGTGATAGAAGGAGCCGAGATGAAGCATAACTGATGGATCAAAACAACACTGGCTATTACCTAGGCATGACTAATTTTTAGTGATATCATTCAATATCCATCTATACAGATGTGGTAACATTTGTCTATAGTAAGACTCAATGAGGGATGTGAAGTAGGTCAAAACATGTGCTCTGCAACATTAATTTCATTGTACATGCATTTCTATTTTGCCAACTTGCTAACTTCATTAACATTAATCTTTATTTTTCTAAATTTGGATGGTAAACTGGTGCTTTTATTTTAGCTAAACTGAGTGCAGTTTATGATGGTTTATTATAAAAAATAAACCAAGGTTCTATTCAAGCTTATATGAAAAATCACTCACTACTCAGAGTTATTTTCCTGGACCATTTGTTGTGGTTTCTATTGCACAAATAATAGAGAAAGTGTCTGTGAACGTTCTTTGAAGTGGTGTTTATGAAATCAGCTGGCACAAGCATTAACAGAACTTACGGGTATTGGAAATTGATTCTTGCATTTCTCTTACATTCCTTCTGTTTTAAATGTAGGGTTTCACTGTACATGTCAGTGCTGTCTAAAAACTGGTACTCCAATGAACCTATCTTTAATAACAAAAAATTAGAGCATATCTCAGAATCATAGTCTTGTAGCATGTAAAAGACCTCCAAATGTTATTGTCATCCAGCCTCTTTCTTTGCCATATTTGGATAATTATTCCTTTAATAGAAGATGAGTAATTTCATTCACTTACAGTGAACTTACAGACTAGTTGTATTTCCAAAACTGGCCTAAAGACTGTTCAGGTACCTGTTATCTTCCACACACAATAATCAATCACCGAAATAGCCTCTCTGAAAATGGTGTTTCTCAAAATGACATTAACACAAACTAGCAGATATGACAAGATGCAGGATGGCTGATATAAAAATGTAGTTTTTCATAGAGAAGTGCTCCCTAATCACGTAGCCTGTATCTTTTATCACTAGTTTCTGAACATGTATTGGTAGTCTCAGGCAGTGAAAAAGCTATTTGTTGAGCTAAGATGTCTTTAGTTTGTGAGCTTTTAGGAGGTTTTTGCTTCACAATTTTGAGCTTTACTTCAAAACATGATGTTTATAGACTTCTGTTGAAACTCAAGATTCCCACTTGGTCTCCTAATTTTAGAGGCTGACAAGCTGTGACTTGATAAAGGGCTAATCTACTCCAAGACTGGAGTAAATATAGACATGTACTGCCCAAGTGGCATCTTATATTTCTTAATTGTATTCTAGTAATTAGAGATTTCTTATGCTGACTTCCTGTACATATGACTATTATTCAAACATAGATGGCTTAACAATAAAATTCCATTATGTGTGAATATGCAAATCCTCTGAACTTGCTCTTGCTTTGTGCTGATCGTGGGTCACTGTTTTACTGATGTACACCTATGCAGAAGTCTTACGCCAGATTTCAATTTTTGAGGTTTTAGCTTGATTAAGCTAGGGGCCTTAGAGCATACTAGTAAGAAGCAATCAACTCTGTGAATTCCCTGTGATTTTAGAAAATGCCTTGAATACAGGCCTATCTGCAACACAGTTCTGAAGAAGTACTCTTCTAGTGGCACATAGTAGGGCCAAAAAAGTCACAGAGGGGAACTAAACTATTTCTGCCATCAGCAGTTCCTGATTACATTCCTCCTCTCCCATTTCTCAAATCAGAGAAGCAGAACACACCTAGTACCTCCTGCTAAACTCTCCTGCAGGTAAGAAGTTGATGGCTCCAAGTTGAAGAGCTCCAAAAGCATTTAATGACTTGCAAATGTGAACAGCACTTAGATGATTATTTATGAGATACATTTGGAACATTGTGTTTCATAGACACTGATGGAAGAGGTGAATGCCTTTTGCAGAACTCAGTACAAGTGTCAAAATAATACATCAGAATATGCAGGAGTTGTTAATGCATCAGTCTTGAAAATCCAAATTACAAGTCAAATATTCATACTTGTATCCAAAATCTTCCTCAAATACTGACATGTGTGTATTTCTTGAAATTCCTATTCCATGACTAATTCTCCTTTGTCTTCTTTCAGGAATGTTACTTCTAATAGAAACTACCTAATGTGAAGTGATCAGGTGATATTAAAGCTAGCACATGTTGGACACAAGATACTCCATACATAACACCAGACAATTCCTGATGTGAATGGCTGCACCTAATATTTGAGGATAATTATTAGAAAGGTTAGCATCATTGAGTTAACTACTTAGAGACAACATATTCTTAGAACAAATGCCTGTGTTCCTCCAACTAATAATTTGTCCAACCTATACAAACCTATTCACAGAGAGCAGAACTCTAGAACCACTGTGAGATTGGCATAAAGGAAATAATGTCACGAATTTTAATATTTACTTTTTCAATTAGACATGAAATGTTGACAAGCTTTCTGTCTGAGTTTGTATAGAAAAATATGCCTTTGGGGATAAACACAAAACCAGTATGAAATATAAGAACAGAAAGAAAAACAGAAGCACCATTCTATTAGGTTCCAAACTGTCAGCTAGATCATATCACACTGGGTTGGACGTTGTAAAATTATCAAATCAGAATGAGCATTTGGGATGATATTTTTTTTCCCTCTGACTAGAAAATTCCATTCATGTTGAATAAACATATAAGGCATCTAGCAGCTTTTCCTAATTTAAGACACTTTCCATTATACTGTGTTAAAGACCATGTCAAAAGCTGGTTCGCCAGCTCAGATATGGTGCTAATCTTTCATGCATGCAAATTCATTATAACCTTTCAGTCTCTTAAGAATGGCTACCAGAAAAGTTCTTTTACACTTGGGAGGGGAGTCCTGAACTGACTATAGTCATCTCAACCTCTCTCTTTCTGATTGGGTTTTTCATGTTATGTAATCAGTACCCTTTTAGTGTTGTACACTCAGGTCTTATGCTACCTTCTCCTTTGGGCACACAAAAATATCACTAAGTATCCATTTTCAGTACATCTGTTAATTTTCAACCTTTCCAATCTTTACACCCATATTACCCATTGAGAGAGAAACAAATGCCATCTTGAACTACACTGAAGGTTTTTTTCCTTTTTTTTTTTTAAGCAATATGTGTAGTGGCCTATGCCTTGGGAATGGTGACTGCATACTGGTCTCAGGGAAGCAGAATTCATAACACGCATGGTTTGTTTAGCCTTGTACATGCTCCATCTGATTGATGTCATGATGACAAAGTGGGGCACTTTTGTTGCCTGAACACTTCTGTAATTGACTGCATACATCCTGTATACATTCACTGTATACTTAGGTCCAACTTATTTTGCTGTCTTCTCATTAGCTCAGAGTTACTTCTCCACCACAACTTTAGCTCCATCACAGCTTTGTCTTGTACACAGGCAGATAGAGAATCAGGATATTTTATAAACATAAAGGTTCAAGGTAGGTCTGAAGAATAACACAAGCATTCTAACATTTACAGTATATCAAAGTCATCTTTGTTGTCATTAGCTCATGAAAGAGTTTTGTTTGGTATGATGGGATTTCTTTAGGGAAAGCTTTTGACAGCACACAAGCATGTGGCATGGAGTCATGCAATGTGAAATTACAACCATGAGGAACATCCCAATGGTATCTTCTGTTGGGCCATGAGATCTAGGTGATGTCAAGGGTCCAGATCAGACATAACTCAGAGAGTTTCAGGCTGCCCTGAAATCAGGCACTGCCATTTCGCAGTTCTCAATGACTGTGGAGCTCCTCTGGGGACTGTATACTTAGGAATTTAGCAAGCCTGTCTCAGCTGTACCATGACATGAAATGTTACCTACAGCCATTGAAACCCAAGTGCTAACAAGTATTTGATTCCAAATATCTAATTCTCCTTATGCCAAACTATGCTTGCTTTCACTGCTACTGAATATATAGCTTAGGTACCATACACTTCAATTAAAAATACTTGGGTTAATTTGTTGTAGGGAGGGACCTGACTTTTTTTCAAAGACTCCTCTGATTCTACTCTACTTTTTAAATATATATGTTCAAATCAAATAGCTTTCAATTGAGAATGTTGGAATTTTAGAATTCTGGAATTCCTTTTTGAAAAATCTTTGTTCCTGATATCAGGAGGAAATAGTGTCAGACTGTGGATGTGACGAGTTGATACCTTCCAATCAAAGCATCATTCAAACAGTGGAGAGTTCCTTTCTTATAAAACAATGGAGTTGTTGATTTGGGCTGACATTACCCCTTTATACCAATAGCAAGTTTTTCTTTTTGGGAACAGGAGATCCTAAAAACAGTAATTTTTTTTAAAAGCTTTGGGTCATAATTAATTTTGTAAATCAAACAGTCACATATCAAGCACTTACAAAGACCTGACACCAGTTTTATACCCAGCTAAGCTGCATTGAATATCATAATAAGAGGTAAGGTTGCTTTTTTTTTTGAGTCAGTAATGGACTCATATGAACTCATGAAAATATGAAATCCTGTAGGTATCTCTTTAGCAAATTGGCCAAAACTACTTATTGTATATTTAATCCAAAAGACATTTTAAGAATCTCTCATGGGGTCAGAGGAAGGACAGGTAACAGAAGACTGTTTAGAAATCAGTATTTTCAGCATTCGTGGCGAAGTTTGTAATTTCCTTTAAAAAGTGAAAGAGTGTTCATGTAAAATGTTTAAAATGTTCTTATTCCTGTTATCCAGGATTTGCTGTCAGTTTCAGGTATTGTAAGCTTTGTGTTGTACAGAGTAAATCTTAAGCTTAACTATAGTGACTACACTTTCAATTATGCTATAGATTTTGAGTACCCTTGAAATAATTGAATTAAGGAGACTGTAGTATTTAATTTTGCTTAGCAAAATGTTCACCACAGCTTGGAAGATGAATGTTATTGTAAAATTTTTCCTTCAGCTGTAATCTTTAGGGGTCTAAGAGTGCCAGAAATCTTGATTTACATTATATGCCAGCCTAGTTGTCACTGTTGTTGATACGACTTGAGATGATCTATATTGCCCATAAGGGAGCATCTTCCTATGCTGAGCACATCTAAGAAAGTTAGGTTTGGTAGCATAAAATTGTGATAGCTTATCTTTCACTCTGTGCAATTATATTGTGTAATTTTCCTTTTTCCCTAGGAGAATAATTGCCTTACAATTGTGATGGTCTGACAGGTTTAGAGTTATACATGTTCTCTGTAGTGCACTTTTCCTGATGAATTTATCAGAAAATTACTTTGTTACTGCAGCAACCGTGTAGGGATGCTGGAGCAATGAAAGAGAAAAATAGTTTGGCCAAGATACAGGAGAGTAGGAATATTACTGTAATCAGTTAAATTCTTATCAGTCTTCAGCATTTTATGTGTATAAATAAAAAAATGTGATGCCCTCTGTTTTAATAAATATAATAAAGATATTAAATGGGATTGTAGAGCACCAGTTCTTATAGCTTTTCTTGGTTCAACAAAAATTACATATTTTTAACAGTTAAAATTTAATTTCCAAAGAAGCTCTAAAGAATATATCATTCTTCTTTGGTTTTGGTTTTTGGTGGTTTTTTTTTTTGGTTGGTTGCTTTTGGTTTAATTGGTTTAAACTCAATCCCATGATCTATCATTTTCTCTGCTGAGGCTTCCAGTTCTCATGACCTCACATCTAAGTACCTTTTGGGCTTGTTGAAATTAGTTTAGTAAAGCAGAAAGGACATTTTCTACAGCAAAAGCTGGGGATGAAGTTTGAAACTGGCCCTAGGGTACAAGATATGTACATTTTTTAGCACCCTTTCATAAAGACGTTTCAGAACATTTCTTTGTCTTAAAAAAGATTTGTTTTCAATAAACTTTCATGCTAGACAGTGTACATAATCTGAACCCTTTGCATAAAAAAACTAAGTATATGGCCCTGTAAGAAGGGGTCACTTCATTCAGCACGGGGCTAGGTTATCCTATTTAGAGAGCATTTCCCTGACAGTACATTTTTTTTTTTCACCTTATGTTTTGTATCCCCTTCTGATTTAGCTTGTGCTGTTGCATAGCAGCTGTTGCTTGAGTTTACTGGTATGGAAAAAGTGTCTTGATCGTTGTGGCACTGACTTTACCATTTGGAAAATCTGGAATAAAAAGAACAAATGAAGGAACTAAATAATTTCACATTGGACTTCATTAACTTATTCCTTCATCAATAAAAAAATCTGAATTGATGTAATCTACTTTTCCCAGCACATATTTTATATGTCCGTCAGTGGATGCGGCTCCCAGAAACTTGCAAAAAGATGTGAATGCAGTGTCCTTTTACCCACACCTATACTAAAGACAGGAGTTTGTAAGACCTAGAAATGTACTTTTCACAACCATATACCTTCACCATTGTGGTGACTTAGTTACAAACATTATATGTTGCTTCTTTTTTAAAATGCAATCAGTGGAACCACTGCAGAAAGAGCAACAATAGGGTTATTGTTGCAACAGCCATTTCTGTGTTCCTCAAGAGCTAATGAGGTACACATTTACCATTCTAGTAATTCTAAAGAAATATTTCAAATGTATTCCACTTTCCAAAAGTGTAATAGCAAACTTAATTTTTCAGCTTACTTTCATCTCTGCCCAATCATTCTGTTTGATCTGGCAAATCACCACTAAGATTCTTGACAATTTCACTTTTCAAGACTAGATAATTTTACCAAAACATTATTTTTAGGCTAATTATCAGGTGGGCCCCTATTTCTTCTACCTGCTGCTCACAGAAAAGAGCAGCAGTCAATCCCTAAGGCAGATGATATCCCAGACATGTCCCCAAATGAGGGCAGCTAGTTTAAGTGCCTCACTTGTCTCAAGCCTTCCTACTTTGTTCCTTTTACACCTAGAACATGCACAGTCCACATATCTCTAAATTAAAGCTGAGTACATGAATCTGGGAGCCTGGAGCCTATTGTGCTTGGAAACACAGCTGAGAAACAGCTCCTAAAAGTTGTATGAAAAATGGGATACTTTTCCAGCATAAATTAGAGTTTTCGTCATTATTTAACGAAGAAAATCCTAACTTCTGAAATAGTCATTCTAATATACTTGATTCATTTCACATTTTAAATTCACTGTAACAGCCAAGATGTCTTGGAAAACAGCCAAGGACAAGTGTACTTGCTAAATTTTCATTTCTTTTATTTACAATACTGGAGTTTCTGTACATGGGCTACATCACTTCAAATTCACAATTAAAAAAACTATTGTTTCATTTTCTTTTTAGAGCTGATCATTTGACCTTTTAATCTCTATTGAGTTACCTCTTCCCTTTGTAAAGTACAGTAATCATGGCTGGCAGTTCAGGCTGTGCAGTCATGGAGGTAGGAGATGGTGTTCTAGTTTCTGATTTCTTTCACCTATTACTGTAGCTTGGACTTGTCCAACTTTGTGGCAACAGAAGCTGACAGATGGCACTTGAATTCCTGTAGGAGAAGGAGTATGGTCATACCAGGGAAATGCATTTTTACTGTTTGTCTCTTAAATTGCTGTGTCACCACTTACAGGGAGTAAGTACCCAAAAAACAAATGGAATAAAATCATTCACCTGTGTCTGCCCTTTACTCTGGGTAAGATGGAAAGTATTTGTGTGTCTTTTTGCCTCAACTTCACATGTATGTACTGAGGCTACTGAATCACACGCCTTGTCCTAATTCTTCTAAAACTGATTAGATGTGCTCCCTGAGAAAGAGTAACCACTTGGTCATGGGGGTCCTGCAAGATTCCTCCTGAGGACCTTCACTAACAAGGAGCCACATCCTGCATGAAGTTCCTAGCGACAGAGGAAACCCTTTTCACTCTTCTTATCACTACAAATAGCTGCCAGATTAGTCTGACTGGGGCTATTTTAATATAACTCTTCAACAGATCCTCATTTTTCCCAGAGATTTTATCCTATGATTCATTTTGGATTTTTTTGCATGTAACACTTCACTTACTTTTGAAAAGAAAAGTACACACAGGGAGTGTTCTTAACCAAATCAGATCTTTGAAATTAAAGTTGAAGACAAGTTCTCTTACTTAATTTTTAAGTAAGGGTTGATAAATATTCATCAGCTTGAAACAGCTTTCACTGGCTGAGAGTATATTTTGTAGATTGAATATCAGCACCTGGTGCACCACAGTACTAAGATTCTGCTGAAAATACAGTAGCACAAAATGAAATTAATCCCCCTGCTGTATGCTTTAAAACTAAAAAATATTCTCTCTTTATACTGAGAGGCTTTTAAAATCTATCTGCTTTACAAATCTCTCCTAAAACACAGAGCCAGGGTTTACCCCAACCTATGAAATGTTAATTCCTTGAATTTTTCCTCATCCAAGTATGCAGGAGTGACAAAGAGGGAGGAGGAGGAGGAGTAGCACCAAGTAGAACACAACAGGTTTAAAGCTGGATATGGTCGTCTGTCATTCTGAATGTTTGAAATCACAGCAGAAAGCTTCAGATTATGCTTCTATTTGACTATATTATGCAAAAGATTTTCCTGTTTTCAAAACTACCAGGATAAGAATAAATGGAAATCTTACAATTTACTAACTAAGCTGCAGGAATATAACTAAACTCAATCCCTCTGTTTTTACAGTTCTGACTTTGAGCAGAGCAGGTTCTTGAAAATATTAATTGATAGTAGAGGCTTTGGCATCCAGACAAACTGTTTGCCACTAGATAACTGAGGGTCCTCTAATATTTTCTTCATCATGATCTCCAGATGTGATTTCAGCATGAGGTGTCAGGGGAAAGAGTAGAGGTACCATAAAAATGCCTGAGAGAAGAAATATGACTGGTTTTTGCCTTACTTCCTACAACAGTATGTTCAAGTTCAAAGGGACTTGTAGATACTCTGCAGGGGGGACAAAGAGCTTTCATAATTAGCAAGTTTAAGTGAAAGGATGAGGTGCCTCACAAGTAATTGGGAGTTAAAGTCAACAGGGAAGATGCCATCAGATCACAGGACCGAAAACTTTCTGATGGTGATTAAACACAAAAAAGCAATTTAGTTTATTCGGTATTCATACTCAAGTCTGTGTTTGCTGAGGTTGAAGATTTGCTATAACTGTTAGGTCATACATTTCAGCAAATAAGAGTCAATTAACAAGTAATGAGGCAAACCCTGCACTGGAAACGCAAAGCTGCTCTAAGCTGATTGCATTAAAATGTGTAACCTAAATTGGGTGGCTGCTGTGTTGAATTAGTGAGATCAGACAGGTGTAACTTCCAGGCAGTGGGTATTTGAGGAAGCACCATGCAAGTGGCAGGCAGACAGCACGCTGAGCTCAGCTTTTCAAGGCTAATAGAAATTCTCATTAGCACAGTAGATAGCAGTCATAGCAATGATGCAGCTGAACCCTGAGGAAATGAACCAAAAAGAAAAAGCAATTTTTTAAAAAACCTTTTCTATTTGGACAACAAATGTCTATATGGAAATCTTTGACTACCTCAAGTATCTGTGGAAAGTAGGATTATTTTTTTTAAACTCACCATTGCATATAATAAGCAGATCACTTTCACTATTTGCATGGCTATTGCTCTGTGTACCTGCCCTTCGGCCAATGTAATTTATGCCCTTTCCTGTTTAACTTGTGGTCTGTATTTACCTCCTCTGACTGCGATGGGAGAGACAGCAAGTGATTTGGTGTTCAGTAAGTGGCACAAATGCAGATTTGAAACAGGTGAGTGAATTAAATTGTGCTGGAATATCACTTGGGCAGAGCAAATTTCTGCTGCTACATGCAGCAGCACTGACCACAGTAGGTAGTTTTTTTTTAAAAAACAACTGTTATTTCTAGGCCACTGGAATAACAGTCTGCACTCTCTTTTTATCTAATTATCTTGTTGCATGAATTCAACATCACAGGTTTTCATCCTTACTTTCCTGAGCTATGTGCTGAGTCAGGCTATAAAAATGAAGAACAAATTGTCTCATAAGCTTCAGAAGAAAAATATTCTGAAATTTACTTGGTCTGTGTTCAGGGTAATATATTGTGGGAACAGAAACAGGAATATGAGTGGAGGATGGTCATTTTACTAAGCACAATAAACTTGTTTTATCATTTGCTGGTCACTTTACCTACCTCTGTCAGCATTGCTTACACCCAGGAAAAGTATTTCTTTCCTTCCTAAACACAAGCAAGAGTGAAAAATAGGGATGGGAAGGTAAGGATAGAGCTGTACAAGATAGGGATAAGTGGTATATGACTGATGGCGAGGAGCAAACACAGTTACTGCTGACTGCCTGTCCTGCAGTGTTTCAACCAGTCATCTCAGGCTCTGACTTGGTGCCATAGTTGGCAAAAATGAAAAAAAGTATTCTGTAATAATACTGTAAAATACCAAGATTAGTAGCTATGTTAATTGTGCTGAGGACATCCTGGGTCACAGTAGTTGTCAGCCATACAGTCAGTGCTGTAGTGTCATGGGGGAAGCTGTGTTACTCTCAGGAAGCCCACAAAGGTTTGAGTGATCTGTCACAAACACACAGAGAACACCCTGAGTTGGATCCATTATTAGCCTTCAGTTTTTGTGGTTCATATGATATTATAAAAGGCCTTAAATAATGGGTCCCTTCAGAGGTCAGGCTAGCTGTGCTCTGCTGTGAGGGGGGGATCACCTGGCTAGGGAGCTCGACTCTGTAAGTCATGAGCTGTCTGCTTCTGTAACTTTTACTCTTCCTGTGTCCCCCCATATGTTCATGTGCTTGAGATGACAACTTCTGAGAAAAAGGTCCTGGGCAGTGTTGGGACAAGCCTGGTGCTGAAATGGATCAATCAGATTCTGCCCAGCTGAGAATTTATGCTTTAGTTATGATGCAAGAAAGCCCTTGAGTTAGGGGGTACTTTGGAGGCCATGGGGATCTATCCTAAGGATGTAGTGAGGTTTTATGGCTCAAAGAATGCTCTGCACACTAAATAAGACTTTCTAAGCTGTTGCAACAGATTCAATCCTCATTCCAATATTGTGTAATTATTTTAAAAGCCAAAATACATTGCATTCAGTGTATTTATTGCACAGCTCAAAGTTATTTATAGGGAAATAAAACAGCTCAAGTCAGCTGTCATTGTGACAATTCTGGAAAAAATACTACCCTTTGTTTACTGGTGGGATATTTAAATATTTTCCAAATTATTCCTCTGTGTATCTAAATGATCCTACATTACATTAAACAACTGAAATATTTGATTTTTTTATAATGTATGCAATCTTTAGAAAAACCCATGACTGTTTAGTCATCCATTTTTGTGCTGCATTGCCTAACATACATGTCTAGTATAGACTTTGTACACTGCCAGATCAAATACCTCTGAAATTATAAAATATATTCTGTTGCTTATTTCAATTTCCAGAAAAGGAATACTTTTTATTTTCAGCATTCCAATACATTCCTTTGCTAAAGTGCCTTGTGTCCACTTTGCAATGAAGACAATAAGCAATGAAACTCAGACCCTTCCCTGCCTGAGTAAGGATCTGAACACTGCAGTAGCAGCTCACTTCATTTTCAAGTGAATTATACCTGTCATGTTTCCAAAGCTGAGATTCTCTCAGTAGTTAATTGATTTTCCTCAGCATTCTGCTTGCAGGTATTCTGGCAGTGGGGAAGGTTCACAGGATAAGCAGAGTCAGATTAGGTTGTCAGACAGGAGCAGAGACATCCTGGGGGACCCCAAAGTGCTACAGGACTAGGGCCCTCCTCCAAGTTACTCCTAATACAGTGATACAACATGGTTTTGTATTATACCAAGAGGTTTTGCCTCTTTATTCAGTGCATATTTCAAATGCGGTTTGTTCTTTGGCCCCACTAGCAGTGAAAATTTAAACAATTGCCTCCCTGGATTCCCTTTGCTTTCTTATGGATGCGTTATTCTATTTCTTCTCTCTTGCATGCACTTGATCTGCTTTGGATACTTCCAAAGAGTGAGAGAAGCACAGGAAAATGTTTTGTATTGGGGAAAAAATCAGGGTTTGTACTGTGGTGGGTATTTTGTTTCAAATGTTTCTTTGATTTCTTTGATCACAAATGAGGGTAAAAGAAGTGAGGAAACAACAACACTTGGAAGAATTTGGTGAAGGACAAGTACACTATAGGATTTCCAGATGTACCAGAAGCAGTGAAAAAATAGTTAACTCAGTACATATGAAGAAAAATCAGATGCAAAATGGCTGAAGGAGTTTGAGAAGAAAAGTAAGCAGAATAATGTTCTCAACAAAACTTATGTCTTTTTAATTTTAATAGGAAAAAAGAAACACATTAAAAAACACATTTTCTACAGAAAATACAAATCCTATGGTACCAGGGAGCTGAAATAAATGAGATAATCAAAATCAGGAATTTTTTCAGACTTTTGTGACTCTAACTTTTATAATGGCTGAGAGGCTTTTATTTCCAAATTTTTGTTTTCTGTATGATGCTTGTACATACTTAGTCCAGCATTTACAGTGTGTTTCATTTCCTCACCTCATATTGAATAATTTAAAAGAAAATGCAAACTAAAACATTTACCACAACTTTATCTCGTTCTGCTTTAAACACTACAAAGAGAGAAATCCAGGAGAAAAGTGCTGGAGTGACATCAAATATCATGACTGACTTGACTTCTCAAAATTACTCCTTGAAAATATGATAATGTATGACAGAAGAGATAACTGTAAGTGCCTTATCTGTTCTTGAAGAAAAAGGTCAAAACAAACGTATTAAAAATTTAGACAACACCATTTTCTTTGCCAGCCAAATTCATCACAACTCAAAGATAATGTCTAAAGATGGGCAAAGAATTGAAAATAAAAAGTGAACTAAGAGCCTGCTGAGGGTTATAACTTTATATATAAAAAGTTGATTTATAAGTAAATTCTACTGGGTCACTGCAGTTTATCAGACTTCAAGGGTAAAGTGTCAAAACAGGGACTATGACCTTCATAGAAAGCCAGACTCAGGATTATTCATGTGCTAAGACCTTTAGGATGTGATTAGTCAAATCCCACAAGAAACATTTGGGTAGGAAAAGTGCAAACTGTTCTAAAGTAGCTTAGTAGTGATAAAAGAGTCCATATTTTATGAGCTTCCCCATGACTCCATCTCCTTTGCCTCACTTGACTGGCCCCCTGTGATGGTGAACCATAGCCTGGCCTTTCTGGTGCTCCAGGTTTTTCTTATTTGGGGCCTAGGGGTCAACAATCATCATGTAAACTGACTGATCTCAGTCAACATATTTGGAGAAAAGTTATCCTTGCAGTCCCAGGGACGTTTTTCCTTTTCAGTGCTGGCAGGATGCTTCCCTGCACTTGGTCTGGTAATACTTTTTATTCAGATAGATACAGGAATGCAATGTTGGAGATCTATAATTTGGGAGAAGAAGATCCTGTTGGTCTCCAGTAATATGGACTTTGCTGCCCACTACCTGGGATCAGTACCACTTTTCATGTCCCATGGAGTACTATTTCACAGGGAACATGCCCTGCTCCATGTCTCTGCCCTTTCCTCCTCCTCTCCCCAGAAAATCTGCCACCCATGTAATAAAAGCTGCTGTGGCCAAACAACTTCTCAAACTTTCTGCCTTGTGAAAGATAAGAATGATCCGAGCTTATGACAAAAGTGGTATTTATTTCATTGATCCTGTGTGGTCTAAGGAGTCTTCAGGCTGAATTTTCTCACAGTGGTGCCATGGATCTGTCTGTCAGATCAGACTGAGTCCATAGTCTGTGGACATAATCTTGACCTGCAAGTGCAATAGGTTGCAAAGATATACAAGCCATTGCCACAAACATCCTGGGTACAAGATCTGAGGTTTACCAACAGGTTGTTAAGAAGATAGTTGTTTCTTTATTATTTTTAATATTAAAAAATTGGAATAGTATCTGTTGACTTTTATTTTTTTGCTAAAAACTTATCTCTGAAATCTGACAAAACCAGTGAAATAAATGTGTGCAGCATAGCACTTCTCCCGGAAAAGCTTCAGAAAATATTGCTGTGAAAATAAGTTGAATCCATTTGAACTGAAATCTTGAGGCAACAAATCTCACTCCTGGAAGCAACAAGAGAAGCCCCCATCTCTCACTGATTCCCAGTGCTCCAGTCAAGCCTACAGATTTTAACTACTTTCTGCATTACTCGTGATTAAATGCTTAAATCTTTGTATCTGAGAACAAAATGATAATCCCTGTGATGCCTCTGTAGCTAAAGACTATCTCTTAGGAATTTCACTGGGTCAGTGTCCTGAAGGAGGATTCACATGAACTTTGTGAAGAGAGAGATCAATTTTCATCTGAAGCACAGAACACAAATACATATTTGTCTTCCTCACTAAAGAAAAAATCTCTCTTCATAGCAGGAAGACTTCACTATAAATCAACTACACAAATCACTAGTTTTAAATCTTAGTTATACTCTAAATCAAAGGAACACTTGACATGTTTATTTCTGTAATAGATACTGAGAGTATTTTGTTTTAAAATTCATTATTTTCAGACTACATCTAGAGTGGCAAATGTACTGAGAACCAAACTAGTTCTGTTTGAAGTGGAAGGGGAAATTTTTCTATTCTTGCTCAAAATACTTTCAGTTAATATATTGGGTCTGCACTTTTCTTTGGCAACTGCCATAAAATAGTTATTACATTTTGATCTCTGAGGAGCTTTCACTACCTGGAAATCTTCAAGCATAGAAAGTAGGTAAAAAGGACTTCATAAAACTGATTATATAATGGCTTAGATTCATTGTTTGTAATTCACTGCCTAAGTGGCTTGAAGACTATTCCTATTGAATAGGTCACAGCCTTCCAGATTAAATGAATGGAAAATCTGTTGCATTTGGGGGGTTGTTTGCTGGTTTTAGAGGTTAATAGTTTATTGATCTCACTTAGTGCATGTTTTCATTACAAAGGTGATTTAACTCCATATTAAATCTACATCCTTATTTGTACTTTATCCAAAAAGACCTCTTATTACTTTGGCATTTTCCAATTGTTTAGATAAGAAATACCAGAGCTTGTAGGCTGCTTGCAGCTTCTGCTGAGATGTCAGGTACCCTGGCAAACTGAGACAAATTCTACTGAACTGTTTTGTTTTCTTCTAATGTAAATGGAAAGGATGAAAGCTTGGAAAGCAATGCTGTGCGCAAGGTCAGTTCAGTTTGATAGGACCATCTTCCAAAATAACAAGTCATGCTTGAATTGTTTCTTTTAGAAAAAATAGTTCTGCTTTTTTATTTCCTCAGAGCCCTTGTTAGGGGTCACATCCATTATGCATTTCACAGTTCATGGCTTTTTCTTCTCCTCTTTCTTACCAACTCAGGCTACTATGAAGAAATATCTTCCTTTCTATGAGGGATGGGAATAGATCACACCTGGCCCAAACCTTCTTTGGCATCACACTGCTGGTTGTTAGAAAGGTCATACAATTATTGGGTTGTTGGGGCTACGTGGAGCTACATGGAGGCTGGGGAGAGGAAGAGAAGCAGAAGAAATAACAGTCCCCTGAAACACAACACCTGTGACGGAGTGAAGGGAGGGGAGCAGCCCCAGAGCAGAGCACAGAGTAGAATGAATGTGCAGCTGCAGGACAGCTGTGCTGGACAATGAATAATCAGTCATGAACATCAAGCGACAGTGCTTCTGGCTGGGCACTTTGGAAAGTCCTCAGTGATTTAAAAGCACAATTGCCACTGACTTCCAGTGGGGCTTAAGCACTTTCCAAAATTTACCTCTTAACACATCAAGCTGTTAGTTGGTGTTCTTTGTACTTCACTCTTTTATAGCCTTTTCTTTTCTTGATTTGGCTGCCTTGGAAACCTACTGTCAGTTTCCATGGAGCAGTGCACTACCGTTTATATACATAATTATGGCCTTACCTTTATGTTTGCTTCTTCTACAGCATGGCAATGGTCATCCTCAAGTCTCTAAGCAGCAAACGGCCCTGTTCTGGAAAAAAGGATGTGAACCATAGAAATGTTCACATGACAGTGAAAGCGCTCTCCTCTCACCATTGTCTTGTGTTACCCAGCTCCATATCAATGTGGTATTTGAGCCCATGTTGATTGTACCAACTCTAAAACAGATTCCCTTTCACTAATTACAGAAGTAAAATTTGGTGGTTACTGATTACCCTCAACAAGCTCCTGTCGTGTTAGACATATGGCCACGGTGAATGATAGGCTGTGATTTGCACACTGGTGACTTTGGGTATGACAGGGAAGCTTGAGAACAGTCTCTGAAGGGTCAGAATGGAGAGCTCTTTATAGCTGTAAAAACCAATTGCTGAGAAGAAGGTTTCCACAAAATATTAGCAAGCTTTAGCAACTGTGGGTTATAGTCAGCACTACCACACTACTGCACATCACAGCACATCACTTCCCATTTTCTCTTGAGGAGGAGAAGACGATAATCTTAGTTTAAAGAGTACTTTTTGTTGCATCTAGGAATTTTACAAATAAAGGGAAAATTCAATGGAAAAACCCCTTTCCGTGGAGCAACTGAACACATCCAGAGTAAACTCAGAATTTGACATGCTTTGGTTTTTGTTTGGGGATTGGGTTTTTTTTCAAAACCTTCTGTTCTCCTTCCTTCTCACTGTGATTCACAGACATTTACTATATTTTAAACAGACAAAAAATCCTAGAATCTCAGAGAAATGCATTTATTTGTATTTAATTCCCTTTTGAAATTCCCTATTGGGTTCTATCTGCTTTTAGTTCGTGTTTATACAGGGAGGAAACACAGGCTGCCCAGTAACCTGTACAAATGTAAATATGTTCTGATCTACAGTTTTGATGGGTAATGCAGTTCCCACTTCCCATCTGTTGATTTTCCTGAATTCAACATAACAGTGAATGTTTACCATTTGAAAGGGAGAGATCCTACTTTTAATGGACTGACATTCAAGTCATGTCTGAGTTGCATGTGTTGCTGTGGAATTGCTGGGCTTGCCAGGGTTCTCTGGAGGTCATCTAGTCCAACACCACCCCTCAAAGCAAGGCCAGCTAGACCTCATTGTTCAAGGCCCTGTAAAGTCAGGTTTTGAATAGCTCCAAGAACAAGGACTCAACAATCCCTTTGGAAAATGTGCTCCGGTATTTTACCAGCCTCATAATTAAAATGTTTTTTCTTATGTTTAAATGGGGTTTTCTGTAGTTAAAATTTTGCCCACTTCCCTGGGTAACACTGAGCAGAGTCTGGCTCTGTCTCCTTTACTCCCCAACAGACAGGTATTTATACACATGGATAAGATGCCCCTCATACTTATCCATGATGAACAAACTCAGGTCTCTCAGCCTCTCCTTGTATGACAAATGCTCCAATCCCTAAATCACTTTCATGGCCCTTGGCAAGATTTGCCCCAGTATGCACATGACCCTCTTGCATTGAGGAGTCCAGCACTGGACTCAGCTCTCCAGAGGTGGTTATACCAGCAGAGAGGAAGGATAATTTCCCATTTGCTGGAAATGTTCTTGTTATTTGATATCATGCACCAGGAACCTATGTGAGGTTCATGTGGTTTTTTGCCTACCAAATTATTTTATGACCCTTGTGCATCTATTGTAATCAGATAAAATAGGGCTGTGAACACCAAGATAAAATTGAACTCAGTGAGTTTCCTTCTGGTCTGACAGCAAGAAAAAAAATACTTATACAATATTCTTGCTTCATTTGAAGTAGTTATACTCTATTGCTTCTATTTAGTGCTCTTAAGTTCTCTTTTATTCCCACATAAATTTGACAGCATATTTAGCATCAGGACCTTAAAGTTTACAGATGCATTTAAAGAGCATTATTTGAAGTGTTCTTTAGATTATAAAGTTCTGTGCTATTTCTTAGCAAAAATGGAAAGTGGTTTTTCACTAAAAACAATCCAAAAGGCAATAATTTTTAAGTACTGAAAATGGAAAATTGCACCATTTAAACTTCGTAGTGACTTTAAATGCTCTAATGACATTGATTAAAAGAATATGGTTGGGTTTTTTTCTTTTAAAGAGCTCTAGAACTTATTGAAGAACTCTATTAACTGGAAGGTTTTTACACTGCATGTTATAAGACAGAAAGCTTATGATGCTGTGAATTATCTTAGTTTTTCAATAAAATGTTTTTTTAAAATGTGAGAAAGGTAGACTTACATATTGTAGATGGATCTTGCAGCTAATGAACAAAAGTCACCACTAATGTTCAGTAAGGTTTAATCATGTCAATGACAGGTATAACACTTTGAAGACACATTCTATCTCATTTTTCAGTGTGTTCCAATCCTGATAAATTTCTTGCAAGGAGAGGTTCAAAGTCCAACAGGGCTTGCATAGTTCCTGTATTTGTTAGCTCTGATAAGCAACTCAGTGGTGGTGATATCTCATATGCCAGAACAAATTCACAGGAAGTGGTCTAGGACAGACAGGCATTTGCTGAAAGGCCAGGTACTGAAGAACTAAACTGTAAAAAGTAAATGTCTCTTCTAATAGACAGGTTTTATTTTCAAGAGAAAATTTTTATTTGGAAAATTTTGATTGCATAGTGATTTGCTCGCAACAAAATATTTGACCTCCCGGAGCAAAGCAGTAATTAAGGACAGAAAGGTTAGGACGAGGTCCAAATATGTCACACAGGTACTGTGTTTTTATTATTAAAAATATTTAGAAAAGATATTGCAAACTTACAAAGCAGAGCTGACATATCAGAGGTATCTATCTTTTGTTTGCATAGAAAAACAGGAAATGCTTGCAAGTTTATTGCCACCTGATGGGCCTTCTTCCAAATCCACACGTCTTTCCCTACAAGGGGATGTTTTAAAATTGTACAGTTACAGACAAATGATAGAATGGTTGGGAAGGGAATTGGGAAGGTGGAAGGAATTTTGAAAATTACCCAATCCAACCCCCTGCCACTGGCAGACACATCTTCCACTAGACCAAGTTGCTGGAAGCCACATCCAAACTGGCCTTGAACACTTCCAGGTATGGGCCATCCACAGCTATTCAGAACAACCTCTTCCAGCATTTCACCACCCTCATAGTAAAGAATTTTTCCCTTTAATCTGATTTAAATCTATCCTCTTTCAATTTAAGACTTTCACCACCTGTCCTATCACTACAGGTACTATTAAAAATTCTCCGTCCATGTTTCTTACTAAGCATTGAAAGGTCACTTTTATTGAAAGCAGAGCTGTTCCATCTTCTCATCATTAACATGGCCTTCCTCTGGACCACTTATAAAACATCTATTTTTTTTTTTTTTTGTGCTGGAGACCCCGGAGCTGTATGGAATGGCCATATTTTTTTACCTAGCCATAATTCATAAAATTCCACAGACCACGTTGTTCAGATAGTACTTTCATAATAAAATAACAATTTAAACAGCAGAATGGAATTACAGCACTAAAAATACAAATCTCTCCCTTCTAATTCCTCTGAAAATTCTGATAGTAAAATTTAAAGTGTGGCACAAAATGTTGTAAAATACTGCTGTTCAGATGCAAAAGTTATAACCTGACAAAAAAAGCTTTGTGACCCACAATCAGAAGAAACCTTTAGTCTGTGGTTTGAATACACGTTTCAACAGACTTAAATGTTCTGCCTGCAGTACAATTGCTCTGTGTGTTACTTGGCTTTGATAGGGTCAGGCTGTCACAGGTTATCAAGAGTTTGTATTTCTGCTTTCTCTTCTGCCCGAAGGTAAAGGCAAGACATAACATTTCTATTAATATTTGAAGTGGATAGCTTGCTTTAGCTTCTAGCTTATTCCAAGTGGTATTTGGACTGATATTGTTTGGCTTGCAAGTTTTACTTTATGACAAGTAAATCTTTCCTTTCCTTTTTTGTTTTCATTTAACATTGTAGTTAAATGTGCCTATAACTACCTGTGCCTATATATGCTTGAGCCCAACATTCAGCTGCCTCTGCCTTTTTCAGATATATTAGTCAGCTCCAGCAAAAAAACAGTTCCTTAAATCATCCTTAAAACATTTCTTAATCACCCTCGACTATGATCTTTCCCATCCTCCCCATTTGTCCATCTGTTGGAAAACAACAAGACCTGTTTCAGGTGAAGGCTGCAACACTGGATGCACAAGGAAGAGGCAAGGGAATCAGGCAGCACGACAGTGCTCTCTGTGTGGTTTTGTGTCTATTCCCAAGGAAGTCAATGGACAAGTTGCACAAAAAGCTCACTTGCTGCATTCGTGGATTTTTGTGTCTGTCTCCAGCTGTTTCTTTGACTGCTGGACATAGTTCAGTATCTCCCAAAAAATGCTGTGGTATGTGCAAGGAGTACTTGCTTTTCTCAAAATCAGACTGTACCTGACTTATTTTTCCATGTAATGGCCAGTATGTCCACTTGTGACTGAGATCTGTATTTCTCCTTAACTAAAAGAAAAGCATCGGGGATCACTCCTCAGATGAAGTCCTTAGCTGTATTAGTCAAAGTTGTACACAGAATTGGCACAAGAGTTGACTGAATAGGCTTATGTGTTTTTCCATGGTATCTTGTTGTACCATGAAGACCAGATTTTGAAATCAATTTGAATTATCTGTTTTGCTAGTCTCTTTTTAACCAAAACGACATTTGCATGAATGGAAAAACATTTAACTCTGGTAGCCTTTGGTAGTGTCAAAATCTACATGTTTTTTTGAAGTCATCTATTTTTATTATTTTTACCTCTACATGCAAAAACTTGTGCCAGCTGGACAGAACTTGTTCTTCTTGCCAGTTCTTCATGTCATCTCATCCATGCTCTTCTACTGCAACTTATTCTCCAAGGGAACCTTCTATATGGAGATGTTGTGTAGACACTCTGTGGAGCCACAGATTGGCACATGGTGCTACACACTTCTCTCAGACAAAAACTGTATACGTTTGTTTCCTCTTCTGCAATGTTTTAATATCCAGTGATAGAAAAGACTGTGCAGTCCTTTCACATAATATTTACTCCCAGTATAAAACATATACCTGTGCAAGATCATACTATTGCCTGTTTGTGGCCTTTCTTTAAAGAACTGTTTATTTTGCCTTACATAACATCAAGGCTTGGATCATTTTCTTTTGGATCTCTTTTATTCTTGCAGTTGACTCGACTTTCAGAATGCTCTTATTTGTTTACATTTTGACTATGTTATCTTTCTCAAAAGAGAAAAATATGAGGTTCTTATTCTGAAAGAAAAATTGTATGACCTGTGCCAGAGTGTAATTTTTAAAATCGAGCTAAAATCACTTTTCAGTTTAAGAAAAGCTACTTAAAGGAACAGAGTGGTCCTTGAATAAATAATAAGAATTTATTGGAATTGTAGTTTAACTTCTAGTTTCTATCTGAACACAAGCAATTCATCTGACAAAATGAAGTAGGGGAAACTGTTCCACAAACAAAAGCTGAGATTCAAGAAGCCTCAGCATTAATCTTGATGTTATTTTCACTTTTCTTAAAGAATAATGCAGGCACAATACCACGCACTGAAAGCTTCTGCTTGGTGTTTGAGAGAAAGCAAGGGCAAAATGTGTGCACCCTATGCTGCATGTGTGTGTGTGTGTGTGTATGTGTGTGTGTGTGTTGTGCTTGTAACATGGGGGAAGCACAGACCTCTGAAGTGGAGGGTTCTTGAGAAAACAGTCCTTCTTATTCTGAAGTGGATTATTATGATCATATACTTAGATTTGTACTGCTCTGTGTGGAGGAATTGATAGAACAGAATTTAAGATGCATCTTTGGCTTGTGTCCCTTTTCAGAGGCACAGAGTTAAATAGGCTGCCACCAGTTTTCACCCTACCATATGTCCCAGTATCGAGCCTTCTCAATCCCACTGTTTTTTTGGAACCCAAACTTTCCAAGTGTCCTCAGGTCTCATCTTGTCTCACTTTATCAGGTTAGACTGAAATAATTTTTTTCCTTGATACTTATCTTGAGTTTCCCAAGCAGCATAGGCAGGAATTTAAACTATTCAAGCATTTACCCAGAACACAAAGGGTAATTCCAGATGACTTTTTCTAGATTTACCATCAATTAAAGTGAATACACAAGTGGACTTTGTAAGTTCTGTTTAGCACAGGCTTAGTGGATGAATTTCTTAATTCTTGAAGAAAGGACTTTGTCCCTAAGATCTGGCAGAAGGCCTCTATTAGTTTTTCTGTATTTGTTTTCTGTTTTGAGAGAATTATCTACAGTGACTCCTAAGTGGCAATATCTTATTTCAAGCTTATCATCATCTGTTCATCTGTAAAGTTAGGACTGTGTTTTCCCCATGTGCATGACTTTGCATTTATTGAATTGAAATTTCATCAGCTGCTTTATGTCTCAATCACTCAATATCACAAAAGCCTTCTGCAATTCTTTTGCAGTCAATTTAGTTTTGATAAGTTTGAATAATTTTATATCCTTATGAAACCTTGTTATCTTATGCATCTCTTGCTGCTGGATTTTTCAGGAGGTTGCTGCACCTAAGAGCAATTCTACCCATGGTAATTCTTCTCTATTATGAGAACTGAACCATTATTTCTACCCTTTGCTTCCTACCTAACTGTTGGTAATTCATACTGTCTCTAAGAAAAAAAATTCCTCTTATTTGTCTATAGTTTAGGTTGTTTAAAATACTTTCATCGTTGTTCTCCAAACTATTTCAGAGTTTTGACTGCCTTCTTTATTACCTTGTACCACCGTTATACCATATGCTGTCAGGCTTCTTCAAAGAGCTCTTAAGACTTCAGAGAAAGCCTTTCCTGTGACGTGCAACTCTTTGGCCATTACCCACACAAACCCTGGAAAGCTCCAAGCTCTTGGAAGCAGTAGAGGGGGATGCTGAGGGGCCACAACATTGACCCAGCCACTGTGTGGGCCAGGGAGAGCATCAGGGAGGAGGTCTCAGTGGGGCTGACTCCTGAGATGCTTTGGGTGTGAGAGTCAGCTGGGATGGGTCATTGCAGGGCCCCATAGCTGTGTCCTGTCTCTGGGGTCTTTCAGTCCCTGTGGGCTTGCTTCTGACAGCCAGGGTGCTTTCTCCCATGGTGCATCAAAGGCAGCACTTAGCTCTCTCTGGCGGATCTGCTCTCATCTCTCTTCCCTAGCTAGAGAACTTAAAAGATACAACTCTCCTCCACACAACTCTCCTCCTAGCACATGATCAACATATCACATTTATTTTTGTTTATTATTTTGTCAGCTACTCTGTTTACCTTTTATTTTTGTTACAACTCAAATTTTGGCTACAGCCACCACACTTGGAGTGATACAAACAATAAAAGACAGTAAAGTCTTTAGATATTTGTAGCTTTCTAAGCATAAGGCAGAGAGTGGTGCATCTATACCTGCAGACAGGTGTATTCTGCAACCATAAGTGTAGCTGAGCTTTGGCCTGAAACAATTTTATCTTACCTTACCTTTACCATTTACACTCATGATACGTGCTAATACAATGTAGGATTAATTTGGTCTTAAATTTTATCAAGTTTGAAAGAACAAATTTCTTTTGTACTTTAAAGTATAGCTCTCCTACAAGTTTGGGCTCACACAGCTGATGAGAAGTAACACTTAGCACTCTAAAGCAAGATTTGAAGATGTCTCAGGAGCTCTTGGGGCTGTCATAACCTCAGGCATTACGTGTGTGTCATATGCCAGCTAAAAGACTCCATAGTGTCGGTCACAAGCAGGTTATGCATCAAGCCCACACAGTGCTGAGCTGTAATGCTGATGTAACCATGAAGGATCTGCCCCAAAAGCAGAGCAGCTGATGAAGGGCAAGGAAATGAGCATGTGCTGAAACAGCTACACTTGATGTAACAGAAATACTGAAATAAGAATAGAAAATGCCATATTAAATCTTGTCACAATGATATTGGTGCTGATTTTAGTAAGCTCAGTTATTTGTGTTTGATTTTATTTCTTTGCATGGCTACATTTCCACAGCCTTGTCTATGAGATCTGTGATAAGCCCTAGTAATACTTTTACCTTTCTTTTTTTTTTTTAAGTCTTTTTCTGTTTTTAGGGTATCTTCTTAGAAGTTTTGTTTTGCTTCTAAATTTTACCTACCATGATTTTAATAAGAAAACCTAAACAGTTTTTGAAAAGGATCTCCGTTTGTGACCTAGCCTCAGAACCTGCTCTCGGGCTTAGAGTCACTGACCAATGCTTTATTCACCTCTCCTTGAAACAACCTATAAATCACCCTGTAACATGGATCACACACAATCAAGTTAAGTGGTGTAATGAGATTATCTGTAGTCTTAAAAGCTAAAGTAAAAGAATTCAAAGAATAAAGTTTTGAGATCTGATGCAGAGTTTGACAGATCTGATTCAGTGCTGAATAACTGTGGTTGGCAGGTACATCTGCTAATGCTTTTGTTTAACTGGATGATTGCAGGAGCAGTTTTGGTCTGAATAGCCAAAGAGATGTAAAATCGATGCTTTTTGTTGCTTTGTCTCTTCTGCTTTGAAATAAGGAACCTTCAAGTATGTGCTGTAGTGGAATTCAGCCACTCAAATGCCCGCAGAATAAAATTACACTGGCCAAGGTGTATTGAGATAATGAAGAAAAGAGTCCTACAAATCTAAGCATTGCCAATTTTTTAAGCATTGCATGAATTAAAATGTAGAAAATTGTCTGCCTCCAAGCTGCTGTCTTCAAGATTAGCTTTCCCAAACTAGATCCAAATGACATCAGTATGTTGGATTGGTCCTCCCGAGAAGAAATACTTTTAGTCGTCTATACTACCAAATTTCCCATCTCTTCCTCCTGTAATACAGATGTGTCTGTGGTTATGCACGTTCATTGTGTATGTACTTCAAAAAGCCAAGACTAGATTTACCAACAAAGCCCAGGTACCTCCCAGTTGTCCAATGGTCTCTTAATAACACAACAGGGCATAACTTATGCTTGTTTCCACAGCCACCCCTTGAACCAACCCACATTAATATATTTGTGCAGTGTTCTGAAAACATCTGGCCCAGTAGAAAAGCCTGTAGATACCCTCCCATATGTGACCTTACATCTCTACCTATTCCAAGGCCAAGGATTTCTCACCTACATGCACAGACACACTATTTCAAACCAAGAAGCCACTGAGCCCATTAACCTGACTCTTAAGGCACACACAGGGCAGTGACCTGTGTATTTGCACAGCATGCTTCACAGGGCTGGAGACTTTTTTTTCCTGTGGTGAGAAGACTTTTGCACTCTCAGGCACTGAGGGTACCAGGTTGCTTCTCCTTTAGTCCCTCCAGATCCTCTTCCTCAGATTGTGGCTGTACTCTTCTCATCATTACATTTTTACTTACAACTTTCCCATCCAAGGTCTCACTGGATCACGGTACCTTTTTTTGTCAAGCTCCTTTTTGCTTGCCCAAGGTAAGTCTTTAATATCACCAGTCCTGGAAGCCATGGGTCATACTTCTGTTTCTTCATCTGTCATGTTTCCAGGCAGGGAACATCCCCAGGCTGCTTGGATGCCTTCAGGAAGCAGTAGGCACTGTGAGAAGGGCTGTTCTTACTGTGCCACTCCAGTTCTCAGTCCATACTTCATTAGTACTGCTGTTGTTCTTATTATTAATTAGCCTCTTACACTTCTCCCTCTTTTCATCAGCTATTTCTAAACTGACCTGTATTGTGTGGGTCCATATTATTTCATTTTTGGAGAAGAAAATTAAGCACAATGAGAGCACTTTTTTTTTGGTTAGTAATAGACAGCAGGGACAGAGCCTTAGCTAATATCTGGATATCAGGGTGAGCATATTTGATACTGGTTCTAATACTGTCTCAGCTGCTAAATAACAGCTCCACAAACTCCTTGACCCTAACACAGTTTATCTATTGAGTCTAGGCAGCAAGGGATCTTCCAAGTGTTTAACC
Source organism: Scytalopus superciliaris (assembly GCA_013400415.1). Lineage (NCBI taxonomy): Eukaryota > Metazoa > Chordata > Aves > Passeriformes > Rhinocryptidae > Scytalopus > Scytalopus superciliaris. Next base: position 1,890,533 of record VXBX01001503.1, on the reverse strand, counting down.
AGTCTCTCTTTTAATGTGTCTCTGATTGTAATGTTATTCATAAAACAAATTCTTTTAAGCTTGGCTGTGTATAATGACCTCAAATCACTTAAAAATGGAAATATATCTGTATTCAATCAGAATTAAAAGGACCACCATTATAGATAGCTGGGAATAAAAGACTACAAACATCCTATTTGTTTTCATGGCAAATATAAGTAATTGTGAAGGATGTGCACAGTTAGTTTTTAGCTAAGAGATGACATCAAGTCTGTATGCTTATGAATATGTATCAACCATAATACAAACTCTTCTACATAGGAAATTTGACTTAATTATATGTTAGGAGACAGCTTGCATCTGTAATTATATTACCATTTACTATTGTATAAAACTCCACTCTGTACTAATTACATTTAACAAACAGAGTGCTTAATGTTATTATTACTGGGAGACATACAAAACAAAAGACATTTTCTAATTTCTTGCTTGACTGTATTCTATTAGTAGTGAAATATCATGTGGTATCTGAATCATACTGTAAATCAAATTGTTCAATGCAGATTAGATGTCATGTGTAAGTGTTCTAGGTTTCAAATTCAGCCAAATATAAAGTGTATTTCCTGACACTTTTTTTCTACCCTGTTTTTATGGTAATATGGTTTTCCTTGACATTCTGGTTCAGGTTTACAAAAGTACAACCTGACCTAAATACTGTAAAAGAACCTCATGATTAGTTTCTGATTTATGACATGTATAATTCAAGGTGTAAATACACATATTTTCTCTGATCTTAATCCTGTAACTATTGAATATGAGTATTATATAGTTTATTAAGAAGTTTATTCAGGAGTATATTGCTTCCACTTTCACTTCGTAAGATAACTATCTGAATTTATTATGAATAATATATACCACTTTGACAATGTGTCAAAAAGTCTGGACTTTTTGGACTGGGGAAGAGAAAGAAGCCACAGTCATCCATTCATTTTCATTCACCAAGATGTTTATTGTGAACAGTAGAGGGGCAGCAGCCACACCTTGCTGTTGTGTGGGTCTGGAGGACCATCAGAACCAGCCATGCACTCACCTGCCCTCAGCAGGGTTGGCTCCCAAGGAATACTGGGAGTGGGAGCCAGCTGGGATGGGGCATTGGAGGGCCCTGCAGCTGCCCCGTGCCTCTGGGAGATTTCATTCCCCATGGGCTCCCTCCTGCCAGCCAAGGGTGGGCTGGTGCTGGCCACCTGCACAGGTCCTAGTGACACTGTGGGGACCAGCACTGAACCTTCTCCATGGCCATCGTCCTGGGCAGGTGGGCAGACAAACCAATCACATACACCTCATAGTCATCATCCCCCTGCAGATAGTGCAGCACCTGCTCCACAGATTGCCTGCACACAGGGCAGTCCTCTCTCATCCTGGCCCACTGCTGGATGCACCTAAGGAAGAACTGGGACATGCAGGAGGTCACATAGGCTGATTTTTTCCTGTCTCCCAGGCAGATGGGGCACCTGGAGTCCACTTCCACCTTCAGCAGCCCTGCCTGAGCTGGCTGGCTCAGTCTAAACTGATAAAGTGAGGCAAAGTGAGCTCTGAGGACTCCTGGAAAGTTTGGGTTCCAAAAAAACTGTGAGATTGAAAGGGGTCAGTACTGGGACATATGGTAGGGTGAAAACTGATTGGCAGCCTGTTTGACCCTGTGAGAAGGTGCAAGAGCCGTTGACCAATGGCCCAATGACCACACAAACACCAAGATACCGTGGGCTCAAAAGGGCAGAGTTTATTGGAGACAGGAGTTTATAAAGGGTCTGAGGGAAGGTTTCAGAACAAGGGGTGGAAATGGGGATGGGATTGGACAGAACTGGGAGTGGAGCTTGTAACTAGGGCAACCAGATAGTCAATTGGGAACAGCTCCGCGAAGAACCAATAGGAACCCAGGGTTCGTGGCAATGGCGGGAAAACCGGTGAAGTGGCAGGAAAATCGTGAGGGGGCAGAAGGCGATATGGAGGGTTGTGAGGGGAAAAACAACAAGGGGAACCGCCATGATAGCCAAACATGAACAACTATAACAGATATCTAAAACATATGAAAACCGGTACCACTCGAAAGCTAAAACATCTTTAACAACAAAGAAATATTTGTGAAAGTCCGATACCACTTCTAAGAGTGGTAAATCCTGTGTTTTATTGTAAGTCCAATACTACGCCTCGCCGGAGAACGCAGTAGGTTTTATATATTTTGTCTGTTCAACAGGATCTTCTTCGTAGGTCCACCTGGTGAAGTGCATTTTCCAGATCTCATAGTCCTTTTGAATCCCAACAAGGGACACCAGCCAAAGATGCATCTTAAATTCTGTCCTATCAATTCTTCCACAAGAGCAGCACAAATTTAAGTATATGACCATAATAATCCACTTTAGAAACAGAAGGGTTGTTTACTCAAGAACCCTCCACTTCAGAGGTCTGTGCTTCTCCCATGTTACAAGCACAGCACCCACACACAACTGAGACAAGTATTGTCTGGCCCAGGGAGGGGTGGAAGCAATGCCAAGATCTCCCAAGAAGGAAACCTTCTCAGCTTCCCAGAGTGAGGTTTCCACTCCAAAACCACCTCTACTGCTATGACTACACCTTCTGGTTGCCTCAGCTGCCTGAACCAGGCAACGCCTGTGAAAATCCTCCAACAGTTCTGTGCTTGCACAGAGAGCTCCCAGCAGCGATTCCCCAAGAACAAGATCAGCACCAAAGGCTTCTCTTGCTACTCCAAAGCTCATGAACTTTCACAGCTGGACTTAGAATGTGAGTCTACTGGGTGAGATGCCTGAATTTAGGCTTCAAGGGACATTTGATTGTTTGTGACATCATAATTCTTCTGTAGGTGGATTGGATCCATCATCAGTGACATCAAAATCCACCACCATGTGACACCACAATGGTCCATCCGCATCTCCAGTGCTTGGCTCCAGCACATGTGTCTAGGGCTGTGGTAGAACTGTCTAGTGCATCCCATGTTGTCTTGTGCTCTGCATTAGTGTTTCATATCAGTCACCAAGGCCTCAGCTGTGTCTTGCCAGGACTCCAACAGGTCCAGAAGGTTTCAACCTTCTGTTTCCATTTGATTCACGGGCTTTCACACACATTCGTTTATCACAGCATAGCGTAGGATTGCACAGAAAAATTAAGTCAGTAGGGACTTAAAATGGGCATCTGGTACAACTGCCTGACCACTCCATGGCTGGCCAAAGCTCACACCAGTGAACATTCAGAGGTGTTTGTTTGCAGATCAAAGAAAACCTGTTACAAACAACAAACCTGTTGATGTGTTTTGCAGCTTTTACTTCTCAATATGCTCCCTCCACTTAGCCATGTGCTTTGACCTCAGTCTAGCCAAACACAAAGCTAGAGCTATGCAGGGGATGATTTATTATGACAAGGTGCACAACTTCACAACATGCTTTGCTTAGACAGTAGTTGTGTACTAGCAATTTTGCTGCAGAAAAAATAACTTTTTTCAGCTTTTTTTTTTTTGCCAAAAGGGACTCAAGAAGCTGTTACTAACACCTTAAACAATCATATTATTTGCAAAGGCAACATTTTAAAATCAAATTCTTCTCTGACATAGAAGACTGGGCAGCAAACTGTTGGACAAACTGATAGCAATTTTGATCCACTAGGAAATAGAATAAAATTAGCAAAAAGGCCTAGAATTTTAAGGTATGCCATTGTTGATAATATTTCACATGAATCTGCTCACATCATGGCAATCCCTGTAATACTGTCCACCACCACTTTTAAGTGTTAATAGCCTTGCCAAAAGAAACTAGTGAATGTGCAAAATCTCATAAACAGATGCATAATTACACAGTAAAACAAAGATTTGGCCTAGATTGCTTGGTAAATGCACCATATAAAAGTGTAATTAATGTGACCAGATCATGAATACAAAATGCTTAAGGAGAGAATACTGAGCATTATGTTTTACCATCTGATTGTTCAGCTGGCACAAATTAAACTCATGTTGCTGTATTTAAATATTATGTTAATATTTGTAAACGTGTATATCTGTATTTCTATATTTTATCATAATATATATAGAGAAAAAATGTAGTTGCTTGTTGCCATACATGGTATCAGCCACAGAGTTCAGGTATGTTTCATGCAGCAGAGAAGAAAATAATCAAATAAATGTGCTGAAAATGCAAATGCCCCACAAAGTTCTGCCAGGTAATTGGTTTTTTTGAAGTATATTTAAAAAGCTGTATTTTATTTTGAGAAACCTCCAGGAAAAAACTTTCTCTCACTCATCCTTCTGTTTTGTCTATGTATTTTTTAGCCAGTGTTCATTTGCTCTGAATGCCTCCAAGAACTGCAAAAACGATGTCATCCTTTTGTAAATAGGTTATAAACCTAATGAGAATCTCACTTCAGGGGACCATGTTTAATCCAAAAGACATCTCTGTGTGCCCAGCTTACACTCAGTGCACTGGCACTGTCAACAGTTAGGATATCATCATTTCTGTCTATCTGTGAGTTGATATAATTTGGTAATAGACTTAGTTTGTAGCAATTCAATCCCTTTGTGCCAGACTTCCACCTTTCCTAAGACTAGTATTGGCAGTCATGTGCAGGGTTGCCGTATTGTAAGTCATGTATGCACATGCATACGGGGTTTTAGTGTTGAAGGCTGCACAGGAACATAGTGAAAATTAAATGTTATCAAGCAGTATTTTTAAACCTATAAACATATATAATAAAATCACATGTCATGACAAGTTCTGCACTTTAGACATCTTTGCTGTTAGTGAGCCTTCTTCCATAAAACAAAACAAACCTCTTCTCATTTAAAGTTATCAGTTTACTCTTCACTGATGCAAATTTGTTCAGCTGCCTAGGAAAAGTGGGACAGAAACACCAGAACTGGTCAGATGACTCTTGTCCTCTAAAATGTTATCACATTGCTTCAGTATTTAATTCCTTGTTTTGGACAGTATTGCATTGCAGGTTTAAAGAGGTTACTACATTTTCAGTTTCATAGACTAATTTCGGTTGCATGGACTAATTTGCATTTATCTCATGGGAAAGGGAAAGGGAAAGGGAAAGGGAAAGGGAAAGGGAAAGGAAATGGGAAAAGGAAAGGAAGGGAAAGGGAAAGGAAAAGGGAAAAGGGGAAGGAAAAGGGAAAAGGGAAAGGAAAAGGGAAAAGGGAAAGGGAAAGGAAAAGGGAAAAGGGAAAGGAAAAGGCAAAAGGGAAAAGGGGAAAGGGAAAAGGGAAAAGGGAAAAGGGAAAAGGGAAAAGGAAAGGGAAAAGGAAAGGGAAAAGGAAAGGGAAAAGGAAAGGGAAAGGGAAAGAACCAAACGACTTCTTTTTAGAGGTTTTCTTTACTGACTGAAATGACCTGGTTCTCCTTCTATTTTAAAATTTAATCATACTGGTATTTTGGTGGTGAATATATAAATGAAGCCTTGTTACAACCGAGTACATGCAGGGTCAGTAAATTCTTTCACTTGGAAAACTAGTGAGATGAAAATGAGACTGTTAATAGAATATCCATCACATTGATGAAACTGTTGATTGAAATTCACCCTCACACATAACCTATTTGCAATTTCTCTGTAACAATGTATATTAATGGGGTCTTGCTACTTTCTTATTAGTGTTAAAATATCAGGAAATGTTTCCAATTCAAAACCTTTTTGCTACTGGGTTTTGCAAGAGCAGACCTTAGTTCTTGTATAAAAATCAGTTACTTGTATGGTCTGAATATAACTCAATGTATTATTACAAAAAAAAAAAATAAATTAAAAAAAGGGCTTATTTACTACTACCCCATGTTATGGAGTCATCCTGGCCTGTCAAGTCATCTCTATTACCTACATCCATATATTTGACCTGTGGAATTCACATGCTTATAGTCACTGCACCATTGCATTCCTTGTCTTTGGGAAGGCAGGAATTCACTGTAGAAATCTCACAGCCTGGCCCATAAGATGTCATTAATATAATCAGAGATAACCTTTATGGTCAACAAATATGGTACACAAGAGAACTGCAGTGTAGACTCTATGGCTGACACCTTCATGTTGCACAGAGTGTATTTATAAATAAGAGCTAGTCAGATTTCTTTTTGGACCTTCCTTCCATGCAGGGATCTGTGCTCTCTCCCTTCAATGTTCTCACCTTTCAGTGTTCCAAATAATGAAGAGGACATCTTGATTCCTCATTTTCTTGCCCTACCAATCAATCCTGTGGTAAACTAGCCCAGAAGAGCTGCTTATTGCAGAGCAGGCATCCAGAGTTTTCCTGTAAGTCCTGTTGTTTTCATTCCACAGGTGACAATGGGAAAGAAATACCTTAGTTGGCATTGAATTTCTCAGTCTAGCACAGCAGAGTACACATAAAGTTAAAACAAGGGCAGACAGAAAATCTTCTGAAAGATCAGTGTTCATATCTCTAGCCCAAACTGTGTTATAGCTGCGTCTGGCATTACAAACAGCACTGGATTTTTCTAGCAACAGTTTATAATAAGGAATTAAACCTAATGTTTTGTACTGCCATAGTAGGACAGTTAGGGAGTAATTTTCCATTGACTTCACATCCAAATGAGCTGTATTTTTTTATAAATCACCAGTGTCTTGGCATGCAGAGCATGCAAAAGGAAGATCTGAGATTCAAGGCATTGGAGAAATGTTATGAAGATCGATTGAAAGCAATGATTAAATACTTAGTGCATCAACAAGGCAGTGTTTCTTTGTTCTACAAAAGGGCAATATGTGGTTATAGCTTACAAAGTGAAATTGTTTCTTCATTTGTAAAATTTCACAATTCGCAGTCTCAAACATTTACAGTCTGCCATTCTGCACACTCATAGCAAGATCCATGCACTTTCCATGCCTGAAGAAGCAGTAGCTTAATTTTATCTGTTGGCAGATTTTGTTATGACAGATGTTTAGCAGAGTGTATGGACTCTTAACAGGAACCATTGCATAAACCCTTCTGCTATGATTCTGAGTTTGCAGGTCTGTCAGCAATCCATGACATCTTGAACCACTGTGGGGTCCTTGCTTAAACTGTATTGTGTAGTAAAATATCAGCAAACGTTAGAGCTAACAAGATCTCTCTCATAAACCTCAGCACCTTACACCTGGCTATGGAACAATCTGCAGTGATCACAAAGCCAATAAAATTACATACTGAACTCACAACCATGCTGCTAATGACCTTCATAAATAAGTGGCCACTCTACCTGGTATGATGAGCTTACCTGAGTGGGCTCATGTGGGTTTATGTTTTACTTTTTAGGTCAAAAATTAAATTATTGTATGAAAAATCATTAATCTGATACAAATTTAGAGTGTTTGTTTCATCCCCAGAATGTCTTGTAAGAGAGTTAATCTAGTCTGATTTTCAGCCACTCTCAGAATCCAGCCAACAAAGCAGAAACAGGACCAGAGTGGAGAGAGTAAAGTGTAGATCGTGTCTGGAGTAATACATTGCAGGATTCTAAAATGAGGGCAGACCCAAAAATATTGCAATCAAACATAGCTTCATTCAGACAATTGGCAACTTTTGTTTGACAATAGTAACTCTACAGAAGATTTTAAAATCCTTGTTTTTCTTGAGTGAAGCCTACCTGCATCACCAGGTGCCTTAGAAAACTGGAGACAGTTTTCTGGGATTGCACAATCAGGGACTAGAAAAACAGTCACAAAACTGACCACCAAATGAAGATGTACAAAACGACAGTAAAGATGACTGACTGAAATTGCAGAAAGATGCCGTGCCAAAAAACAGCTGTTTCCAAACATCTACTTGTAGATACAAGAGTGTTTTGAGCAAACTGAAAACACTTGAAGTGGTTTTGAATGTGTTGCAGGACAAGGGATAATATGTAGAAGCAGACTGTAATGTATGAAGTACATATGTATGCTAATGTATACAAAAAACAGATCATGATGTATATTCTTGGGAAAGCATTGAATATCAATAATCTCTCTGAAAATACAGATCAGTCTGTATTGTGAAACCTGTGTGAAGAAAAGAAGAATATATTAAGACATATTGTAGGTTTGTATTTATTAGAATTTACCTTTTCTGACACTTTGAACATAGTTAAAATGAAGTCAGAGGAGACATAAAGACTGAGTTCCTTCTGTAAAACAAGAATTTCTTAAGTCTATTTACAATTTTTTTATTTTCTTCTACTCTGAGAAGCCTAATATCTTCTAACTGGAAACTCAGTATAAAAACACTCTATAACTTACCGTTTGCTTTCCTTCACATCCCTGGTACCGTTCCTTGCAATTCTCCTGTTTGTTTAGGGGTTTGGCCCTTACAATATCTTTGAACAACCATAGTGTTATAAGCAGCCTAATAGTCACATAACCAAACAAGGTTTCAATTCATACTGCAATCTTGTTAATAGCTTTTGTTCTTTTTCTCACTCTGTACATCTTTGTTATTTAAAATACTCAGAATAATACTATTTCAGCTTGAATTCTCAACAAACCTGCAGAGACAGGCAATATGTTTTCTCCTATGTGATGTGCTCCTTCATAAACAGACCTTGTCTTCTTGTCATACCACATTTATAAAAAGTCTCAAAGCGGCCACCACAATCACCTTCATGACCTTTTCTGCAGACAGTTTTCTATATTTCTTCCTTTTGTTCTCTCACTTATTCTTCCCTTGCCATCTCATTTATGATAGATCTTCCACAGTTTTATTTCCTTGTATTCTAAAATCCAAGTCTCTTTCATGCTGTTCTATCTTCCCTTCTGAATACAGTTTATAACTAGCTGATATCTGCTCCAAATTTCATTCTTTTTTTTTTCTTCTCCCTTCCCTGCTGTCACTGGAAAGTCAAAATCCACTGCAATTAGAACCTCTGCATTTAAGCCCTTTCATCTCAATACATATATTTGCATTTATCATTACTTTTGCACTTATCTGCACTCAAGAGCATATGTATTCAATATTTCTTCCCAGGTAGACTGTCTGGGACCACCCTGAACCAGCTCTGAATACACACAATGCTTAAGCTGTGAATTTCATCATGGGTTGATGTTGAGGTTGCTCTGTGTCCTGGTTTAGGAATGATATTCCCCAATTTAGTGTTCCTACTGAAACACAGTAGACCACAGCACTTCTTGCTCACATCTCCATGACTACACCCTGCAGTGGAATGGAGAGAATTGGAGGCACAAAAAGACAAAGATCATAAGTCCATATAAGCACAGTTTACTAGGAACAACAATGAAATAAGAAATATGAACAGTAACAACAATATTAATAACAAGCTATACAAGACAGGTGAATGATTCACACACAACTGCTCACCACGCAGAACCCAGCGCTGCCCAGCTGCACACCTTGGCAAACCAGAAAGAACACAACCCCCTCCCAAGTCCCCTCTGTACATGGCATGGGGTGGTATCAAACAGCCCCACCACCCTGGCCATGCCCCTATTGGCTGCATCAGTAGTTAACTCTGTCCTGCACGGAACCAGGACACTCTGAAAAGAAAGTAAACATATTTTCTATCCAATGTTTTATTATGCCTAGTGAATTTTTCTTTTCCACATCAAGTTGTTCTCCCACACAGACCTGCCATGTTTGCCTGATTTTTCTTTACAAACTCACTTGATACTCAGAGAGGAAAAGCAACCTGTGGTAAAGCTCTGCCACAGACTGTCTACTAACTGTGGGCTAGTCAGCTGATCAGTTTCTCCCACCTCCTTAAGAAAGGTAACAGTCTTTTCATTGCCTCATTCACACATCTATTTAAATTATAAACTCAATAAATAGCACTTTCTCTTACCATCTTGTTCTCCATGTTTAGCAAAAAGAAGGCATCCAGGACTATCACAAAAACAAAATATACTGTTGGATGAATTCCCACAGCAAAAAAAAAAAACCTTTCTTTTTAAACAGAACAGTGTTGTTATAGCATAATAATGCAAGTATAACTATGATAATTCTCTGATTCCTAATGTATCTCTTTAGAAAGTGTCTTGCATTTAATCTCTGAATTTGTCATTGTTTCCTTTGCTCTTGTTCTGATGTAGGGCTGCTGATAACTGAGATCATAACAGTAGCATTCTGCATGTGAGTTCAGAGAATCCAAAAGCACTTTCAAAACTGTTTCTGAAGAGATGCTTTAATTCTTGATTACACCTTGACTCCTGCATACCTTTAATTTCTGTGATCAAAGACTCAACATTCCTCTGCCAACATGATGCCCTTATTCATGTAGCAATCTTCAGCCCTTACTGGTTGTGTTGATTATCTGCTGTACCTTTCCCATAGTACCCAAATTCTGCTTTTTAGTCCACATAGCTTTTTAGTCTGTTAAAATACCAGATGGACTCCTTTTCTTGCGTCCTCCTTTTATGTCCAGCTCCTAGAACTATTTCAAATACGTACATCTGGAGAAACAAAAAAAACCTGTGATCTTCCTTTTCCCCATGGCTAAATTTTGCTCTAATAAATTTCCCTTGGAATACTGCCTTCCTCTCTGGCTGTTTCAACCAAATTCAGGTCCAGGTACCATCAGCCTTTCTGCATCTTTCCAGCACTGCCTACCACTTACTGGGCAGAGATAGCATGACCTGATATTTCCTTTGGCAGTACAGTTCAGAGGCAATTTTGGTATTATTTTTTAATTTCATGTCTGTCTTAGTGTTTCCAAGTGTCTCTTGTGACTTGTTCCTGCTGTTGATAAAGCAAAAATAAAGAAGGTGTTTTCAAGAGATATTCCAACAGTGGAAACATGCCTTCCTTCCAATGGCAATGTTTGAAACATTAGACTCAAGGCAAAGTCACTTCAATAAACTTATGACATGGCCTCAGAATTGCCTTTGCTGTTCTATTTGTACCTTTCTAGTACTCAACATTTTATATATGTGATATACCACTGTTTTCCACCATTTCTTCCAACTTTAGTTCTCCAAAAGCAAAAATTTAGTGAATAGACCTATTGTCCATATAATGTCCCATCACTCCTTCATTAATGCTATTTTCCTTTGCCTAGGAAAAATCTGTCTTTATATATGAACCGAAGCAGAAATTTTAAAGTTTTTTCCTATAATGGTTGGATTTCCCAACAAAAACCAGCAAACAAACGAAATCTTATTTATGAATACAATACACATCAGAAGCCAGCTGTGAAGGACTCATTAGTGACAGGTATTTAATTAAATAAGATGATGTCATTTTAATAGCCTACAGAAACTCCCCTAGCTAAGATTTAGAATGATAAATCTGCTAAACCTTTAAGCCTTATTTACCTTGCACTCATCATCTAGTCTCTAATTTATTTTATAAATAGATAAAGTAAATTTGAACTGTTCATTTGAATTACATTTTTAGCAAACATAGGTCAAAGAGGATGTGACCTTTATCAACATATAACTTGCAGTATCTTATCATTCATCATATCTCTTGAAATTAACTTACATTAATTTAGCAGAACTATAAATGTTATGAGAAAGATGACTCTAGATTTTTCACAAATATATATATGTCATCCACATACATAGCAATCAGTCTTTGCAGGCATAAAGTATGTTTTTAATATTCCCCTCGAGTCAGACTAGCCAAAGATAAATGACCTTAATGGAAGATTTCCAGAGGACAAAGCAATGTCCATCCTTTTGGCTGACTGGTGTAATGTTTCACATTCAACTGTCTGGCATTTCTTTGTACCATGATAAATGCCGAATGCTGCACCTGACCCATTCTGAAATTTCATAGTGTTTTCATGGCATCACAGAGTAGAACTCTGTGGGGTTTTGTGGCAGTTGCAAACATTAAAGAAATAAATAGGGGAAATAAAGTAATGAAAAAATAGCTACTTTCACCTTCCTCTCTAATTTCTGACCAAAGAAATAGCGAACTGTGGTTCATGAACTTTTGGTGTAAACAAAACTCCTGTACGTTCTCAGTCTTCACTTCCTATTAAAATTTAAAACTACAGACACTCCAAATAACCTTCACTAACTAACTGAGAAAGGAAAAGGAATTCTTTATGATAGGTTTGGGAGAATGAAGACACACAGGCAGGTCTGGCTACAGAGAGTGAGAGCATTGCACAGGAGAAAACCTGAGTGAACCACTTTTCTAAGAGCTATATTGAATTTAGAGACCAGTCTGCCATGAGGAAAATGAATGACCCAGAAGGGAATGAGAGGAACAGCTCAATGAGAAATTGGGAATAGAAAACTTCTGCCGTTAGAGGAAGAGATGAAGGCAAGTAGAGGGATATTGAAGCATAGAGTCCAGAAGTTTATGGAGTGATGTAGAGGAATTTAGTCCAAGAGTATGCAATAATTCAGTTACTTGTCACTTCCAAAATGGGCAAGAAAGATAAGAAGGAAGAAGGACAAATAGTAGGATTATTAGAGGAGAAAAATTTCCATATACCCTGACAGAGATCTCTTTTGTAATGAAATGTATTTTGAAGGCATGATAATATTGCAAGTCAATCTTCTTTTCAGAGTTTGGGTATATCTGATTAAATAACAAACAAGTGGATATTTGAGGCACCAAGAAAAGCAATGCCTCTGCACTCGGTTCAATGTCAAGCTGTCCACTTGAGCGCATTACTGTTTTAAAAAGTGTCTCATCACTTCCTGCTTTATCACTGCTAGAAACAATTCATCTATAAGATTAACATTTGGGTGTGCAAATCTTTAGTTTGTATTCTAAGATGAGAGCAGTCTGCACCTGAAAAATCCAGCACTGTTCTGCTTCAACCTTGACTTGAGTTTTAAGTCTTGGTATCATCTTCAAAATAACAAGAGGCTCACACTCATGGCCTGCCAACTTTTACTAGCTGAGTAACAATCATTTTAAGGGAAATTTACTACATTTTTTTTCTCTGTATTCAAATAAATATGCTCATTCAAGTATTGTTGCTTGAATTTTCTGCTACTGGGGAAAGTGTGAGAAGCACAAGGATGGAGGCATCTTCTCACAACACTCCAAGATGGGAAAAATATATAGCTTTGCCCTGGAAAACTGAAGTTCCAAAGAAGACAAACTAATCAGTACACAAGAATTCATGGAGTTTTACCTGCCCTGTAGTCTGACAGTGCTGTGGCACACTAAGTAGTTTGTCATCTTGCTGACAGACATCTCATATTATTGTGGTGATAACACAACAAACAACATAAAGGTTAATCTACCAGTTTTACAGCCATAAACATGGGCCTCTTCAGGCTTATTTAGCAATTCTGTAAAAGACCCAGGCCTGGAGGAATGGAGATGATCATTGCTGTCTCGTTTGCACCTTTATGTTAGATAGTGTGCAAAACATGTAAAAATTTTTAATAAATGTGACGGTACTCTTGATACTCCAAGACACTCAATATCACAACTTAGATAAACAAAATGGGGTATAAACTAAGAAATATTATAGGACCTTTATAGAGGGAGATTAGTCTTTTAAAAATTGACAAGTAAGCTCTGCATAATTAACTAACATAAACATTTCTGTCTCTCTTCTTGATAATAAGTGCATATTATGGCTGTTTAAATGTCACCAGCTATTTTTTGTATCATTAACTCACACAACAACCAGATACTAAATGTTCATTCCAATAGAATAAATGATGGCATAAACTTTTGTGAAACAAATAAAAATTTTAATACACAAGCAGAATTTTACATCCCTACTAGCAGCCTTTTGGAGTTGACATATCAGCTATGTGCTTCAAAACCTTTGTGACAAAGCAACTTACAAAACAAAATGCACAGACAAAATTCATCACACAACACATCACACGCTAAGAGTTTTCCAAATGTTTGCTAGCAGATAAACTATTATGGTAAATTTTAGAAGACTTTCAACATACTCATTTTTTTTTTTTTAACAGGCAAACAGAGCCCGAGGGGTCTGCTTATAGAGATTTACTTTTCACTGTTTGGATGAACTATTCATTGCAGATTTACAATTCATGATTATTTGTCTCTAGAGACTGGCTGTATCCTACTACAATCCAAACTGTTATTTTAACAAAGCAGTATCTTTCTCCCCACATTAAGCATCTGGCATTTTGGAAGGCTATACCACTCAGCTTGGTACTCCAATGGAGCCTGTTGGACTGTGTGCTTTCCTGTGTGGCCTGATGGGTTGAGTATTGCCAGCCCATCAGACATATCTCAGATTCTGAGAAACAAGCTGAATTCACAAATTCCTTTTCATTGCCTCTTCCAACCCTCCGAGTCTTCTCCTTCTGACTTGTACATATCACTCTCATCCAGCACACCACTCTGTAGCTGCTGTGTGCCAATTGTTGTTAGCGCAGGCTTGTGAAGAAGCTCCTTAGTGAAGAGGTTTCTGCGTTGCCAGTCAGCTGTGAAGCTACAGAGCAGCACTTCTGCAGTGTTGGCATCTGTTGTAGTGACAGACAGAGCTGGAAGAAGAGGCGAGCAAAGCAGCGGAGTATGGTGACCCCGAGCAGTTGTTCTGTGGTCACACCTGTGACTGCTACACCACTTGTAGCTCAAATTCCTGTCTCACAGAAGAGGTGCAAGCAGGTATAATACTCCCCAGACATGACTAACTATGGCAGCACAAGTTTTGGACAGAAAAAGCTATACTGCATGAATAGCTGCATACAGTTCAATTTAACTGTAGTGGCAGCACACCTTTCAAAGTCCATTTTAATTAATAACTTATTTAATTCCTTTTAAGTCCATTTAATCAGTTAATCAAAAACCAGCTACAAGCAAGAGTTATCACTGAGACCTGCTGTTGGTAAACAGTAACCGTGATGTGAGCAGTCTGGGGATGCTGTAAAGGCTGTAGCAAGTAAGTTATTGTTGTTGTTGTTGAGTACAAGGCTTGTCATTATGGATTCACACCCATCAGTTTCCAGCATTGCCAAAATAACTGTGGATGGTACAGCCTTATCGATTGTTGTTCCTACCAAGACTCTTAGTTCTCAAGTGCTTTGTCCAAGAGAGGGCTACCTATTACAGCGCAGATCTGGTGAGTTTCACAAGTCTCGTATTTAATAGGAAAAGATTGCTTGTTTCCATGGCCATTACTGCAGACTTCAGAGCTCCTTTTTATTTCCTAAGTCTGCAACTCTAGATTTATTTTCTATTTCCTTTGGTAATTAAGTCTTCTGGCAGTTCATGCTCTATAATATTATGTCCAAAAAATGTAAGTGTACTTTTCAGTGAAATGCTGAACTTTGTGTCAGCTAGATATGCTTCAGCAAATACTTTTTAATATTTTACATAATGCTATGACAAAATGCTGCAGAAAATACTTTAAAATGTTAAATTTACATTTACAAATCATATGATACTGATCAAACTGTAACACACTACTTTCTCTTGCCATTCAAAGAACACAGCTACACCAGAATTGCTTATGCTGAAGTACAATGGGAACAGCAGGAAGGTAAGTGAGATCCTAAGAGCATGTCTGGGAATAAGACAGGTACTGTAGGAAATTTTTGAGAAAGAATTTTATCAGGAATATCTTTCTTTTTTCCCTGTATCATTGAAGGAAGAGCAAATAACTCCAAGAATACTTTTATTTGGCCTCATTAAATCACCCAGGTAGTTTGGTCTAATCCAAATGTAGGTCATAATTTTCATTTCTGAATTGTACATATATGCTTGTTAACAATTTGTTCTTATAAGAGCAATTAATTAACTATCAAACTATATTTTCTGGTCAGCTGTGTATTTCTAGCCCTTGCCCTGTAAAATCACATACCCTTTTCATTCTCTCCACATTTTTCTTTATGACTGAGGTTCTTTTGATCATTTTCTTATTCTGATTGCACTGTGGTAAGAAACAGAACACCTGTGTTTACAAACAGCAACAGCCCACATTAGTTTCTGCCTTGAAACTATGCTTATATTTTAGTGCAAAAGTTTTACTGTATCAGTTTAACCTTGCTGATTATCTTGCCCACTACCTTCTTTAATAACTGACTTAATATGGCTTGCTGCCAAATCTGCCATCCCAACCCATATTCATGTTAAATTACCTAATAATGCAGAAAGTTAATTGGTGAAGTTCACTTCAAAAAAATCTCTAATCAACTTAAATAATATTAATATCTAAATCTCTTTGGTAAAAACAAGCTTTCCCATTCTAATATGAGTTTGGATTGTTTATAGTTGGGCCTTGAGACATAAATATTCTCATTAATCAGGTCAGAATAACACTGGAAGAAAATTGATGAGTAGATTAATCAGTTAAATGGAGGGAAAATCCTTTAATCAAGGTTATAAAATATAAATTTTTACAAATTTATTTGTACAACTTGTTCATTATTTTGACACTATATCATGACTTTCATATTCAGCACTACTGCTGTCAAAGTGCAGTTACAAGTGCAGTGGTTTATGTTACAAATTCAGACCATTTGATTAATCATTCTGAATTCAAAAATGTTGGCCTAGCTAATGTCACAGAAATATTGTACCACAAATGCTACTAGGTTGCCTTGCTCTTCTTGTTTGGCTAGACTGCTCACCAACCGAAAAGAAACCAGATCAGTTTAGAGGGAATCATCTTCTTTACTGATTTCATTCTATTTACTAGCGGAAGAAAAAAAAAGGAAAAAAAAAAAAAAAAGAAAAAGAAAAAAGAAAAAGGAATGAAAAACCCCACATAAATTCACATAAATTAGAAACAGTTTCTTTCGAAGAAGCAACCAAAAAAAAAAAAAAAACAAAACACCAAAACACCACAAACTGTTTCTTAAATAGAAACTGTCAAAAAAAGTATGTTTAAAAATATTTTTAAACAGACTTCTGATACAATGTAGAAGGTTTCATCTCAGGGAACTAAACAAACAAAAATTTTAAAAGTATAACTTTTAAGTTTTTCTTTGGGAAGCAACATTTGGTCCTCAACTTGGAACTGGCAATTGCAGGGGGGTGGGGAGGAAAGGGAAAAACCTAAAAAAAGATTTGTTCCTTAAACTTTGCATCTGTTTGTTTCAATATAGCGTACTTAAATTTCACAATATTTTACTGGAAGAAAACAGATCCATTCTAAAATCAAAACTTGAGAGATTTTTTTTTAAATCAGAAAAAGTAAGAAATACTTAAATATAGTCAATGATATCCTCAATTATATCAGTTATTAGCTAAAAAATCCAACTATGTTTGCCATGACATTTAGTCATGATTATTCCAATACAGATGCATTCTAGACTGTAATCTAGACTACAATTTGTAGAACAGATCTATAGAGATATTTAACTACTAATTGTTATTCCAGCTTGATACTTTCCTGCTTACACAAGGGCTGGGTCTAGGAATTTCCAGGGGGGGAAAAAAGCATGCTTCATAATGGATCTGAATTTGCACCACCTTGCATCCAGCAAGCTAATACTATTCATAAATCCCATGAACAAGGCATATCTCAAGACAAAATGCCTAACATCTAGCCCAAGAGACACCAGTTCTTCAACAAAAAGAACTCATTAAAAAGAGTTATATAATTAGCTTTATTCCAGAGCACTTTTGATTCCCAAGCTTTGGCTGTGTATTTCTGTGAGATTCCAAACCAGACTCAAAATCGGTTTGGGAGAGAGGAGGGTACAATTAAAAGCACGTTGTTTTATCCAATCCATCATTGCATTTCATGAATCCTAAAAAGAAATACAAAAAATTAACACAGTTTCCCAGTAGACTTATAGTAGCACCCTTCTCACATGATTAACTACCCCTTTCTCTTGCCTAGGTACAGCTTGATTAGGAAAAACACATTTTTATTTGCTTTATTAGTGAACACATCCTATTTAACATCTTCATTGATGGTCTCGATGATGGGACAGAGAGTACCCTCACCAAATTTGTCAGTGACACAGAACTGAGAGGAGTGGATGATACACCAGAGGATTGTGCTGCCATCTGGAGGGGCTCCATCAGGCTGGGGAAATGGGCTGGCAGAAACCTCACGAAGTTCAACAAAGGGAAGGACGAAGTATTGCACCTGGAGAGGAAAACCCCATGTACTAATACATGCTAGAGGCTGACCTGCTAAAAAGCAGAAAAGGATCACTGAGTTGAACGTAAGACCAAGCTGAACGTGTAGCCTTGTGGCAAAGGGGCTGATCAGTACCCTGGGCTGCATTAGAAGGAGTATTGCCAGCAGGTCGTGGGAGTCTTTCCTCCTGTTTCCTCCCACTCTTTTCAGCACTGGTGAGGCTGAGTACTGTGTCCAGTCCTGGGCTTCCCAGTACAAAAGAATTATGGACATAGTGGTGAGAGTTCAAAGAAGGGCCCTAAAGACAATCAAGGCACGGCAACATGTCTCTTACAAAGAAAGGCTTAGAGACATGGGACTGCTGAGGCTTGAGAAGAGAAGGCTCAGGGTGATCTTATCAATGTACATAAATGCCTGAATGAAGAATGAAAAGAGGAGAGAGTCAGGCTCTTTTCAGTGCTGCCTGGTGACAGGACAGAGGCAATGGGCACAAACTGATACACAGAGGTTCCCACTGAACATCAGAAAACACTTTTTTTACTGTAAGGGTGGCTGAACATTGGCACAGGCTGCCCAGAGAGGTTGTGGAGTCTCCATACTTGGAGATGGTCAAAAGTCATTGGATGTGGTCCTGGACAACTCGCTCTAAGTGGCCTTGCCTGAGCATGGATTTGGAGAAGATGACCTCCAGAGGTCCCTTCCAACCTCAATCCTTCTATGATCCTACGAAAACTGGGAAACTGTTTCTAAGGAACAGTACAAATAAAAAGTCATGCAAAGGAGGGCAGTTGTGTTAGACACTTTAGACAGAACATCTGGAGAAAAACATGTACAAAGACTGGAGAATGTTGGCACCCAACAGGAAAACATAAGTAAGCACAATTCTCTTTCTGTTTCTAAAGGAAGAATGGGTCTTTTTTCTAAAGCTAATAAAATCTATACAATATAGTTATAGTCAGTAAGGACTGTATGATGACAAAAGCAATACAAATAGTAATTTAATGTATATCATGAGGAAGCCTAGAGAGAATTCTCTGATGGCATTGTCTAGAAAATTCAGCTTTTCATTCAGTAAAAATAACCCTCTTCTTGAGGGTTATTTTATTTGAAGAAAGAGTCCAATAAAAAAGTTAAAATAAAGATCCTGGCTTTGCAGATCATATAGTAGCACTTAGCATTTTTTAATTTTTATTACAGTATTATGCATGTTATCCAAATTGATTTAAAGAAGGCTTTCATGTTTTGACAACACATTAGAGTGTCTGGATATGATCTGAAGCTCTTTGATAAAACATAAATCTCATGGAAAAGAATGGAGTGTAGCACTGATCCTTTTCCCTGATGCTCCTAGCACCTTTCTCAGCTATACCACAGGTGCTAATAGACATTTTCTCCAGCTTGTGCCATGAATTCCCAGACAGAGCTATCCAGATTGTAAGAGTCAGTGGTGGCATCTGGAAGTTATCAGTGCTAACAAGACATGTGGAGATGTGCCTGTTTTTAATGGAACTGGACTTCAGTCTCTGCATTGTCTTTTATGAACAAAAAATATGTGTCAGGTATAGACTCTATCAACTTAGTTTATCACTCTATCAAGCTCTAATCAACTTAGTTTAAGACCAAATTTTAGTAGTGTCCCCCTCTGAATCCATCCAACAAGTTATTTAGAACACGTGGAGTCCGAAACCTGTCTGTATGCAATATACTGTGTCTTCAGATTTAATTCAAAGCATTAAACTTCAGTATGGATAAGCAGATTTCCCTCCATATCCCATTTCCTCTTCAGAATTCCTCTGATGTATAATTAATTTGTCAAATAATCATTGTAAGTAAAAGGCTTTTTTCTTCCTGGATGGACAATTTGACAATCCACATTCAGACTTTTACAAAGCATATAAATTGACAGTCAAAGATTATTCAATCATATAAATTGAATTAATACATTCAGCTCATTCCTGCTTTTTCTTTGTGATCAGACAAAACAGTAGCTTATGATTTGGGGTTCAAATATAGGGTAAATTGCCTTATCCCTTCTTCTCCATTATCCAGTCACTCTGAACCTGACTCCTACAAAGTAATTCAGTTATTCCAAATGCCAGAAAATTACCACATCAAAATCTAATGTGGAAAATTGTAATAAAAGCCAAAGCTGGATTATCTTCAGAGCTCTTTAATGGACTACCCTAAATATTCTTGCTTTTATAAGATCAAGATGAAAGCATAATATCCTGTAGTTGTAAAAGAGTTTTTTAAGACTACAAAATAATTACATGACAGGAAGTGGCAAGTTCTGACAGTTGCCTTGCCTAACATTAAAAAACAGATTATTGTGCTCCTACATAAAACAACGTGAGTCTGCACCTCAAAAGCTTCATGAATTTAAAATTGAAACTACTTTCCTACTAAGTCTTTTTCCACTGTACTGCTTTCTTTCTTTAAGGAAATATGTCCAGTTACAAATTTCAATTTGCTTCCTTTTTGTTTAGGTGCAGAGTTTTGGTTCAGAAATATTTAGACACAAGTGACTCTCCAAACTGCTGTTAGCATTTTTAGCATTTTTCCAAAAATACTTAAAACTTGTCAATTTTTTACAAATCATAAATGAAAAGGCATAATCTCCATTCTATTATGCGCATTTTTCATGAAGATACCAAGTAGAATTTGACCAAATGCAAGTTCTTAAGGCAATTTCCTCAACATATCCACCATGTTCAATGTGGATTTTCTGATAATGAAGGTTTCAGCTACTCTTATACCTGCCCAAAGCCACATATATGCATGCCATGTTTCCTCAGCTTTTGAGATTCTAACATTGAAAAAAGTCTAAGAACTTAAAAGAGTTCCTTTACATCTATATCTACTGCTTTTTCCCATCTATACTAAGCTGCCACCCTTCTCAAAGAAGGTAATCAGAAAAATTTGATATGATCTGTTCTTGACAGTGCCTTGTTGGCCTATGTTACAACCTTTATATTTTCTTGGTACTTGAAATTACTTCAATAATTTGCTTTGTGCTACTTCCAGGAAACAAGACTGCTTGATCTAGAATTCCTCTGCTCCTCTTAAAAACAATTATGAAAGGTTTGTTTTTCTTAGTCTTGTACGGTCCCTCCTGTCTACAGCTTGCAGGAGATAATCACTAATTATTCAGATATTACTTTGTCTAATTTATTGGGATGAATTTCATCAAACATAGAGAACTTTAATGTACCAATCTTACATAAATATTCCCTGAACTGTTCTCTTCTCTACTCCAGCCTGAATTCCAAAGAACTTGTTAAAATTTATTTGTTAAAGTATCCAGCATAATCCACCTTTTCCATGAAGATTCAAGCAAATAATTAATTTCTGTTTGCTGTGATGAAAGAATTTTTTTTTCTCTGTAGAACATTTTGTTCCATCTCTTTTCTCATTTTCCTTCTTATTTCTAATGTATTGACTGAAAATTTGATTTCTTGCCATGTCCCTTGCTACTTGGAACTAAGTTTTCTTACTTTATCCTTATATGATTGTGTAATTCCATTGAATTCATCTTTATTTATGAACCAACTTGAATTTATTAGTTTAAATAGTAGGCATTTCCCTACCCAGCTGGCTAGGAATGATCTGTGCAACTTCATGAATGTGGCTAGGGGGAGTGTCACTTCTGATGACCAGGCAGAAACTGGTAAAAACTCTGAGTAACCTCTTTACTCTGAACAGCAATTTGAAGAGCCTGAGAGCCTCATAAAGCAAGGCAGGCTGCAGGGCACCTTGGCATCATGGGGGAAGTGATGGAAATAGAATTTGGGGGCCCAATGCATAGATTTTACTTTTTCGATATTTGAATCTATTGTGCACCTGCTACATGGCCTCTGGAACTTGCACAGTGATTTTTGAGTTTTCCTTGTTATCTCCTCACCCTTCCAGCTCCCATTTCCTTACCTCCACAAAGGTTTTCTCATGAGAGTGGCATTCTGACTGTTTCTGGAATGATCTGATCACAGAAATCAGCACTGATGTCTTCCCACTGCCCTCAGGTGGCACTGCATTATGCCCTCAGGTTGTAAAAGGTCAACATGGTCTTCAGGCAACAGGAGAAGGAATGTGGATGCCCCATACATGTCAGACAAGGACTGTTGTCCCTGCAGTTTATTTTCAGTTTGGAACAATAGTGGCATCTATAGAATCTGGAAGTGCTGATACAGTTTCAGGTGAACATCTTGGTGTTTGCTTTGCCGTGGGAGAAAAGAAGAAACCCTCACTCCTCCCCTTTCCCAGAGTGCAATTCGTAGAAAGAGCCCACTGCCTTCCTCTGCTAAGACTATAATGATCTAAACCCACTGATACATAAATTGACGATATGGGTTTATACTGGATTGTTTTTCCTGCAAACTGTTTCTGAAAGTGATATGATAAAATTGCTTTAGACACTGAAAGTTACTGGTGGCAGATGGTACAATGTACAATATCAAGCTCACCAAGTCTTAACAGAGAAATGTAGGGTCATACTCAGCTCATTCTGGAAAGTATCATTAAGTCTTTAACTGATATCTGTATACCCTTTTCCCCAAGACATGTCTTCATTTTTGTTTTTATTTTAATTTTTGTAAGTTACTTTAGTGCACAAAGCTGTTATTAAGGTGACTCTGTTAAACATATACATATACAATATAATTCAGAATTATTTTGAAGGAAGTCTCTGATGAAAAAGAAAACCCATCAGAAGGTAAAGATGAAATTGAAAATTCAGTTTCATTTTCAGGATTACCTTTTTCCTTTCCCTATAAGCAGAACATCAGCTACATTTTATGCATCAGAGCAGATGCCAGCAGGACAAGTCTGTATAGTCCAGACAGATAGCATGTCACAAGTAAATCAGCAAATTAATTATAATTAATCGTACGCATTCACTCTACAGTTGAACTAAGAATTAGGATGTTTAGGTCACATTTTTAGCTCTGCTAAAAGTCTGCTTTGTGAGTTTTATTAGAAATCCCTTTCCCACTTTTTACTTTTGGTTTTGCTTTATAGTTAAGACTGTGTGGGGAGGGAACTGCCTGTGCGTGTGCATAGCAAAGCAGCCTAAGAAAACAGGATCCTGAAACCATCCAGAATCTTTGCTTATTCGTGCGGTATCACACAACAAATAATCCATGACAAATTTCACTTTCTTTCTACAAAACTGTTGCTGAGAGAGATTTTGTTATGTATTTCAAATGCAATGCAGGCTTCATTGCAGACTCTGCCAATAGTTTTTTATTCTTCTGGGGTTTGAATGCCTCATGAGCTGCCTCAGGTCACTAGCATTGCTTTGCCCAACCATTAGCTGAAAATACAGTTTCCAGAGATGGTTTAATCTAATTTTCTCTGATCATGTACCAAAATAAGAAAGGAAGAATCATAACAAATGTTGGTCACATACTCATTCAAGCCACTGAAGAAAACAGGGAATGATTTATGTGGTCATATGCATTCATCCCATCAAGAGTGAGCATATTCACATCAATTTGATGGTCACTTAGCCAAGGAGAACAGGTTGTTCTCAATGCAGTTCTAACTGTGGCAAAAGCCATAAATTCTGAGCAGTATTTTTGGGAAAACAGTCTCATTATTAAAATGTATGTAGAAAGGGAAAATGGAAGGGAGGAAGGGGGGAAGGGAAGAAGAGGGGCAGGAAGGAAGGAAGCAAGGAAGCAAGGAAACAAGGAAGGAAGGAAGGAAAAAAAGAACAGGAGAGGAACTAAAGAACCAGTGGACATAAAAAGGTATAAAAACAGAGTGCCAGCAAAAGGGTGCTTCTTAGTAGAACAGACTCCCCTCCAGGGCAACAATTCAGAAAGCATTTGACTACTTGGGGAACTAGATGTGGTCTTGACAGAGTATTCTTCTCTCCTATGGCTTTTACCCTGGAGACTGGCAGTTTAGTTACCATCAGAGTAATTCTGTTGTATGGAAGTAGATGAATGTATATGTTAGGTCAAATTCATTCCAAGTATTCTGATCTTGGTTATGAGGTATAAATTAGGAGAAACTTAGTGAAATGAATGAAATCGCTGGGGTTGTCTACCAGGGTACAAAGGAGTAGCATTTAGATCAGACAGTGTAACCTGTGCTCCTTATTTTGTCTCTCACGTAAGGGCTGTTACTTGCACAAATTATGCTTGTTCCCTTTTAAAACTTATTGGGGTTTGATTAATTTTTTTTTTTTTT
>VXBX01001503.1:1848041-1866362 GCA_013400415.1 Scytalopus superciliaris | reverse complement strand
TTTTTGTACATAGCACTTGGAATATGTAAATTTCTTATTCAGGAATATTGCTTTAATGGGGACCTACAAAAGCTCTGTCCCCTAGCAACAGCTCTGTGCAAGCTCTGCTTATAAATCAATGCCAGATAGGTGGAACACATAGAAGGGACAGCGATATTAAAGGGGTTTCATTGGTCAAGGGCACTTTTTTGTCCATGCAGAATTCAACCTGATTCATTAATTAGTTAAAAAAACAAAGCCAAAACAAATGAAAACCACATTTTCCATCTTGATCAGAAGGTCTGAACAGTTTTGTAATAATGAAATACTATAAAATTCTATATTAAATGACTACTTCAAAGACTTAATGAAATCCGGGCATTTCATTATCAGTAAAAATAACAATAGATTGCTTACACAACTGTAAAATTTGCCTATCATAGAGAACTGATATCTATATGGTTTTCAAGATGTAGTTTGGCATAGTCTGGTTCATCTGTATGTTGTTTTCAGAAGTATTTGAGGGAGTAATACATTTCAATCTGAACCCCAACTATAAACGTAAAATTCTGCAAAATTTTGACTTAATTTAACTCTCACAATTAGGAATGTTACATTCACAATGTGAGAATAATGCATTTTCTCCTTGTTTTATGCAAAATGCTCCTTCATTATGTAAAAATTATTATGGTAAGGAAAAGCAGCAACTGTAAAAAGAAAATTCATTTTACCATTATTTAGAAGTAAGAATTAAAAGACTAAGCAGCATGCAGAAACACATATAATACAGTTCTCTTTCTGTGTTTGCAAGGATTATCAACAAGTGATTATCAGCAGGTGGTTATCAACAACTTTGAATGGATTTGCATAGTGAGAATGACAGAAACTGCTCTAACTTGACCCTGTTACACTTCACATTTTTTATCTTAATACTTGAAGAACCACTGCTGTTCAAAATAATTGGGACCAAAACCCTCTACATTTATATTTCATTCTTAAGAGTAAACAAAATTTCTTTTTGTTCAAACTGTCCAGAAAAACTTTAAGAAACATGCCAAGAACAGACAGTTTCATCCCCCAAATAGTTATATAGACATATCTACAAATATATAGATATAAATTCAAAGGTGACAGATAGAAAACCATGAGTAATATGCCTCAGTGCAGCACTGAATTTAATTTAACTCAGAATTTGCTGGGTCATCCATAAGTCATTTACACTTTGGAAATGTGAAAGAAAACAACAATGGAAGACGTCTGCCATGAAGAAAAGTAAAGTCCTGCCTCAGAAAGTGGCAGAAAATTTTCTAGCACCATAAAGGGTGCCATTAACATCTCTATAATTTGATCTTGTATCCAATACTAGCAGAAAGCTGATTACCCATTCTGCACTCCTCTCAGCTGTAAATATTTCAAACCTGACTGGTTTATGTCTCTTCCCCATAACAAAGTTACAATCTCCAAAATGTTTGTAACCTCTACAGCTTGTTGTAAAGGCTAAATGTCCTTGGCTTGAGAAAGAATTTGTGCTCAACAAAACAGCTTTGCTCCACTTCAGCAAATTAAATTCAAAACAAATACAGTATTAGTATCCAAGCAATGCACTCTGTCAAAATAAAAGGCAGGCAAGAAGTATTAGAGCTGAAATAATGGATAATAAAAGCCAAGGGACCAACTGAAAAGTAGCTGTGCTTAATATAAGCAACTTACAGTTGTGAGTGTCTTTCTGAGCTGGAAAAGCAAGTCTGAGAGAGCCTTCCTACTCCACCAGTGCCCAACAACCCCTTTTGTGCCCCATCTTGTTCGTCACCAGTTATGGGGACATCTGTTCTGATGTACAGCAGAACAACAGTAGCCTTTTTAAGTGTTGTAGGAGCCCTGAACAGTCTCAGCATTTCCACTCTGACAATCATGAGAGCTCTTGTAGCCGTTTCACCGGCATCACACACTAAGAGCCTCACACAGTATTTTGACCTTGTTCCAAAAGAAAATATTTCTCAAGGCATTAAAAAAAACACCAAGAAGGTGCAAATTTGGTGACAGATTTGTTTGCATTTCTGACAATCTGTCTGTGCTTGTGCATATACCATAGAGTTTTCTTATAAATATGAGGCAAAAATCCACCTCTGTAACAGCAATGCAACCAGGATGGGACTTCCAACCAAAAGCTGGAACAGGAATACAAAAGGCAGAGAGGAAATGCAAAAAGCAGGATTGATCTTAGAGCATACCCATCAGCTACAGTCATCAGTGATCTCCTGCAAACCTTCAAGGACAGAGGTCTCACCAGCTCCCTGGGAAGCCTGTTCCTGTGGTTAACTATCCCTAGAAGGAAAAGAATTACCTTACAGCTAGCTGGAAGCTCATCTGCTTTCTCTGTTTTCCCACATCCACATGCCATTCCTTTTAGAGATTATTTTTAGCCACAAGGAAGGTGGTCAGCGTCAAAAGCAAATCAGTCTTTGCCTTTCCTGCAAAAACAACCATCTCCTTAAGCCACACAGTTTTGGGATATTCTAGTTTAAGTGACATCCCCATGTCTACTGAAGAGAGATTCTAAGCATGTTATACAGGTTAAGAAATTAAAGGTCAAACAAACCCCTGCCTGCAGGACATTAGTTTGGTCATTCACATTTGTCTGGAACAGTCTCTGAAATGCTGACACTAAGCAAGTAGACAGCACTAGACTGAAAGAGCAACTAACCTGTTGAAGAACTTTCCTTGCACAGTCAGCCTGACCTGAGGCAGGATACAATCTTTTCTTGACAATGTAAATTATAGCTGTGATTTAAGTAAAGTCATCTTAGGTGGCTGTGTTTTCTACTACCTCCCACTGATGCCAGACAGAGTTACCATACACTTTCATAAAATTAGAGGCTTTGGTTAATTTTGCCCCACCAGGCAGGAGTTCAGCAGTGACTGTGGCAAGGGCTGTAGAACTCAAGTTAGAAGTGAGCTATAGTTCTGGTATTTGCTTGCGGTGTCTCAGAGTATTAGGGGTGTGCCTGTGTGTACACCTGAATTTGTTCATTCCCTGAGTGGCCTAAGTGCCCCCACGGAGTCACACACACGGACAGGGCAATGAACTGGTTTGCAGCACTCAACCAGCTTAAAACTTGATGATTTGCTGAACTCTGAACCACCTTCATAACTAGAGAGACCTCAGAAGTCTCATCTTTATAACCCAGAGACCTCCAAGAAGAATTTTGGGCGATTATTATTTCTGCAGGCAGGTCCTGCTGTACCAGTTCAGTTTTATGCTTGTATGGATGATGACTATGCAAGGAAATCAAAACGCTTTCCCTAAAAATCAAAGCATCGTTATATTCTTGAGCAAATTGAGGAAGTGATTTCAGCCAGAGCACTGAAGTTACCAGTAGTTTTATCATAAGACTATGCTGTATGCCTATACAGTTTTGCAAACCTGGTGGATTGTCAAATGTTGGGTTGCAAACAGAACATCTCATAAAATAGTGTTAGCATTACCTCTAGGAATAAAAATCTGAAGACCTGTTTTTAAGCTAACAACTGTCAAAATATGGAAAATACATCAGCTTCTACAGAGGGGGAAAAAAGTATATAATCCTTCATATAGGACACTTTGACAGGAAATGAAATTGCTCCATTCTCTGAAATTTATCCTCAGCTGAGATGATACATTCCAGCAAGACAAAACTTTCATGTATTTCCAATACACTAGCTCCTGTCACAATAAAATGGAAAAAAAAAAAAAGTATGGCTAGAAACAGCCTATCTTGTGTCTTCTGATGCTTCAAAGCACAGAAATTTCAAAATGTTCCTCAGAATTTTTTTTTTTAACTATACAGTTAAAAGTAGAAAAATCTATTATCTACTTGATTAGCTGTAACATGGGAGTCAATCTACATTGGAAAGAAGTGCAAATAGTTTGAAAATCAACAATCTATGATCATTTACAGCTGATCATATAAATAGTAACTTTAAAAAACACCCATGTGATTTAAAGAAAGAGGAAAGTAAGTATTTTTTCCGGTTAATTGCCGATCTGACATGCCACGTAAGGCAAAGGGAATCCTAGCTGAATTTCCACTGTACATTGGAGACCGTATTTAGAAATTCCCAATTTTCCTCACTTGTCAGAAGTTCAGAATGACCAAAAATACTATTTAATGTCAGCATTAATAAATGGAACATGGAGACACATCCTTACAAGTGGTTCATCTGTTTTCCCAGACATTGTAAATATTTTAAAGTTCTCAAGTTGTTTAAAGCTCTCTAGCTCTTTTCTTACAATTTTTTAGTTACTTTTATGGTTTGGACTCCCCAGTTGTAATTTTTAGGTTCTTTAAAGACAGTTACAAAGACAAATTAAAAATACACTGAGTAACTGAGAAACATTGGAATCTATGAAGATGTATTTAGGTAGATAGAAAATGAAAACAAATACTTTGTGTGTCCTCAGGCTCATGACAATGCATTCACTGAAGGGTTGCCATAAATATAAGGAAGAAAATTTCCATGACAGGGTGAAGGCAAAAAAAGGTCTTTTACTAAAGTTCGGCTAAAAGCTTTTAGCAATCAATGACGCGTGCACTCGGCATACAGAAATCTACAAGTTTATGACCCTACCTAATTATCCTATCTAGGAAACATACCCAATGTCTAAATTGTCCATCCTACAAACCATCCCAAACCCCCTGTCTGACACATCCCTTCTAAAATTAAGTCGGGGGTCTGAAGACCCCTCTTTTCCTCCCCTACCCTCATCATCATTGCATTATGTCTTCTATTTGGGGGTTTTCCAACACCTCTTACTCCTCTTTATAGTATGACTAAACAATATTATATTTTACTATAACAGTTTTAGTAGCTATCTGAATACAACATAATATCTCTCCCTTAGCACAAAAACAAGTTTCAAAATGTGACACAGAGGTTAACTTAAACCTAAGTATTTTGTACAGGGGTTACAAGTTATTTTTCAAATGCAAAAAGACTATAAAACTGTATTAAAATCTACAACTATATTAAGGCTTGCAGCAACACTCTGATCATAAATCTAATTTTTACAGAAAGTACTTAGCCATCTAAGGAGAAAAAAATAACTTAAATTGTCTAGTACACATTACCTCTTATAGACTTAACATTTTGACTTGCAGACATGAACCCCCTTTAACCTGTAATTTCACTAAATTCAGCTTTCAGTGTCTCAAAGGATAAGTTGATTATTCAGGAATGTAAGCATCACTAAAATGTTGAAATTTGATAAAAACTGGATGTGAAGTATTTACATGAGCAAGAATATACAGTGCCAGATGAACTGTGTATTAGGAAATGGTCTCGCGCTACCTGATTCTCTCAGTTTCTTAAAAAGTGCTACATTGGTTATATCTGATCCCATCTCAGCAACAGCAGTTGAAAGAATATTGTTTGTCATCTTATAGGCTTGTGTATGTTGCAGAAACTTGGTAAATACTGATGTTGCTTAGACAGAATTTAAAATTAAAATTTATTACAATTGCACAATAAAGATTTTACGAGCAGGTTTTTTTTAAGTGATAGATAGTAAAGTAAATTGACATTTTATAAGGGAATTGTACATTGAGGATACTAAAAGGATACATTTAAGATAAATATATAAAAAATACTAAAGAAAATAGTGCTTCCCAGAAAGATCACTGTAAAAATAAAGGGACTTGTGATTTCAAGAAAGATGAACACTGCATGATGACATTTACACAGTCCTGTAAAGTGATTAAATTCTTTCTGCTTTTCCACATGCAAGGGATTTCTGGAGGTTTTCTTGTTACATTTGTGGTTTATTCTTTGTTCTGCCTCTTGTTTTTTCTGAACTCTGATTTTCCTTTGTTGGGTGTTAATAGTGTTTTCCGAAAGCCTGAGTGGTTCTAGTTTTAATATTAGTACAGTTAACTCCACCAGACTTTCTTATTCAAAATGCCAGTCAACCCCATTCTCTTTTCTGTACCTTATATAAATTCCTTTTCAGTAGATAGTTCAGAACTCCTCAAACACCTGTATTAAAAATCCTGTCCTTCACTGATCCAAGTTGACTTAAAGTCATTCACTAGACTGTTGTTAGAATCAAATTCATTCCTACCACCTATGGCAAACAGATTGCTTGCCACCTTTCTGGAGATTCTTAGCTGTTCTGGAGAATTCAGCTGTCCCCTTTCTGTACACCATCTCTGTCTATTTTTAGTCTTTCTACCATGTGGCACGAAGCAGAGACCACAGTGCTTGAGTGCTCAGTGAACCTCAGTAGTGCTTGCTGGTCCCTGTGCATGAGTAAATGACAGTGACATTGACCCTACCCTGTAGATCTTCCCTCAGAAAGCAGTTTCTAAATATTACCTGTGCTGCACAGGATAACAATGTGCTTATAAATGCTCTATATGGGACTGTCAGTAGGACTTCTCTGCAGAAAACATTTGTTGATTGCTTGGGGAGACATCAGTTTGAATTCTCCTCACAGAAATGTGCACTGAATCTGCTGCAGATACCAAGTGAGGGTCTATATCCATTCACAATATTTCAGTACTACTGGCTTCACCTACAGCACCACCAGATCAGTTACCTTCTGGGAACCATTGCTACATTTGTCCAGCATGCCCCTGCCAGCTGCAGAGGGAATCGTGTCCTTGTTGGGATGAGCACCAGTGACTCAGCTCCACTGGAAGATACTCCATAAAGCAATATAATGGAAGGTGCACCTCAACTCCTTATTCCAGCCTTCTGTAGCCCAGTACACGATGAGCCCCTTTGGGAACTCATCAGCAGAATATGCCCAGCCTTCTCATGACCTTGCCAGGGACTAACTACCCCATCAGAAAGGGCAGTCCTGCTGCATCCCATGCACAACCATAACCAGCAGTCAAAGCTACATGTTGATGAGCAAGAAGCTGCCTGAGCCACCTGCACAGCAAAAGGACCCCTCCAGGCAGGCAAATATGTAGGTTTCTGTTCTAGCCCTCAGTAGCCAGCAGCCTGACATCATTCCTGTCCTCCACCAACCCACTTGGAGCACTTACTGGGAAAGCTATGGGCTGTGACACTATTGCCTTACCTCATGTTCAGGGCCATGACAAAGAATAGATTCCCAGTAGCAAATTCCAAATAACTGGATGAGTGACAAAAAGACTCCACTAGCAGTGCCCTGAGGGGTTGTTGCTGCTGGAGGTCCTTGGACATTGTACATGAGAGCTCTGATAAAGCAACCCAGCTGCATCCCACTGTCTGCTGAGACCCTTCACCAGGGATGAAGCCAACCAAATGCAGCTGCTATGCTCTGGCCATCTCTCCCATTTCTCTAAACAATGTTTCCAGACACTTCTAGTGTCCTGAGCCTTATGGAGGTCATACAGTACACAGTTCAAGAGCAATCCCACAGGAAAAGGTCAAAAGAGAAGTGATGAAATAGGCCCACAGGTTTATGACCACAGAGGAGATGTACCCTGACTTATCTGGAGGTGGGCTCACCTTTCAAAGGTAAGAAAAGGAATAAAATTTCAGGATGCAACAAAGCTTTGGAAAGGTCATTTCCAGCAGCGACTCAGAAAGTCACAGTTAAGGATTGCAAAGTCCTTTGCCTTTTCCAGACATAGGGCAAATGCCACTTTTAATAGGAACATGTTTGATGAATGACTGCTTTAGGTTTTTTGGTTGGGTTTTTTTTTTTGGATTTTTTTTTTTGCAGTTGTAATAAACAAACCATATTAAATACAGTCCTTAATTAAACCTGGATCCCATTAGCCTGCCTACAGTAATATTGCTAAGCTCTTGATAAGACCTTTGAATCTCACAGAAGCAGAAATAAATGCTCAGGCTGCAGCTTCTAGAGGGTGGATAAAGAATATTGGTGGGGTTTTTTTGCTTTTTAACTTTCCCTTAAATGAACCCACCCTTCTGCTTTCCTGAGGACATTGGGGTCAGGAGGGGATTTCTGCACCCTCACCCAAGTGCTGACCAGGGGCAGAGCTTGTCCCTTCCTTGATCAGTTTACAGTGAAAACTGATTTGTGAAAACATTAAGCAGAGTCACTATAGTGAAATTGTGTTTCTTTCATAACATCTGTACTGTTGCCATTTAAATGATTAGAATTATGTTGACTGGAATTATACTGAACACTGATACCATAAGATAATGATGTATGATTCAATTATGACATAATTAGTTATGCATCAGTTATTGAGCTGTCTGTATTGCTAATCTGACTCTGGAATGACACAAATGTTTGATTCAATATCCTTACAGGGCTGGAAGAGAGAAGGCTTGTTCATACAGTTGAAAAGCATTAGTGGGTTTGTGCTTTTGATTCTTTTCTGGGGTTCCTCTCACACTGTGGCACCTATGTTGCCACAGATTCACAAATGGTACATACAATGAAAAAGGAAATCCTGAAAAGTCACAAAAATCCAGTGTGAAGTTCAATAAATTAAGTATATTCTGATCAAAGAGCCACACCAGAAACTTTTTTTTTCCACTGATCTGCTTCATGTTTCATTTGATCTTGTGGAAGCTTCAGCATATGTTGCTGAGCGTTCTTCAGCAGTAGCCGGCAGGGACTATACTCCTCAAATATGGGCACACAAAGATCATCTTCTCATATCACTTATGGGACTGATTTCTTCAAAAAAACTTACTTCAGATTTTGATAGTTTATATAAAAACTGTCTCCAAATGGATACATCATCATCATCATCATAACAATAACAACAATATCCATTATTTCTGTAGCCTGTATTACACTACTTCAGTGGTCAAAAAATTGAAGAATAAACCATATAACATTTAGGCAGAAGGTAAGTACTTTAAAATGTGACATTCTATTGATTGAAACCCAAAATCTAAAACAAGTATATACATTGCCTGGCAACATTTTTCATTGTTGACATCGTTCTTGCTTTGCTTTAGAATACTTTTCTTTGAAATAGAAACTATATGGAAATTACATAGAAATTTTGACTAGAAAATGTTGGAAGAAAGCTTTTTAATTTTCCTGTTCCAAAATGAAACTGGTAAAGTCACACTATTTGCAAAAGGTTTACTTTTTGATGGAGAAAATTATTCTGTTATAATGTAGTGTCTAGGGCCTTTTTCCATATTACTCTGATGTCCTTCACATATTAAGGAATAATAAGAGATTTTTACCTGCCCATCATAAGTCTTTGCCCAAATAAGATAAGGGATTCAGTCAAGCTAAAAAACATAAAACTTTTTAGTACCTCTTTGTGCAGTGACTCTACTCCCACTGAGATCACACTGAAATAGCATATTTCAAGTGAGCAGAAATAACTGCACATGCTCAAAGTGAATGGTGTTTTTTTAAAAAAAAAACTGCACCAGTCTTTTGATAAATATGTTATTATCTTCTATTACCTTCACATAGGGTAGCACATCTAACAGTTTTATTTACTGCTATTTCTATGTAACTGACATTTCATAAGCAATCACTAAGGCAAATCTGTCACAGGTCTTCTAAAGGATGGCAGCCAAGCACCTTTGATAGCAGAAATTAAACCTAAAAGTCAGCTTGGGTAGTATCATTATAAACTCAAAATTATGGATGATTTGAGGGAAAAAAGGTCCAAAACTTTTGCATGGCATGTAATATTCCTAAGCAATACTAACTAAACTGTTAGCATTTCATACATGGAGAAACTGAGAAAGAGGCAGAGAAGGAAAAAAAAAAAACAAAAACATTCACTGGGTCACCTAGGCCACCAGTGGCAAAGCCAGGGGTAATTTCTGTAGAGCAAAATCCTGATGTGCTTAGTCCTGTTGAAGTACTCCATCTGTTTGGTCATAATAGAACTTTTTATCTGAAGAAACAAATCAGAATGTTTAAAACACAGTCTGGCAATGAAATCTCTGCAGAGAGACAAATACACAAGCACAGATCCACTGGCATAAGTAAATTTGCATATGCATAGAGGGGATCTCATTGTAATACCAGGGCTTAAATCATAAATCAGTCTTAAACCACAACATTTTAACATCTTTCCTCAGAATTTTTCTACCACACAGCTAAACGGAAAGGACAGATAATTTCTTCCTCCTTTATCAGATGAGGATGCAAAACTTTGAAATCCTAACAGATCTGCATATTTTATAACTTTGGGTAACCTGTAGCCATAAACAGACAATGAGTCACCTGTCCTGGTTCAGAACTGCCAAATTCAGTCCAACATCAAATATGTGATTCTCTAAGCTTGAATAATTTATGGTAATGAGGAGCAGGTATATTCGAGTTTAGCTGCACTGTTACAATTTCTCCTGTCAGGATTCACAGCTCATTGCACAATGTCAGAAGTATCTTATCTGCTTATTTTATCAATCCAAACATTTGTGGACGGGGAAGTGTTTATAAATTTTTTGTTTAAGGTATGTTACTCTACTGAGTAGAATCTGTTCTGAGTCAATCAAGAGCCACAGTCCAGAGGAATTAATGTTTATCAGGATAAACAGCTCACAGAATGAAAAGAGAAGTCTAATAAATACAAGACTGGTATTTCTTAATGTTTATTTACATTCTGCCTTCAAAACATTGTCTTTTGAAAGAATATGACTGAGCTTAAGGCTCTCTTGCACCCACATTTTCCATCTGAAAATTTAAGAAAGCTCAACTCTGCTACTCTTGACCAGTTTTCCTGCAATTTCATCTGTCTTTGTTCTGTAGGTGTTTTTTCTAATCTACCCACATTATCAGACACCCCTTTGTTCTAAATTCCCAGCATGGTCAGGCCTCTCTTCTGTTTAAAATTAAGAGTACATGTGGGCAAGAAAGTGAAAGTAGTGCTTATGTACGGGCTACCTTGAATTTACTGCAGGAGGAAGCAGAGGATGCTTTGTTGGGAAGGCAAGGAAAGGTGAAAGGTCTTCCAATTTACCTCTATGCACATAACTCAGGGCCTAAACTTCCACCCACCTCCCTCTGCCACTTGGCAGCACACCAGTAGATGCACAAACTCTCAGGCAAAGCCGGTAGCAATGACATTTTTTTCCACAGTATTTTTGAAGGAATATTTTGTAACTTCTAAAAAAGTAGTCATTGCGAAGTATTCTATAAACATGATGCCTCTGAAGTGGCACTGATGTCACATCTGCAGAAACACTGCTGGAGCACTAACTGCTGGAATCTCTCCTGCCTTCTCTTTCTCTTGAGAAATTTAGTTTAAAGGGAATGAGATCTATTTCTGAGAGTCCCATAATGCATGCTGAGTTCAGGAGGTGAAGGTGCTTAATTGTTGTCAGATAAGAGCTCATTATTGTTATTTTCACTCCCTACATTTTCCCTCCAAAGAACAAACACTGTTACTCCCAACTACTTGCTTAAACATTTATCCTTGTAAATTCTTCCCTTGTAGCTCTAAAACCTTTTTTCCTCTACTGTGTAGAAGGAAAAAAATGTGTACTTTTGTGAGTGTAAACACATCAGTTGCCATGGGAGCAGGTGCTGGAGCTATGATTACTTGCCTGCAGCTGCCACATTTGCTAGGTTCCCAATTACCTTACCTGGTTACTCTAATTGAATAGAGAATGAACACAATGCACATTATTTAAGCAAAATGCTTCTTGATTGACAAGTGCAAGACGAGTGGTCCAAAGGGTTCATGATCTGTGGCTTGCAGCAGCCTGTGTCATGCATTTTCATTACAGTCTATGTTACATAAGGAGCAGTTGATTAACAGAGATGAGAGCAAAAGAAAAAAAAAAATTATGAAGAAATGTCTTTATAGAATATGAGGTAGCTTTACAGGTTGAGATAAACAGCACTGGAAGTGCTAAGTGTAACAGCCAGTCTTACTGTTAACTGTTAAGGAAAAAAAAAAAGAAAACATTAATTTTCTCTGCTAGAACTTCAGAAGCAAGTTGAAGTAGGACAAAGAAGCATCAGTGTAGGATGTTTGAGAGTGGTAGACCACACTCTTCCTTCTCCTAACTTTCCTGCTCACTTTCTTTGTTTTAAAATCCACTTTATGTCTATTATAAAATTTTTCACACAAGGCTGAGCCTGCTCTAATTAGCTGACACAAGAACAGCCAAAACACAAGAGACCTAATGCAGAGTTTGTCTGAGTAGAGACATTTCCCTGAATGCATCAGTTAAAACAAGAACTAATAGAGAAAGCAGAGGGTCAACAAGAAAGCATGAGCTGCACTCACAGCAAGAAAAAATAAGAGGGAAAAAGCTTTTGAATCAAGCTTTTGGCAAGGCCTTGAAAGTCTAAGCGTGTAAGCAGGTTTAGTTTTGTCTGAACAGAGCAGGAAGCAAGACTTCATGTCTGTTCTTTGTGTAAGTGCAGATCTGTATGCAAGACTTGACTCTACCAAATGCTCATTTTCTATACAGAATTAATCCATCTAGACCCCAACCTCTGACTACAACAGATCTACAACGACAGTGTAAATGACTGCTAAATGGATTAGTGCATAAGGACTGAGAGTTTGGAACTTTTTCCTTTTCATCTGTGAAAAGCAAAAGACCACTTCTGAGATGCCGCACTCTCCAGGTCTCATGCTATTGTTGATAATAGGGCATCAGTCCCAGCAAGTCACATCCTAGGGGTCCAGTCCTTTCCAGTAAGTCTTGTCCATGCAGTCAGCCTTTGCAGACTTGTTACCATAATCACATGTGGACAAACTAGCTGAAACAAATTGCAGGGTGGCTGTAAGTGGTCTAGACTCTTATAGCATGGGCAGCATTGCCCTCAAGTCACCTGCCCTTTCTGCCCTACCTCAGGAATAAGCCCCATGTGCTAGAAGTGTATCCGAGATGGGAAACCAATGGAGAAGCCAATTAAGAGACGATACTTAGGATAATATTTATGGACAACCTCAGATGCTGCAGAAGACCTGGACCACTGCTTTTGGCTGCCTCAGTCTTCCAAAATCTCTCTCAAACACTGCAGAGGACCAGACTTCTCACATGTTCTCTCTCCCTTGTGCAATGCTGTAGCACAATAAGCTTGGAGGTGGTCTCCTCACAGAGGACTTCCAGCCAGGACACTGATTAAGAAAGGCCATATGCAGTGCCACAGTCAGAGTCAGGGCCAGACCCCACCTTGTTGATGTCAAGCAGTGTCACTGACATGATTTCACCTGATGCCTCACTCACGAGGTCAAGCTCCCTTAGGATTCATCAGCTTTGCCCTTGCTCTCCAACATGGCACCTCATTCCTTTACAGCTGTGTAAATGCTAGGGGTAATCTGTGTGGCATTGCCTTGCCCTCTCTTTCAGTGCCCTGGGGAAAGTCCCAGTGAGGTTAGATCCTTTACCCATCTTGAAACATGGACATGAAAGCTCAGAGAAGAATTAATTTCTAGCCACCTGCTATTTTGTGCCTTTGAGCAGTATTTACTCCAGGCCTGATTTAGGTACTGATCCCTTAAGAAAGAGGTTGCTCAGCAAAGAGGTTATGACAGACATTGCCTGTAAGCTCTGGTCTGGCAGTCTCCATGAGGAGTAATGAGACTCTTCCCCTGCTATAGACTCCAAAGAAGTAGATAGTGCCTGTGGCTTGCCAGATTTGGGGATACAAAAACCTCTAAGGAATACCAAGGTCCCTTATGCTTATTTTCCCTTCTCCTTAAGCCTTTCTTATCAGTGTAAATATGCAATATATTTCAGGCAGTGTCCTACCTGGGTTATTTGTCCAAGGACTACAGAAAAACTGTAGGGAAGGCACAAGCTGCGTTCATTTTACCAGGTATGTCATAAGGGTTAAATGAGATGGCCAAGGGTGCGTTACCCTAAATTTGATGCATATGTGCTCAAAGTTCTGTGGAATTATTGCAATGGCCCAATATAGAGATGCTAAGAAGGCAATTTTGTCCTGAGCACCTTTACGGGAGACTGTCTTTGGGAAAGATAGAGCAGACAGGAGAGAAAAGCCACTATCTAATAATGAAAAGTTGTTCTGGCTTTAACTCCTGATTATGCTATAAGTTTACTTCTGATGGTATTATAAATCAATGAACACATGCACTTAGATATTAAAGAGCATCCCTGAAGGTTAAACATGGGCTTAAATACTTTGCAAGTATTTTGGTACAGTAGCATGTACATATTTCTGAGAAAAAGTGTACAAATTTTTTTAAAAAAACCTGTGAATGTCATGTTATAGATTTGCCTGTTTTAAGTTAATTTATGTAAAAAATTATTGCTTCTAGAACACGTTGTATCCAAAATAGTCCTTCTTTTACCTATTGTTTTGTAAAAGCTTATAGCATAAAAAAAATGAAAAGCTAAAGTGAAACCATGAATATACACACAAGAAAAAGTATTTCAACTTTCTAATATACTTACTAACATCTCTGTACCTGCAGACAAGCATCCATCAGTATTTAAAGAGAACACAGAAAAGTTAGGAAAGTAAAACAATTAAGCACTGTTGTGAAACCCGCTGTATGTGAATGCAACATTAATACCTAAATATCTTTCAAAGTTTGACTCCTGAATGTAATGTAATTAATTTCATATCATAAAGAGCACAGAGCTCTCTAATGACAATGTTTAAGGCATTTTGGTGATATAAAGTAAGTCTCTGCTCAGAAGTATGATCTCATGTGAATAGATGCAGAAGCCTTACTACAATAAATCTTTCATATTTTATGAACATTTCAAGTAATTGAGCTCACAAAGCTTTTCTTTAAGAAAACAATGCACATTTCATTTTCTTAACACAATTAAAGTTACAATATATCCAAAACCACACTTAAAAAAAAAAATAGAAAAGGTAATAAATTCTGTCATACACTGCTTTCTAATTTAATTAATTTACAAGGTACAGTACATAAGTAATTAACTTAGCAAGACACTGTGATAATTTAATCTGAGATACATCTAATAATATTTAAGTTTCCCTAATTATTTTATCAGAGAAAAACTGGAATTAGTTTTAAAACAAATAGGAAAAAGTTCATTGAATTCCAAGAAAATATTTTGAATATGTGTAACTTCTAAAACTGCAAACCACAGTTTGTAAAACAATTGTACTGTTGAGTCTCAGTCAAACTGAAATTACTCATTTAGAGCTAGGACTCTGTTCTGTTTTAATACTAATTAATCCTTCAGAAACTTTTGCAGGCAAGGGAGAGAGATCTGTGTACAAGTTAGGGACAGAACTCTAATCTATTATTTTTAACCAACATCTTACTTTGTATGTGTTGATGAAATAGAAATGAATTTTATGATTTTCTATCATTGTTGTATGCCATGGTTTCATTCTTGGTTTTTTCCCCCTGATTTTTGTGGAGTTCTGTTAGCAGAATGGTGCTAGTTATGTTTTCCCCAGAATGCAACTTTTATGCATCTTAGACTATTTAATATCTTTGGGGTGACTGCCCTCCCAGAGCAGACAGTGTGGAGTCTTGCATGGTTTGTACACCCACTGGTTTCCTATCCTGTCTGATCACCCACCACATCTTACCATGAGGGGCTGCACACATTTCCTCACAGTAGATGGTTTGGGATGAAAAGGGCAGGCTGGGATTGACTTACAGAACTCCACTGACAAGAGCATGACAGCAGAGAAACTAATTGAACTAAATTAGCTACACACAAGATCAATTTACGGCAGTTGTTCTATAACCTCAACTTCCACAGCCCCACACCTGTACGTGGAGAATATAACTCCTGTCCACAGCAGAGCAGCCTCTCTTTCTGTTCATTAGCCTCCAGCACAGAGCACACAGCTAGTTTGTTCCCGTGTGTTATCCAAGGCTCCTGGGTACATTTGTTGCCTGGATGATCAGGATGGTTTGGGCAGTGCAAATCCTACTGGGGACAAACTAGCCAGCCGCACATTCGCTGTTTGGTTGCATGTCAGCTCCTGGCTGTTTCCTCTTCCTCACAGAGTTATACAGATCTAGAAGGCGTAGTGCTTTGTTTAACTGTTAAAATGCAAAAAGAAAGCATGAGTAGGTTCTCCCTCCTAATCTGTTCCCAAGTAAAGTTGCATTTCAGGCATAGCGCATAAAGCGTTTCTATGGAATATGCAACAACACCTCTTTTCTTCTCAACACCAAGCAACAGATTTCATATTGTTCTGATTACAACAAAAGAGAAATAATCTCAAATTCTTGAATCAGACACATCCATAGAGTGTTCTTTTGCAGACTTATTTTGAGTGTTATCAACTATTTTCACATTCAGCTGTGTAGTCATGAAGCAGATTTCAAATTGTACTGTCAGCAGCAACTGAACAATAGAAACCAACTGAAAATTAAGAAGTTATGTAATTGGCTGAAAGCAACTGAGAGCTACCTGTTACCAAGGCAATCGAAACCTTCTGTGCCCAAAAATTTACATGATATTGTGATGCCTTAATCACCAAAAGTCTCTTACATACCTCATATCCAACTACAGAAAGGACTGCTTAAATCAAGACTTTTTTAAACCATCTTAAATTCCTGGCTAGATCAGTACACACACACTGCAAATCTGCATACATTAAAGGAGGTGTTCTTAAACCACCAGCTTCCAATACAAGGGAACTGAGTTTTGGTACCCTATGTTTTTCCCATGTTATCTTGAGCAGTTCACTGATGACTAGATTTATAGCAGTATCTGGCATTTAAAGATGTAGGCAGATGCCTAGTGAGATCTGCAAAAGCCCCAAATTGGATGCATAATTTTCACATTTTTTTTCACTTCAGCAGGTGCTGTAATCAATGGACAGCATCCCTCCAGAGTCAGTGGATTTTATGTCTATGCTTTCCTTGCCTGTCCAGAAAAAAACCAAAATAAGTCTCCATTTGGGCTGGTTTATCCCACTGCAGTATAAGAAATGAACAACTGTGATTCACATGAAATGTATTACTTCAGTGATCCCAAATAATTAAAGGTAATTGCAAGCAGGCAGCAGGAGGGAATAGCATGTTATATTGCACTCTGTAATTCACAGTGAAGAGAGTGGGCCCCTGATATACTGGGGTTGAAATTACTCATACTTGGTGAGAAACAGGTATTAAAAATTCATTGCCATGCATCTCAGAATTAAGTGCATGTTAAAAGTTACTTACTTAAGCATGTATAGCCCTGGTAATTCCTTTTGTTATCTCCTCATTGAATAGATACCTTTGTACTGTTGAGTTCTGAATTATCTGCCTGACCAGTGTCAAACAGGAGAATTCAAAGTGGAAGGAGTTCACTTCCAGTGGAAAGAGTGACTAAGAAATATATCTTTTACATGCAAGTCCTATTCACAGTGATTTGGCAATGGGCATGGCTCCCAGGTTCTAAACTAGTCATTACTTCTGCTTACTGGACAGATTAAAATCCCTATAAAAGTGGTATTTAACTCTGGAAGCCTTCATACTGGATCAATTCATTTTGATTTAAACCATGCTGGTCTAATAAAGCTGCACACACCAAAGTATCTGTTGAATCAAATTCTCCGCCTTTCACAGAGTTGGAAACCAGAATCTACTTTTATAAAACTTATGTTCCCCCCATTTCTTACATTTTTGTCTCCTTTTTTCGGTGAAAGAAATGTGCAGTCTTCTCAATTCCTCAGGT
Organism: Scytalopus superciliaris; assembly: GCA_013400415.1. NCBI lineage: Eukaryota > Metazoa > Chordata > Aves > Passeriformes > Rhinocryptidae > Scytalopus > Scytalopus superciliaris. Next base: position 1,848,866 of record VXBX01001503.1, on the reverse strand, counting down.
TTGCTACAGTGCCATGTTTTCAATTAGGCATTTAGACTGATTGTAGCTAACAGAAAATAAAATTTTGTAATCTGACCACTCAAAAGAAGCAGAAGCAAGAGACATTCACCATGAAATCCTCTTATTTCTATTCAAGTACCTGCTAACATGTATTTTTTCTGTGCTCTAGTATGTTTTTGAGACAAAATCCTGACTGTTCTATCATTCTCCATAGTCCATGAGAGATTAGCCAGAAGTGCCGCTTCCAGCACAAATTCACCTAGACTTTTTCCCATGATGTAAGAGGAAAATCATTTGCTGCCATTCTCCCTACAGTGTAGCCCAGCTGTCCAGGAAAGAAGGAAGCTCAAAGAAGTTATGCAGCTCCAATACCACCTGGTTTCCCTTGGCAATTAAACCAAGTCATGGGAGGAAGGTGAAGGGATGGTCAAGCACACATTCAGAGACAGTCCAAGTCTGTAATCTGCTGTCTATGCCAGGATTTAGACAGAGGGACTATCCTTTAAGCAAGATTATGAAGCTTTCTATGCTGTTTCCAAACATCTGTCTCCTACACAGTAGCCCAATTTACTGCCCTTACCCCATACTGCAATTTGACATGCCAATTCATGTATTTCTAGGGTTTCTATTTCTTACTAAGAAATTAAGGAGAGAAAAGAGCAGTGAAAAAGCTCCTGTAATGAAGCTGGTGACTTTTTTTCCCTTCAGTGAGGTTTTTCCAGTGTGTATCTAATTTCAAAACTAGATCATATGCCATTTTTTAATGATAATATTCCTTTTTGCTTTTTTCAGACTTTTGCATTGAAGATACAAAAAAAAAAAAGG
>VXBX01001503.1:1812729-1848033 GCA_013400415.1 Scytalopus superciliaris | reverse complement strand
GGGGGAGAGGATTTAAAAGGCCTCCCACTTCTTGAGCAGCAAACATCTTCCCAGCCCTTTTCTTAGAAAACTAGAAGCATTCTGGAGGTTATGTAAGGACGAACTGGTAGATGACTCAGACACCTTCTGCTTCTCCTCATATGTCATCTAGCAGCCTGTCTTCTTGCGGTTTTTTCCATACTTATCTATGAAAAGGTAGATTTTCTTTAAAAACCTTCAATAAACAAAAATTCTCCTTCCATTATTAACACAAGCTCATCTGAAACATCTTAGAAAATTAGGAGTAAGGGGCTTCCCATGTGATTTTCAATACAGCTAAGAAATGTTGTTGCAACTGAATTTATATAATACTATCCAAATGATCGAGGAAACTGAAACCCTGTCTTATATCGTGCTTTCTAATATAAATAAAATCTTTCCATGTTCAGGTATCTTGGTGCCACTGTGAAATTCTGCTTTTGTTTCCAGGAATGGGCAAAGTCTCTGAGAGCCACATCACAGTAAAAGCCACTCAGTATAGCTAATGCTGTCTCTGTTCCCTTCATGCAAACTCCCCTGGGCAATGACTTTCAAACCAACCCTGTGTTACTGATCATCTCTGATGGACCACAATTTCCCAGAAACTTTTCTTTAGAACTGTATTAGTAGAAACTCACTTTGCCCTGTACTCTGAGAAACTAAGAGCTATCACCTTATCTTGGTAATATTTGCAGGTCTGGAAGAGAAAACCTTTTTTTTTTTCTCCTGCTTTCATCTGTCTTAGCCCTCTCAGTCCTCATGGAAAAACTTCTTTTGGAGATCCACAAGCAAATCCTTTTTACCACTACATGAACACAATTATGGTGGATACACGGATTACAAGAAATGTATTTATAGATGATACCATGCTTCCCTCTCTGTCTCTCTGTCTTTCTGGTTTTAAAGAAGAAAGGGGAGTATTTTGAAGGCCTAAATTTCACCTACTTCTGTGAACAAAGTGATTCACAGGGTGAAAGGCATTGAATTAGGACCTTTCAAGGTCTAGCCTGTCAGAAACAGTAGATTTAGAGGCTAAGGTGGAATTTAGGCTGATTAAATATGACTGACAATCTTCAGCAACATAAAGCAATTCTCAGAAGCCCGAAATCACCAGCAATATGTTCTCAGTGATGAAAAAGTACGATAAAGTGTTTCCATCATACCAGTAAAATTCAACTGACATTTTAAATACAAACTGGGATTGAAGATTAAATCTGCAAGACTTGAAAGCCAGATTACCCATGTGTACATATTACTCCATGCACAACCAAGGCTTAGAGGACAATTTTTGTTACATTCCAACTTTGAATGTCTCTTCTGTGGTCAGCCCATGAATCCACCTCCATCCAGACTATTCGTCACATGTCAGTCCCTGACCGTCTTGTAAAAACTACCTCCAAACAAAATCTTATCTCCAGACAAACTTTCTGAAACAAATAATGATTCAAGGCATGGGGCTGAGCGTCATTTAGGTCTTCAGTACTCAAGCAAGATTCTGGAAAGGCTGGGAAAATCTTTAAGCTGCTGTAAAAGGGGATGAGCCATCTTAACATTGAGAAACAGAGCACTTGAACTTCAAGTTTGAACAGTTTTCAGATGTGACACAAAGTGACTATAGAAAGAACAGCTCCTCCAGGAAGTTCCCAAATCCCTCAAAAACCCATTTCAGTGATGTCTGTGCAAATATAACAGGAAGACCAACAACCAAAATGTCTTTACCATGAAGATGATTTATACTATCATAAAAAAAAAAATAAATTACTGAAAAACATGTGAGGTAATAAACACCAGATGCAATGACACTACCAACCTTCTGAGAACCCTGATTTTAAATTCCTCACTGATAATGAAACCATCCATACAGAGGCCAGTCAAACTTTAACAAGAATGTCATACCGTATTAGCAGCAGTGACAGATGAGAGGCACAGCCATAAAATGTCTAACCAGTCATTTGTGTTACTTGTCTGTTTAAGATGGGCTTTTAGAGAGAAGAGCAAGTTGGATAAAAGAGAAATGAAGAGCAAACATGTCCTCTCTGATCTGGGCTGAGTACAGCAGGGAAACAATTAATTCATTATTCCAAAGACTTATTTTCTGGGTGGCGAACACAAAAATAAACCCTAATGAAAAGCCTTGGAAAATAAATGCCTGAATCTGTATTTTGCTTTGGCGGTTATTTAAGCTCTTGCTAGTTTACCATGTGTATTTTCCTTTTCTCAGCAGTGGCATCAGGCCAATGTTTTGCTCAGTATCTGCAGCAGGCCCAGGCACAGAGAGACTGCAGGGAAATGAAAGATAAGAAAAGCTTTGCTGACCATAATGCTTAACTGGGAGGAGGAGCTGCTGAAGGTACTGAGTCTGCTGCCCAGCTTTGCAGTCTCATTGGGGAAAAAATTAATCCAGTACTAAAAATAATTTAAAACTGTGTATTTAAGGCAAGAACCAGGAAGAACACACCCACTTCAGTGAACATCATCAGGCTTGTTTTAAATAAATTTACACATGATTGTTGAGGCTTATCTTGTAAAGAGCAGGGGTTTTGTTTAATTTATGTTGTCTTTGCCTGATTTTAATAGTGTTCACTCTATTTTCTTACTGAAAGGACACTCAGTTTAGCACAGGCACACCTTTTAAGACCTTACAAACTTATGTTTATGATATTTTTGTTGTTAATACGAATGGCAATATTAAGAGGATCAAAAATAAAAAAACAATAACAAAATCAACAGAGTAATATACTTTTGTATTTAGTTAAAAGTTATCCTTGACAGCAAAATTTACATAGTAATGTACCTTTTCAGTTAGTCAGAATTTATCCTCCTTCTTTTCTAACAGCATTTAGATAACAGAGGCTAGTATTCGAGTGGAGTAAAATAGAATTCTACTTAGTCTCTGGGAGAGTCTGTCAATAATTCTCTTGTCAATGTTTTCTCAGAAGTATTTATAAAACACAATTTTACGCTGTGGTACTGTTGCTATCGATGGCAACCTGCCCACGGTCTTCAGAACGTCACTCTATCTTCTTCCCCTTATGATGAATGGTTAACCCAGAGGTAAAGGGACAAGACAAGTCTCATCTATTTAAGGGGCTTCTCATGCTTTTCTTGCCTTTTAATAACATCTCTTCTATAACTATGCTACCACTTATAAAGTGAGTGTGGCAGTGCCTTATTTGGTCCAGCTTGTAAGTTGCTTGTGTACTTCTATATAGTGACCAGACAACATTGTCACCGGGGTTTTTTGTGGGGCTGAGTTTTGGTTTTGTTATGGAAAAATCTTTTTTCCTGGAAGTAAATAAACTGATTAGCTGCCCTTTTACAGGAATTCCATCATGGAAAGATATAATACTGCAGCACTAAGTGCTTTGTTATTATTTTTTTTTCTAATTTAATTGTCTTTTGTGCCCTTAGAGCTCCATTACAGAACCCAGAAAAGCTATTAGCAGCACGGTATGTAAAGTGGGAATTGTCTCTTGCCCTGTGGCCATGATTTAGCAAAGTACTTAAGCCACTTACCTAATGTCATGCAAATTGTCTTAAAGTGCATTGGCAAACTCTGATGTTACCGCTAAATGTGTGCTTCAGCATATTGCTGAAGAGGAATGCAATTACTCATCTCTTTAAAATTAGGCACATCAGTAGCTCTTGCGGTGTAGCAGGTCCTCTTCATATCTGCCAGAGATGCAGCAGTTGCTCTTTCTTTCTGTTCCTGTTTTCTAAGCAGCTACAATCCTACTCTGTAAGAAGCCAAATATTTTGACATACCAGGTAGTCTGGGCCTTAAGGGGTTTTGAGCGTGGCTCTTCAGGCTATCTGCATGCTGACTGTGCTTTGCTAGGAAATCACCAGGTGATGGTTTCATCTTGCTAACTTCAGCCGTCTATAAGGCTTATGTCTTCATTTTTATTGAGGACCCTTACAGTCAGCAGAGAGAAAGAGGAATGTCTAAGCAATGACACAAGTGCCTCGTTAGAAATGTGTACTTGAGAATGAGTGGAATTATCTGTTTCTTTCCAGTGATCATAAAGTCAGTCTTGGGGATCGGTTCCTATGGTAAGTACTGATTCACATCACAACTTCTCTGACTAAAGTAGCAGTCATACCATAAGGGACGTAAACAGGAATTCAGGCATCCACGAATGTCAGAGTTGGGCAGACACGTAATCGTTGCAGGAGTATTAGGCACCTTAAAATGTCCAGAACACCATACATGAATGCTGTCCCGTAGTCTACATCCCTACTTTTTCCTTCTGATGAGGGATTCAGTATATTCTGTGTAGGGTCCCTTGCATGGATTGAATCTGAGTGAGCAAACAAGTTAGAAAAATGTTAAATAAATTAAACCTAGATAGAGTGATATGTGTGTGTACATTTACTGGATCCATAAATACCAGGTACACTGCCATAGACTGTTGCCCTCATGAAATAAAAATATTTAATGAGTACTTCCAGTTATCTTCTACGCCACACATATAAATATCTAAAATGGGATATCAATCACAGTTACTAAAGTATTTCCTTGCTCATAAATCAGTGTATTCCCAGTAAGCAGCTTACACGTCATGGGTTCTTCACACCCACCCCGTGCATTTTATTTCTATTTAAGCTGAAACAAGAATCTGAGATGCCAAAATGCTTTCTTTTACTGCCAGATAAGTAATAGGACAGAGCCAAGAAGTCTGTTTTTAGAAATCATTATTAGAGCACAAATCTCCATTCTGTTTGCATAGCACTCATACTACCACATTAGAAAGGTCTAGGTCCACATGTAGCACACAAAGTATCTCTTTGCTATCAGTACTCATCATAGTCAAACTGGGAAGAAAAGCAAAATTTTGGGGATTGAGTAGAACATCCATGTTCCTTCTTTAAAGGGATGCTGCCCAAGCGAATTTCACAGCTAGACAGCATTTTAGCCTTTAATGTTTCTGTAAATGTGACCTATTTTCTTAATATCACATGTGGATTTATGTCTGACTCTTTTTTTGAATAGACTCAGATTATGAAGTGGCTGAAATGGCTTTGTATTGAGGAGTTGCCTCTTTATTCTTCAAAGACTCTCTGGAACTTTTAATTGCCAAAGAGTAAAGCAACAACGTTTTCAGATTTCTTTCAAAAACTTATCTGAAGCTGCCTAGAAGAGAAAATTCTCCATACACCATTAGAGTTTGGTGTATCTCACTTGGGCAGTCACTTGATATATGATGTGCTGATTTTGTGTATTCATGTTCCTGATATAAGCAGGTCAAACACCCCTGCAGAAGCCCAGGTACAGGTCACAGACAAATATTTAAGCTATTATTTAAGTCATAATAAAAAGTACAAAGTTAATTGAGTCATGAGAGATCAGTTGTTCATAAATTCATATCAATCGATCTTAATTATACTATTTTCACCTAAATTTGTTATGAAACTGTTCTATTATTTTTAACTGACACTATATCAAATTGACTATAATGAGCCACTTATCCCTTTAATGCTCTTACATTTTGACATCAGCTTCAAACCCTCTAGAACATCCCCTGTATTTTAATGTAGTTAAATCAGTGCACTCTATCATGGTTTAACCCCAGTAAGCAGCTAAGTAGCACTCAGTTTTTGTGCCTACTTGCTTGCAGGGCACTGAGAGGAGCAGAAAAGTCCTTGGCACTGTAAATGCTTCTCAGCAATAACTAAAACATTGCGTATCAGAGGTAGATTTGTACTCCAGGGCAGCAAGTTTATATTACTTTGATAACTTCATATCTGTGTTAGATTTTAGGTTTATTTTAAACATTCTATGTGCATTTTGAGAGACAGATTTGGTGACAATATAGGGACTGAACTTTCCTTATGGTTAGCTATATAGTGCATGCAGAAAAGCTGAAATTTCAGTTATGGTTATTGTTATAAAATAAGATATATAACCAGAACTTGTGTGTGCTTAAGCCTCTGCTTCACAAACACCTCTACAAGTAAGCATATTTAGTTCAAAAGTACAACTAATAATGTTGTTGACAAATTAGTATACAAAATATGACTCAGTTTTTTGTTTGGTTACCATTTTGGAATCAATTATGTTTCAATTAAACTAATTTAGGTGATCTATGCAGTTATTAACAAATTTATGTGTTACAAAAATCAAATGAACGTGGAAACAGAAACAAGAGTTTCCTATATTAGCTGGTTTCACAGCATTTTTATTTACACAGTTACTAATCAAATTTGTTTTGGATCTCTAAGTAACCATGTGGTGTTTTCTCACCTTGGCCATTCATACTTTCACAAGTACCTATATACTATGGAAGATCACACTGTCAGTTCATCTGACAGATGAATGCAGACAGCCCATGAATCTGTTAATAACATAATTTATTTCAGTGAAAACCAGGACATAATTACTTCTGTTTCAATAGCAGTCACTGTTTCACATTTAAAAGCATAACATCTCAGTTTTCCTAATGATCTCTTAAAATACAATGAAGATTATTTGGTTTTGAGATATAAATTGGGCCCTTAAGTATTTCTATTTCAAGTAGATCCCATTGCTATTTGCAATAAATCTGTCCTTTTCAGAAGTACTGCTGATTGGCCCCCTGACTTATTAACTCATTTTAGGGTCTCTCCTAATGTTATGGAAAATGCTAGAAAACAAATTAAGGGGTAATATGTGGCACAGGCCTGCTAATAGCAAATGTAACACTATAAAACAGTCTCATTCTAATTCTTAGTTTGACATAAATTTAACAAATTTGAGCTTAGGTAGGAATAGGTAGATATCGAAAAGGAAGTATGGAAGCTTATTTTTCAGAATGAAACAAATAAAAGATAAGAAGAGAGCAGGAATAGTTGATGGAGGTAGAGAAAGGGATTAATTAATTAGAGGTGATTGCGTTCTGTGAAATCCTGTCCAATAGTTTTTCCCCTGAAGAAAAAGCAAAAAAAAAAAAAAAAAAAACTATTTTGATGTATTTCTCACTATTAGTTTCAGCCAAGGAAGGATAAAATACTTCAGTTTCTCCAATCTTTAAAGAATGAAGACAAAACACTGAAATGGTAAAAATAACAGGTGTTAGTGTTAGCTCAGATAATATTCTCTAACATACATATTTTTAAGCATATACCATTACACTTCTGACTGGAGCTAACATGCAAAAACACAAAGTGTTAAAAACCTTCTTCTACACATGGTCCTCCTGGGAAATATTCAATGAGAAACAAACAGCATTCAGTTTTTTGTATTTTATTGTATTTTATATTCTTTTCTCCACATTATTAAATGGATCTCAAGTCTAAGAATTCTGTAAAACAATTATTGTGTCAGTGGATCTAGGGGAACAAAAATATGAAATACCACTTGAAATTTTACCACTGCAGTTGAAAAATAGCTCATAAAATATGCAGTACCATTTCTTTCACTTTCAATACGTAGATGGTTTCTGAAAGACCTTATTAAATCTTTAAAATACTTGTGAGATAGTGACTTTGTCTGATACAGCTTACAGGAATGTGCATGGTCCTCCCCATTCCAGGAGTGATCTGCTTTACAACCTCTGCCAAGGCACTTAACCCCTTTGAACTACTTTCTCCCTATCCCTGATGCATATGCTAAAAATCCAGAGGAGAAAGGGTCTCAGAGTTTTTACCAGATTTTTCCTTGTTAATGAGGAGATCTACTTCATTTTTTGAGAAATCTGAGTGCTCTGGGGATAAAAGCCACTTTTTACCACTCCTCCTTCTGCAGGGAATGCAGGGAGATAGCTGCGAGCTCCACAGCAACTCACAGGTTCTTAAACAACATTTCAGCTGTGGTGCTCCTGTTTCATTCATGGCACAGTTGTGGATGGCCAACTTATTTCTGGGAAGAACTGCATTGTGTTCCCTAGTAGAGCAGTGGATTTAGGCCTGTATTTATGTATTAGCTGGGGCCTTTCTAAACAACAATTCAGAAGCATCTTCACATTCTCTGGTTGTAGTGGCTCCACCTTTCTCTGTCCCATAGCTTCCATTTTTAGGTGCTGTGTATTGCCACACAGAACAGGATCTCCACAATCCACCACATCATCTAGACAAAACATTTGGAAAAATTTAGATAATTTTGGATCTGATGCTTTTTACTAGTTTGTCTTAAATGGTTTGTGTACTCCAAAGTTTACTGGAATTTATATTAAAAAAAAAGTAATAATGCCCACAAAATAATGTGACATTTTACTTACCATTTTTCAGGTATCAGATTTTCTCGCTTAGGGCTTCCTGCTCCAGTGAGACATTTTAAGTAATCCCTATAGGGATTATTTTGTGTTAATGCAATTCAACACGAAAGAAACTGTAAGCTCAGTAAAGTCCACAGATATTTATTTCTCAAGGTATAACTTTTTCAGAGATTCATATGTCTATACATGGCATTTGTGTGCATATGAAAGAGCAAGTATTTTGAGTCTGCTAGAGTTAAGGTTATGATGGGATTATCATCACAAGAAGCCTTTTCCAACCTGTTCATAGATTTTGAAAGACATTTCCTTTTTAATTCATTTTTTCCTGGAAAATATCTTTTCAAAGGAAACATGAAAAATTCTTCTCCAAAGTCTTACTATTGTTTTTTTTAAGGTTACAATAATAATTGTTATTGTAAGATAATGCTATTAATATTGATCATAGCAGTAGTAGTAACGATAACAATAATAAGGACTTTTCCAATTTTTTTTTTGCTGCATTATGTGATAAAAGCAACACTTTGCATTTTGGCCAACACTTCTACTCTGTGGACTAACTTAGCATTGAGAATACCCAGATCATGCAAAAAGTGATCAGATTTAATCATCCCTCTCTCTGTAAGATTTCACATGCAAAGTATCTATTGATATACTGGACAAACAAGATATTTAACTCAAAGAAGCTTGAGACCTTGAGATGTAGCTGCCATTAGTCATGCAGACTTCTTTCGCATTGCATAGTGTCTGCATGTGTTAAGAAGCCATGAGAAAGCTGACGCTTTCTTTTTGCAGGAACACCTGAGTAATCTTAGAGTCTTCCAGTGCTCCTGGTGGGAACAGAGTTGCACAGCATCGCACCAGGGACTCTGAAGAATTTCTTGAGGAACACAGTTCTGGAAAGAGCTGCATCTCAGGTTAAGACAGGCCATGCCACAGAGATACTGACCACAGCTGTGTGAAAAGCAGCTAGGAAAAAAAGCCAGCTTTGGAAATGGTTTTGACATCAGTGTCGGAGTGACTTGGTAGTGCTATCAGTCAAAGTCTCAGCAGAGGGAAGAATAGAGCAGATTACCAAGAACTGAGGCAGCCAAGGCAGTACTTAGAATCATAGAATCGTACAATGTTAAGAGGTAGGAACAGCACTTAAAACTATCTAGTCCCAGCCCCCACTTCCATGGGCAGGGACACCTCCTGCTACACCAGGTTGCTCAAAGCCTTCTCCAACTTTTGAACACTGCCAGGGTTGGGGCATCCACAACCTCCCTGGGAAACCTGTCTCACCACCCTCATAGTAAAAAATGTCTTCCTAACCTGTTTCCCCTCTTTTAATCTGTAGCCACTATTCCTTGTCCTATCACTACAGTGTCTTTGTCAGGAAATGTAGTGATAGGAGAAGCAGTAACTTCATGCAGCTGAGGAAGACGTTTATGGCCACTCTGGCACAAATGTTTGGACACACTGGTAAGATAGACACAGGCCCTCTGTTTACAGGGAAAGATGACTTGCAGGCCAGTCTTTCTTCACTTGAGCTGAGCCCATGGTCTGTCTGTTTCAGGTAACAAAAATGTGGTGTGATTGACCTCCACACTGTTATACCTGATCTAGGTAGATCAGCCTCCTGATGGCTCCTTAGAGTCTCAGAAGCACTCAGCAAGTAGTGATTATTCAGGTTGCATTTGAAATACTGATGAGAACTCAATCCTTTAAGTGAGGACTCTTGCAGTTATTTCAATGTCACACTATGTCAATGCTACCTATCAGAAACACAACATCCAGCTAGATGATCCATTGATCCATAATTATTATGGTAAAATATGTGACTTGAGACAGCAGGATGGAGAAAAGAGATTGTTTACTGTCTGTGCTTACAGTGTCTAGCATTGCAGAAGATGCAGGTGTTGCATTTGGCCACTGTGGTTAGTGGTGGTGTTCACTAACTTGCATGTGTGGCCAGCAAAAACTCACACAATCAGAAATTGCTATTTCATTCACAATACACAGCCAAGGCCTCATTTGGGTCGTTGCCAGGTCAGAACATGAATCTTATTTACCATTCTGCAGGGCTGGGATCACCTGCAAGGCAATAGCAGCACCCAGCTCTTAAAAATCCACAAGTCTCTGTAGCCACTAAGCATTCCCAAGGGGTAATCCAAAATATGTTTGCTGCATTGAAACTTCCCTGGAAGTTTGTCAGTGAAGATTCTGAAATTAAAAACATTAGAGAAAGTTCAAGTAAAAGCTCCTGCATTGGAAATGGATTGCCTGAGCTGTGGTTGCCAGAACCAGCCATCCAAAATCTGGAGTCCTGTCCTGTGTGAAGAACTGAGCATAGCTTTTAGTTTGGCGTGGAGGCTGCTGCCACTTGTCTTTATTAAGATTACTTCAATCTTTTCCCTGTTTCCTGAGTGCCTGAACTAGTTAAACTCCATCCTTTGTAAGTTTAATTTCCTGAACAGCCTGCAGGACAAGAAGTCCATTTAGGTTTATCCTTCCAAATGCACATGAGCTTTCCAGGGCTGCCACAATCTCTGCCAACATAATAAACACATCCTGTGTGCTCTTATAACACTTAAGTCAGACAATGCTACTTTAATATGTACAACTAAAATCTACCCTTTTCAGCAAGGCTGGTTAATGAATTTGAACATTATTCTATAAAAGCCACTCCTGAAGAATTTCAAAGACCCTTCCATTTTGCAGTGTTCCAAAACAGCTGCTTGTGAAAATGTGTATTTTCAACTTATTTCAGCTATTCATAAAACTATTAATTTATGAAAAACAGTTTTCAGTGCAAAATTTACAGGAAGATTCAAATCTGGATGGTATCTTTGAAAATTACTTCAGTATTTTGTTATAAATATTGCAAATATTTCACTGGCATATGTTTTGTTTATCCCAAAGTTTTGTTTATAATTAAAAAGGGAGTGGAGGTGTCCCTTTTATTTTTGCAGAAGTTGCTCCAACATGGTCTAACTCTCTGTACATGTCACTCTCTTTTTATACAGTTTTCAAAGGAGAAAAAGCATCCTATACCAAAGTCTTGCTTTGAGCTCAGCAGGAAAGAGGCTCCCTCCTGTGGAATATGAGGTCTCCATAACATTTCACTTGCACATTAAAAATCCCCTAAGTAAGATATGCTTTATTTAGTTATAAATTAGTTAAATTTTTGAGCAAATCAAGAAAACAGGATAGTTAGACAAAAAGCTATTATCAATTTTTTTGAGATTAAAAGATCTGGGCATTAAACTCTCAGTGAAGTCTCAGCAGAATGTCTTGCTGAATTTACTTCCATGGAACTGAAATTTCTCCCTTTATTTGAAAAGGTTGGTCTAGAAATCTTACTAAAGGTTACTGTTTTCAAATTTTCTAAGGGAAGGTCAAGCAGATTTGAAAAAAACTCATGAAAAAATAGTGATGCAGGAATTTCCATTTAAAAAGAGCACCACTGAATAATTATGAGGCAAAATAACTCAAAAATAATCAGAAAACTCCCTTGATAGCATTCTCGCTTTGTTCTCCGCTTCTGTTTAAAGAAAAGACTTTGTATATTTGGAGATCTGCAAAACTGATTTGCAGATGGATGATGCTGATTTAGTTAATATTTTCCCATTTTTTTCTCAAGGATAAGGACTCCTATTTAAATACCAAGTAAATAGGAGTTCTCAGGTATACATGTCAAGCATGTTATTAAAGTCTTTTTAAACCTTATTATCAAAATTTTATAGATTAAAATTTTTATTCAATGTAGTCTCTCTCTTAATTTTCTCCTTTTACCCTAACATGCTTTAAAAGTGCTTGGAGCATTCTTAGAGCAGTAGGACACTCATTGAAGAAAATAAAATGGTGTTGTTTGAATAACATTAAAGAATGCATTTTTAAATACATTTGGTTTGGGGCCCTTTTTGGTCCTTTTTAATGAATAGTATATATGCAATATTATTGCTACATTTCCAGTGGTCCATTTATTACTGTGCATCACATTTTTAAAGAGCCTAGTGTGTTCTGGTTATATCAGATAATCAGAAAATTCAATCAAGGAGAAATATTTGTCTGAGTTTTTGATTAGTCTCATTAGACTTTTTTTATGCTGCACTGCAACATTACCTAGATATTATAATAGGGAAAAAAAAAAAAAAAACACAAACTGACAAATAAACGAGATACATCCCTTACATTTTTTCAATTCTTAACAACTTATTTCAGCCTACATGAGCAAATTTCTGTGCATTTTGTCTTAGCTAAATAGGAGCCACCACAATGAACATAAGCAAAGCACTCCATTCTAGCATTCTATTAGGTTTGCAGGAATATAACTTATTAATAATTATAGAAAAGAGGTATTTCAGATATAGAACTCTTATAAAGAATTGATTTAGCAATTTGAAATAAACATACTACACTGGATCTTGCTTTTGAAAGTTGATTAATTGCTTTCATTGTCAAGCCAGTTGTTATTTCTGAATAAGTTAGTAATGTTCAGGTGTTAATGGTTTACAGAGTAAATACCCCCTGGATAGTAAGTTCAGTTTATGCTCCCAGGGGTTATGTTCCTTTAATTTCATCACTGGTGCATGGTAGGCACTGGCCAATTTATTCTTTAAGCTAGTGTGTTACTTCTTAATAAAGTAATCATAGTGTACGATTTGTCTCTTAACTGGAATGAGAGTGAAATGTATGGGGAGAGAACGCAGCCTGCCCTGCTCACTGCTGTGCCACCAGCCCTGAGCAGCTGATCTTACATTGTTCTTTTCCTTTTCTCCCCAATTTTATCAAAATACAACTCTATCCACTTTGATGTCAGTCTCATGCTGCAGGTTGAGGCTGATGTGTAAACTAACAGACTTTTTAACAATTTTTTAGAGCTTTTAATTTCTGTGTGTCACCTCTGATTGTATCAAGAAAATTTATATTCAATAAAATATTAAAACACCTATGTTCATCTTCCAGATACAGTGCCAAACCATATTTTTAAACCATTGATATTTTAATTAAATATATAATATATATTTATAAACAGACATTAACAAACTGTTGTATTAGTATGAGCGAACTTCCTTACATGAAAGATACTGAGCCCATGCCCACTGATTACAATATGCTGGCAATTCCTACATGTACTATTTCTTAACTGAACAGATATTTCTCTGTGTTCAGTATAAGCCAGTGGTACATTTATATATGTTTAGAAAATTATTCTTCTAATATTATTCAGAGAAAGAACAGTAACATAACTCAGTATATAATGTTTATAATGCACCTATTTCCTCAGCTTAAATTCCATCTTTCCATGATAAAGTGGCAAGTTATCTCAACCTTGATCAAAATGGCTCTTGAAAGTCTCAGTAATTACACAAAAGTAATTTCATTTTAGAAACTATGAAAGAAGAAAGATGAGCATCCACATATTAAAATCCAATACTGCAAAATCAGATGCAGCTGTAAAATTAGCACTCAAGTAAATAATCTGCTCAGTGTAGAAAGTCTGACTGCAAGCATAATTACTCCTCTTGTAATTAATTTTAATTAGATGAAAATAGGTAGATCAGTTTAGCAAACAAATATTAATAAATATAATCAAAAATGGCACTGCATCAAAATCTCCTGATAACACTTGCTTTTCTGCTAGTAGGTACTTACATTCATCTATTTTTTCTCAAAATACATATTTAATTGCGTTTCTGCAAGAATAAGAGTTGTAATATGTTATTTCTGTTAAAGGAATAACTTTTTTTCAGTTACAATTACCTTATGAATTTGCCCATGCCTTAAACAGGTGGATCAGAAATTAAATTACATGCAAATTATATCCTGAAATTAGACAATATTATTTTAATTACATTTTGGAACTTGACCTGGACAGTCTCACAGAATAGTTGAGATTGGAAGGGTTCCTGGGAGACCAGCTAGTCCAATCCTCTGCTCAGAGGGAGGTCGGCCAGAGCAGGTTGCTCGGGGCTGTGTCAAGCCAAGTTTAGCGTATTGCCAAGGATGGAAGCTCCACTAGATCTCTGGGCACCTTCTTGTAGTGGATGATCTCCCTCACAGTGTTCTTGCACTGGATACCACTGAGATTCCACTGAATGATACAAGTGGCAGCATCAGGGTTTGTATCAGTGATTCTTGGCACAGGCCCTGTGAACATCAAACGGATTTGTGATCTTGCTCATCCAGAGTGGGTGGAGAGGATTTCACTGCATTTTGGTCTGGAGCAGGAAGGTGATTTTTTGCCCTCATGTTTTGGTTTTCAGACCCTCAGCTGTACTCAGGACAGAGCGGGTCCCACACAGACATTTTCAACTCGAGGCTGTCCCTGAGAAAGGACGCCAAAGTGAAGTCCTTCCCAGCTGTATATGGCAAACTTCATTGTGCAAAGCTATTCTGGTCCCCTTGCCTCTTTCCTGGTACCAAAGTTTATGATGTGGGGGCAATCTCAGCCTGTTACTTTAGGAGGAATGATGTTTTGGCAAAGGGTGCAACACCTACGTGCCTTTGCCACTTTGCTGCTACACCTGAGCTCTGGCATCACTGCCAAGTCTCCTCAGCTCTGAACATACATTGAAGCATTCCCTGCACATAACCACATCCATGCAAGCCATATTCCTCTGTGAGCTCCTTTCAATATTAAAATGTTCTCACCTAGGGGATTTTCCTTCTGTCAAGGACTGGAGCAGGTATTTATGCTGCCCATGGACATCCCAGACCAACACTTCCAAGTGCACAGTGTGAGGATGTCCCATTCTCAATACTCCCAGCTGAAGGAGTGTGCTATGAGATAGACCAATACAGGGATTCTTTTTCCCTTACTTTATATTAGCCTCCATCTTGTTGATGGAGCAGAGGGCTACTTGTTGGAAAATAAAATCCATACCAAAATGAAGGACAGGAGTAGTTCAGGAATATGATGAAAGATCATATTCAGACTGACTTGGCACAAACCTAAGCAAGGCTTGATAAAATGAAAGGAAATTGTCTGTCCAGACTGTACTCATTTACTTACAAATGAGAGTTAGGACAATGTGGAAGTTGCACTTTTGAACCCCAGGGAGATTTGTCCAGCTCTGCTTTTCTTACTCGGGTGAGGATAAGTGCATTTGAGAAAATGTATCAACCCAAGTATTGGCTAACACTTTGAGGCAATGTGAAGCTGCATTTATTTTATCATTGAAATTTTGTGTTTTTAATTTTTCTAGTTACTCATGATAGTGACACAACTAGGTGCTGTTAAGATCAGGACCTCTACTTTACCACAGAAAAAGTCTAGCAGATGGAGTAGAAGTAAGATAGTCCAACATTACAATTTTATTAACTGCCTTAACCAAGGTTTAGAGAATCTTCATTCCAAGGAGAAGAGTGTAAATAAAACTGTGATGGTCCATTGCATTTTAGTATCTGCTAAGGCTGAAAATAAAGGTCATTTATAATGATTTGTGAAGATTACCCATGTCAATTAAAAATTGGCCTCTTGGCCTCATCTTATCTCACACAAACAACCTAATATAGCAAAGTTATAAAATCCAGTCCCTGAGAGTCGGCTGACACTTTAACTGGTGTTATAAATTCCTCAGATTGTTTGCCCTAGACAGTTTTGATTTCCCCCTTCTCTTGCTTCATGAAAGTCACCTCAGCTTGGAGGACACAAAGATCTCCAACTCTTGGCTCAGCATCTATAACAATAAAAGTGAAAGTTTAGCATTGGTTTTACCTCAGATATAAGACGGAACTTCTGCTGTTCCCTTTTTGAAAAATCTATTGTAGAAGAGCTGTGACTGACCTTTGCAACTCATCAATATCTATATCATCTTTATCGACTGTGTTTTATCTTTTTCACCATAGCCTTGGATAGCAAATGACAATATTTAACTGATCTTAAACCTTTCATGGAAAAAGAGAAGATTAAAAAGGGTTGTACAGAGGGATCATGACCCATAATTATATATCACTTCTTCCAGAGCACTTTCTGTGTCACTATACAGAGCAGTGATCACTTGAAAAGCTGTTTTCCTTTGCTTAGGAGTACATTGGGGTTTCTTCTATATGACACATGCTGAATTATACTTTTGACACAAGCATTTGCAACTCTAGTGACATCAGTTGTCCACCTGGCAATCTATGACAAAACCACAGAATGGTTTGGGTTGGAATGGACCTTAAAGCTTATCTAGTTCCAAGCCCCTGTCAGAGACAGGGACACCTTCCACTACACCAGGTTGCTCAATGTCCCATTCGATCTGGCCTTCAACACTTCCAGGGATAGGACATCCAGTTTCTCTGGGCAACCTGTTCCAGTGTCTCACCATCAGTAAATAATTTCTTCTTAATATCTAACCTAAACTCACACTCTTTCAGTTTAAAGCCATCATCCCTCCTTCTATCATTCCATAACCTTCTAAAAAGTCCCTCTTCCAGCTCTCTTGTAGCACCTTTAGATACTGGAAGATGCTCTAAGGTCTCCCTGGAGCCTTCTCTTCTCCGGCTTGAACAATCCCAGTTCTCTCAGCCTGTCTTTATAGGAGAGGTGTTCCAGCCCTCTGATCAACTTAGTGGCTCTCCTCTGGACTCACTCCAACAGGTCCATATTTACCTGTCTCTCCCCACAGGCTCATCCAGAATCCTCCTTTTAACTCCTTCTAGTTTTCATCTTTTATTTGTTAACTACAGTTTTGTTGACAAGTGTAGCACTACACATGTAAGCCAAACTGTGTAACAGTTAATTGAGATTTTGGTTTGTGTGATTTTGGCTTGTATGCTTCAGTTCTTTTTTACTTGACAATTATGAAGTTAATTAAATAATTCTGAACACAATTAAAAACTATAACTAGACAACATATGAATTGATATTAGCCTGTGCATCCCACATAATACTTGTAAAATGCCTTTTTATTTGTCAGCTGTAAGGCAGTTAGTGTATTTTCACTGTCAGATGATAGTTTAATAATCTTTGAGCATGAAATTAATTTGGTGTTTAAATCAGTCTTATGTTTTGGTTTGTGTATTTTAATACAGCACAATTTAGCTTTCTCAACAAAAAATTTCCTGTGTAGGTTTGAAATATTTAAACCAAATAAAAAACAAAAACTAATACAAACATGGCTTTAGAAAGACCTAATTTAACCTAGAAATGAGATCTAGAGTTAATTGCACAAACACACACATAAAAAAGGTATACGGTAGGAAAAAGCCAAATGTTATAAGATGTCTGGTTTTCTGCTTTTTCAAGTTTCTTTATGCTCATCACTTAGGCATGTGATTCAGCACTGGGACAAAAACATTCCCTGTTTCACCGACATAAAAGGACACACCTCTGCTCATATTCAAGGCAGCTGTTAAAGTAGAGCAAAAGGAGAAGAGAAGGAGAAGGAGAGAAAACAAGAGAAAAAGGAGAAAGAGAAAGAAAGAGAAAAAAAGGTAGCTGCAGCACTGCCTGAACTTTTTCATTCATGCTCTGCAAAGAGCCATTTTTCAATGCCTTTACCAGCAAAATTAATCTGAAAGATATATAATGTATTTTTCTTGCTGTCTTTAGAAGACTAAAGGATTCAGCTATCATTCAAAATTATAGGGCATCCTGTTGGGAAAACAAGCAAGTAATCATTTGATATCAAAAGAAAGTCCTAAGTAATCAATATATTCAGCCCTATGAAACTTCTGAAATTAAATATGCTCCATTTTTTTCTATTGCAAAGTAGTTAAAGTACCCTGCTCTCCATCTTTATTTGCAAAAAGTACTTACTTGCCTTTAGACACTCCTGATGTTACTGAGGGTTATGTTACTGAAAAATCAGCTAAAGCAGGGGCCGGACACAAGTCAGTCTAAAGCACTACAAATCAGAACATGAAAGCATAGCTGACAACAGAAGAGTGGCTGGAGATAGGAAGTGTTATTTCAGCTAATATTACTATCCATCCAAAGCAGAACTAAAATGAACAGAAAATGAAAGGGTTGTTCTAAGACAGCTGCTAGTACACAGTAAGACCAAAAAAATGTAGTAAAATGACCTCCTTTCAGCACTGCTCCTAGTAAATGTTACATACAATATTGAGATTTTTATGCACTCTTTTGAAATGGCTTCTCTAAGATTTCACACATGTGAGAATACAGAATTTTACCTCCATTTTATATTTAATTCCCAAAACAGTTTTGTGAGATTACAAGGAAATACACCAGGTCAGTTTTTATCCCTAGGAATACTTTTGTGATTTATACTTTCCAGTTGATGGCCAAGACAAATACCGAGAAAAGCCCCTTGGACACTTCATTACCTCCAGTTGTCATGGAAAATACACACAGAATGTTCATACTCAGCATTTTTAGCAAAGTCATTTAATTCTTCAGTTCCAATTTCTTCATCTTGTAGTTTCTTTTCTTTCTTTCTTTCCAGTTTTATTTGGGGAATAAAAACGTACTTGCAAGATTAATGTCACAGCATTAAAGCCTTATTTCCAGAAGAAGCTGGAGTTTATTGCTGAGATTGGCCAATCTTTCATTTGAGTCATTTTGAAAATTCAGCTTAATGTAGTCAGGCTCACATAAAGTTCCTTCAGTGTATTTACTGATCATAATCTGAAGTTCTTATCATATCGATAGGCATTTAAACATCAGATGAGTCATTTTGCAATATTTTGGAATAGTCCTTCACTGCCCTATGATGTTTCTCCTTCCATTGTTTGTTCTGTTGCCTCTTACAGCTGAAAAGTACCTCTGCCCTTATTTGTTTACTCTGACCCTTTCCACTGCAAATTTTTCTGTAAGTTATTTATTACCAGATTTGTGTTGGCCAGGCTAGAACTGTATGTATTCTATGTTTGTCTTAGTTCTGACATTTTCTTAACTCAAAATCCTTGAATTTATAACCTTGGTGTTCTTTTCCTGCAGTCCTCTTAATTAAAGTTGCAAGCTTTAATCTATATTGTTTGTCAGTGGTTTGAGAACTTTCATGCCAGGTACTAATTCCCAAGGAAGAAACCTTTCAATGACATTACCTGTCTCATGTGAATAGATATAATAATTCCCTCTCCCCTGAGAGATTCACAGAAACATCTCCAAAGAGGGGAGAAGCAAAATCCAGTGAGCACTGTCTCCAGTCCTAATAGTTGTATTATTCAACTAGTCCTCAGCAACAAAGTCAGGAAAAAACAGACACCTGAATCTGACAAGTATTTTTGTGTTCACAGACCTGGGTTGAATTCTTCTCCTCCACTCCCTCTGCACTTTCTCCCTAATTGTCTCTTTACCTTTCAGCTGAGACATCTAGGCCGGTCATAGCACTGGTCTCACATCTTTTCCACTCGGTGTGACTAGCCTCCTATTGCTTCTTTGCCTTCAGCAGATGGCGTATGCATGGCTAATAAACACTGACACGTGCCTCACCAGCCACTCCTCACAGTCCCTGTCACTCTGCTGCTCCCTTTGATGCTTCTCATCCCTATTGGTCTTCCTCTTACAAAATAAAGCCACCAAAATCACTGCACTCTAGCCTTGTGGATTGATGCAGACTTCCAATGATGGAAGAGTCACATGAACATCAAAAGAAAAAAAATTAAATAACAACCTGCAAGAACTTGTTTTCCTACATTGCTTTTCTGGGAAGTTCAGGGGAATGTCATCTGGTTGTCGACTTTGTACAGGCTGAGGAGAGGTAAAATCTGATAAAAGCTAGCTAGTCAACAACTCCCAGGGAAGAAATCTCATGTTTCATAAAGATCCAAGACAGTGGGGGAAATCACTCAGGCACTGTGCAGCAGCACAGGAAAAACAAAGAGCAGCAGACCAGAAAGTCATGGGGAATGTCTGTGTATATAACACTATCACAGATTGGAAATCTCCATGCAATGTCTTAGCTTGATTCTTCTTAGATGTGCTGGACAATAATGTAGTAGTTCCGCTGTTTTCCAGGGCTTTGGTGACTCCTAAACTAAACTGATTTAAAGAAAGCACATCCCCACATTTTGATATCGTTATAGCTTGCTGCCAGTGCTATAACACAGTCAGTTACTTGGTAAGGATAGTGTTGCTAATCTCTATATATTCTTACATATCTTTATGATCTAATGTTTGCATCTATAGAAGCCTACTCAAGGAGCAGCCCTGCCAAGAAGGATTTGGGAGTGCCGGTGGATGAGAGGCTGGACAGGAACCAGCAATGTGTGCTTGCAGTCAAGAAAGCCAATTGTATCCTGGGCTACATCAAAAGCAGCATGGGCAAAAGGTCAGGGGAGGGGATTCTCCCTCTCTGCTCCACTCTTTTAAGACCCTGCCTTGGGTACCACATCCAGCTCTGAGGCCCCCAGCATAAGAAGGATGTGAACCTGTTGAAGTAAGTCCACATGAAGGCCACAAAGATGGTCAGAGAGATAGAGCACCTCTCATTTGAAGACAAGCTGAAAGAGTTGGGATTGATCAGCCTGGAGAAGAAAGTACTCCAGGGAGACCTCATTGTGGTCTTTCAGTACTCAAAGGAGGCTTATAGAGAAGGTGGGGACAAATGCTTTAGCAGAGTCTGTGGCAATTGGACAAGGGGTAATGGTTTTAAACCAAAAAAGGGTCAATTTAGATTAGACATAAGGATTTTTTTTTACAGAGAGGGTGGTAAAACACTGGCACAGGTTGCCAAGAGAGAACACTGGTGGATGCCCCATTCCTGGAAACATTCAAGACCAGGCTGGGTGGGACTCTGAGCAACCTGACCAAGCTGAAGATGTCCCGGCTCATTGCAGGGGGGTTGGACCAGATGGTCTTTAAATGTCATTTGCAACACAAATTATTCTTTGATTTTATTATTATCTTTAGAGATTTATTCAATTATTAGAATTGAGGTTTCCCATATTTCACATCAATTTTTCATGAAAGACAGTACCTTTCACTCTTGAAAAGTACGATTAACTAGCTAAATTTAGCTCCCCTCTGTCACAACACAGGTTTTTTCTGTAAATGGAAGCCTCTCTAATAGATGAATGCCCAAAGTAACCCTTTTGGTTTATTCTATAGAAGTCATGTACATTTGTAGGAGATTTTTAAACCATTAATGATTATCACATCTTGGATGCATCTCATGGCATCTAAATTTAAAGCGAAAAGCTCTCCTGATAGTTATAGATAAAACTCACACCTTTCAAACCATCATTTTGTTTGACATGCAAAAGATGTCTTTATTTCAGCCATGATTTATCATTGCTACATCAATGTAAATTAGAAAAAATAATAATAAAAAAAAAAGATGGCATTGCTGCTCAAAATAAATCATGCAGCAATCTTTCTACCTTCAGTGGCCTCTGGGTCACACTACCCAGTCATTATTTGATAGCCATCATATTTTATCCTTGTTTCTCCTAAAGTGTTGTGCAAAAATTCTTTCTAGAGCTCTAAGGTCCTGGAGTGTAATTGTCTTTTTTTACTTCCATATCATACCAAAAGAACATCAAATGCTGTGTGTTCTTCAGATTCATAACGTATATCAGCAGGTAAACCTGCAGTTCCTTATGAAAATTTTGTGTGTCAATTTGGCTTTAGCAGGAGAGAAGATCCCACAATCTAACCTTCAGTTTCTGGAGCATATAATATGATGGATATGAAACATGCATATTCATTAGTACTTTATGAATCTCCATTTTGGTTTATAGTGTGATATCTTTAACCCACCCTTCATTCTTTCTTACATAAAATAGCTTTTTAAAACTTTTACTGACCTGTGTGACCAAACAGAGATTGTCATTTTGCTTTATTATTTGTCTCATTAAAAAGTTTAGAAGTAGAAATTTGAAAATAAAGTATCCAACATTTTAATAAGACATTTTATGATATCCCAACACAAGCTGCTTTCAAAAACTTGCTTTGCACTTTCAGATTTATGTTTATTACAACAATTTAGTATATTTATAATGTCATTACTATGCTTATTGTAACATTTAACTTGCCTATGTTTCAAATCTTTTATTATTTTCCATTAAAAAGACAGTAACAATACAGACAAACAATTCAAAGTTCATTAAAGTTTGGATCAGACTGACTCAACCCCAAGTTCAAATATTTTCTTGCTATTATTACTCAATTCATGAAGGCTCTACTTTCAGTGTGAATAAATGCTAACAACATTTCCTATCTCTTTTTTTTTATTCTTTCTTCATCCTTTCCTCTTGATGAGAACAGAAAATGTCTCTCTCTCCCCCTATCTCTATGCTGGAAGCAGATTTCACTTTGCCCAAGGTAGACTCCTCTTCTCCTCACCTCCCCATCTTTAGGTCCTGCCTAACAAACACTGCCGTTTGAAATTAAGAAGCTGACATGACTCTCAGCTAAAAATAGGACATCAAAGTAAAACTGTCCCCTTCCAGAACATATGGAACCCCAAAATCCTTTGAAACCTGATAGTACCAATGATGTCTATCTTTTTTCTTTTCTGAGGACTACCTCAGTAGCTCCTGTCTTTAGTTCTCAGCAGGCATCCACTAGGATATCCTTAAATATACAGAACTTTTCTGTGTCCCAATCAGCTTTTACTATATGGATTCCACACAGTAACTTGAATATTATCCCTTGCACTTACCTTGGCTCTTAATTTTACTCTCGTAGCCCTGTATCATCTCCTGCATTTTCTTCAGCTGAAGCTTCAGATGCCGTGGAAGAACAAAGCAATAAATTTCCTATTGGCTAATCTTTTGGTGATGACTTTTAATCCTCAGCTCTTCTCAGTCTGGTTCTGTTTTGTTTGACTACAGTATTACAGCAGTGCAGCTCCAAATGCCTGAGTGGAATTACATGTAAGTGGGAAAAGAGAGTAAGGGTTTTTTATCTGTATATAAAGAAACATAATGAACCAAAGAATACCAGGAGTCTCAGAGAATTTAATTGCAATGCTTTCACGTGATACTGAAGTCAAGTATTATATAAGCACATTTTCCTAGAACTCCATCAAAATTGTCATGAGCCATGTTCCAAATAACCTTTCACTAAGTTTAAAAAGAAAAATAAACAAAAGTTAGAGTCATCGTAACTTTAATTGGAGATTCAATTCAAGGACTAAACCTCAGTGCTTTTTAATTTACCTCTCAGTAGGCTACAAGATTATATAACTTCTGAAGAAGAAAACACTGTGTAGGAAAAGTGGCTGACAAGTGCAGTCACACTTTTGTTCATGTACAATAACCACCAAGAAGTAACGGTAGCAATTAAAAATCAGTTTTTGAAAAAGAACGCAGGCAAGACCTTCTGTTTGATAATTGTTATATTTAAGCAAAGTAGTCTGTGTTTGATGCACAGTTTCTTTCTTTTTCTTAATCACATTTATTTCACACTGAAACACATAATAATATATATAGTTATACTTTATAAAAGAGAAGATACTGTTTGTCTTCCTGAGTACTTCTCATTCTGGAAGAGACAAAAATAACAATAGAAAACTTAACTACCTGAACAGTATTATTGCCATTTGATTATTAATACAAGAGAAATGGTTTGAATCATCAAAGAAATCTGTAATTAGAAAAACAAAATGCCAGCAGAAGCGTTAAAGTCCTGGCCTAGAGCTCAGGACTCAAGATCTCTATGACTTCGGGTAAAATGAAGTAGGAGAGCTAGAGTTTTCTATTCCCTCCATTTTCTCAATGGCAAGCTCAGACTTGTCATACTGCTTTTCTCTGCCCTATCTGTTAGCCTGACTTATTGAGGTTATTTTTAAACTGATGGACTTCAGGTGGACACAGACTGTGCTCTGGCCAAACCCCAGTGTGTACAAGAATGCAAGGCACAGTAGCCCCACCTTTTCATTCCTCATACATGGGCTTTCAGAGGAAAGAAGTGTGGCTCCACAAAGCTAAACATTATACAGTGCAATCATGTTATTTTGTGGCCCAATTCCCTATCAAATGATTATGACACCAGGCAGAAACCCAAGACATTTTTGTCCCCCATTACTACTGCAAACAGCAAATGAAAAGATATAACAATGAGCTTTGTAGCGCTACAATTTAGGGGAAATGTTAATAAAAAAAGGGTCAGACTTCTATTCTGATTTGGATAAAACATGCATTCTTTGGTCCCACATACAACCAATGATCACACAAATCTATGCTCTTCACCTCATAAATTAATTAAGCTATGGTTTTTTGTCCATGTGGAATTGCCATTGATTAAAACCACAATGTCCCTAGAAAACTATTTGCAGTCCTATTCCACAGCTAAGAGTAGACAAGAAATCCAGATTTTCTTTCTCTCCAGTGAACTCCCCTGGATATAAGAATAAGAGCATTAGTCTGTGCTTGTCTGTGCATTCCTCTGTGTGCTCATACACAAAAAAATGAAGAGTCACATCACCCATTACTAATATACTGCCATATCTCATTGCAGAACAGAGCCCAGCACTGAATAGAAGTTCAAAAAGCTCAGAGCAGCTTTCATGGTGAGGTAGGAGAGGAAGCTGAGGAGAAAAAAAAACAATCCTAGAAAGCTGATACAACAGAAGAGATTTATATTAACAGTACTCAACTTTCTTGATCTGAAATATTGCCAAGATCTTGTTTCAGAGCTGTGAAATATAGCATAAAAGTCAGAGCCTTTTTTCAACTATGTCCCTATGATAGAGAAAAAAGGAGCTAAATTACTCAGTCCATGAGGGAATAAACAAGTTGTTACTGATGGATCCCAGTAGTGAGAGGAAAGCTAATGGAAAGTAACTCATGCATGTTTTCCAACTGACTGCAGTTTCCACAGACATAAATTTTCATCTTCTTTTACATCTAAAATGCAGGAAATCAGATGTATACATTTTACATGTATGTTTGGCTATATATTTTTATGAAACTACTTAATTTCCTTCCCCTACTGTGCATTCTCTTATAGTTGGCATCTTGCAAGAGAGCAAGGTCTGTCTCATCTGGGCTACTGCACTCTGAGTTATACTGAACTCTTTGGAGAGAGAGAGAAAGCAGAAAAAAAAGGCATGAAGCAGTAACAGGGACTGAGATCCCCAAGAAAAGTGAGGGTCGCCCTGCAGGAGAGAACAGACCCATAGCCATTCAGCTCAAGTTACCTGTCTGCTACTGCCAGAAGATTTGATGCTGCTCCTTTGTCTGGCAATCTCACAGATAATCAACCCAACAACAAAGAATTTTCTAGTTTTGCAGCAGCAGCAAGGCAAGACTTCTTACCCTGTAGACAAACTTCTGCCCACACCCAACACAAAAGAAAGAGCAGAAGGATTTCATTGAAAGTATGAAGGAAGAAGTGGGAAACACCATTTCAGTGGCAACCTATGTGAAAGGTGGCGTGAAATGGTACCCTGAGACAGGCACTAACTCAGTAATCCAGGAGAGGCTGCAGGGGTTTGTTCCATGACAATTGATGGACAAGGGGAAACAAACAGACCTGCAAGGATCAAAGTAGTCAGGAAGGAGATTTATTGTATTTCATTCATTTTAACTATAAAAATGTCTTAAATAATTGTGATGCACTAATTCACTAACTTATATTCTAAATGAAGCATTGATTTAACAATGGAAACCTTGGGTGTTCTTTCCAAGTTAAACAAATTAAGTTTGGTGAAGAAATTCCAATCCTTCTTAGCATATGATTCCGGATCTGGTGAAGAAAATTTTCAGCAGGGCTTTCAGAAAGGCTGGAAGGAAGCCTGTCAGTAACAGAAAATGTCCACAGTGATCCTTCTAGTTAAATTCAGCTAGTAGGCCACTGCACTTTGTGCAGTCCTTTCTTCCACATAAGATCTAGACACACGTACCAAAAAAAAAAAAAAAAAGATCCTTGTCTGCTTAGACTGCTTTTCAGTTGAATATTTCAGTTTAAATCGCCAATTGAGACATGGGCTTTTTGCAGCTGCAGGAAATAAATTTTCATCAAGAGTATGTCCAGGGATCAATTAATTTTCATCAATGTCAAAAAAAGTGCAACTTGAATAAGAACAACTAGACTGGATTCAGATTATGGACACTGATTCAGTTAAAAATAATCGTAAGTGTGTTGCCAAACCCCCAAAGATTCAGTGGACGCCAAGGCAATATTCATTCTTGCTGTATTTGCATTACTGCCAGTGGCTTCACATCAGGGAAATATTTGGAAGGATTACTTCAGATTTTCAGGAAGTGCTTTATCCCATTATCCCATTCGGAATTATTGTCTGGAGTTGACAAAGAGGAGTGAAATGCAGTGTCTGCTGGCACAGTATATCAGAGTAATCTAAAGTATGCAAGAGAAAGAAATTTCTAGTTACAATTTTCATTAAACTAAAAATGAAACAAGATACTACGGAGACCACAGTGGGACTGCATATATTTCTATAATTTGTCTAAAAGATTCCACAAACAGGTGAAAGAAGCAACAACATCCACGTTTCCTGTTAATATTAAAATGATAGTTAGCTTCAGAGACATAGCACAGAGTAATGAACAGTTGACTGGCACAGAGAAATCCCACTGTTTAGATCCAGCATCTGGATTAACAGATGGCAGATGCTGTGGTATGGATAAGTATACATTAATTTATTATGCAACAAAGGAGCAAAGGGTAGGGAGGACATAAAAGTGTTTGAGTATATTGATCAAGCCACAGCTAGAGAACATTTGTAGGAAAACCCCCAAGGTTTCATTTCATTTTGCAGATGGCTGTAGGGAACTAGTTGCCAAATACTCTGTTTTGGTGATGCTGTTGAGTTTGGTTCATGAATACATGTAAAGCATTTTGCAGTCTTTCGAACAAAGCAAGCAATTTAAATTTTGATTTCTTCCATTGCTTACTCCCTACAAGAAAGAACTGTGTTTCTAATTAATAATTTGGTTTACTCCCCTTTAGATCTATGGCTGTTTTTCACAAATTTAAACTACATGTTTGTGTGTATGTTAACACACTTGACCTTCATCATTAAAGCTGATATGTGTTCTACAGCCCCATGGACACCTTGCAAGACTACTAAAACTACAGCAGTAGTTTGATGTCCAATTGAAAATCTCAAATCTCATAAAGATGTGCCAGGCAAAATATTTTAAAACAACTCTCAAAGCAAACTATAGACATTACCACCAATCAGGTCAAGATCGGGACAGTTAACCGTAACGACAAACCAGGGAAAAACCAGATTCAGAGAGTCTGCCAGGACTGGAAATACCATAATAATAGGAGAATTTAATTACTCTTTTGTAGATTTAAATGTCACACTGTGGTATTTTTAGACATTGTACAGGAATGTTTCATGGATAAGCTAGTCAGGCAACTCAAGGGGGAGAGTATGGTTTTGACTCTGTTCCCAGTGGTATTTTTGGCTTGTGTCACAATGTCACTATCAAGGACTAACTCTGTATTAGCCACTAAATTATGTTTATATTCAACATCTTTGCAGGAAGTGTGAAGGCCAAACAAAGAATCCTCTACACTAGTGTTTGACTTCAAAACGTCAGCTTAGAAGCAGTCAAAAATGTTAACTGAACATAAAGGAGTTATTAGGTGAAAAATAGGGAAAAAAAATAGGAAATAATGAATATATATCACTGTCTAAGTCCAAGGCATGTCAACACCTTAAATACTGTGTACAGTTCTGGCATCCCATCTTAAAAATTGTAGAGCTGAGCTAGAAAAATGAAGGCTGATAAAGATGACCTACAGTGTGAAACAATTTGCATGCAAAGAGAGATTAAAAGGTTAGGATTTTTCAACCTGGAAAACCAATTTCAGAGGAACATAATAGTGAACTGTATAATCAGTAGCATAGAGGGGATGAATAAGAAACTCTTATTCCTTTTTTTTTTTTCTTCATAATACGAAAAATAGATTACATCAAGTGAAATTATCATCTAGCATTTTTGAACAACACAGAAGGGAATATATCTTCTCATACTCTATAATTAAGCTGTATAACCTGTTACAGAAGGGCAATGGTGAAGAAAAAAAGACATCATTCAAATTAATGGGGGAAAATCATTAAAGACAATTAAACACAAAGGTACTGCCTCTGGCTAAAGAGATTTCTGAGCTGCACATTGCTGTAAGCTGCAGACAAATACTAACATAGTACTGTTCCACCTTTCACTGATTTTATACTAGGCATCCACTGTTGGTCACCGTGTCAGCATGGTAGGCTACCTTGGGACTTTGATCCGATTCAGGGAATTCCATAAACTGTGCTGGAAATGTTCTAGAATATTAACTTTTTTCATTGTATTATACTCACCACTGTCTACGCTAACAATAAAACCTGAAAAAGAGTTATAAAAATTAAAGAGTATAGGAAACAAGGCGGCTTTTTATACTGCAAACCTGGTTGCATGTATTTTGAGACAGGATCAGATCGGACTGTACTTTTGCTGACCTGACTTACAAAAAATGTGCCCATAAAAAGTTAATCAGTCTGACTTACCTAAAGAAAACCCAAAAGGACCCCAACCTGTGGGGAAATCATTGTGTTCACAGAGCCACTCTCAACAGCAGTTCTTGCTGGCCAGCTGGACCTGCTGGTCTTACACACAGATTGCTTATAAACTATTCTGGCAACAGGAATCTCTCTGAGATTTTCCTTTCCCAGGGAAGCAGGCCAGCCAGCTTTGTGACTGCTTTGTGCAGTTAAGAATTCAACTCAGAATGAATATGCATTTACACTTTGGTTTTCTTCCAACTTAATCTCCTGTACGTTTTACTGCCTTCTGTCATTTTCTTACAGTGACTGGTTAGGATGTATTAATCTGGCATTATGCAGATGAGTGTCTGTTGTAACAGACCACTAGTGTGCATCCTCAGGCCATGGAAAAACAGTATGATACAGAAATAGCCTCCCACTATGCATTAAATAATATATTAAAAGTAGATTAGAAGGGTATCTGTGTTATTTTAGACACAGTTAATCCTACTTTGCAGCAGAAGATGAGTTTATATCCTCCTCAAGTCCCTTTAGCACTGTTTTCTAAAACTTCACTAGAAAAAAAGAAATCAGGATATCTTAACAAAACTCATAATTTTAATTTTGCCTAGAGGAGAGGGTTGACAGCTCTTAAAAAAAAAAAAAAGTACTTTGATGGGGGAAATAAGACAAATAAACCCCACCCAGTAACACTAAGGAAAAAAAAAAACAACAAAAAAACCAAACAAATTCTGTTTTAAAGTGCTGCTCTAATATTGTCCTCAATAACCACATCTCTACATTTCAAAATTAGGAGCCAAAAAGTGAAAAATGGCTTTCAGTTTATGGGATACCACATTTCTTCAGGAATAACATTTAATTCCTCCATCCCTGACCTGCATATAAAGATGAGACATCAGTCCTTTGGATATATTGTTTACTTATACCACAAGGTGAAGTCAAAACTTGCTCACAAATGCAGCCCTTAATGAAAGAGGGCCCTGATAAAATTCAGAGCTTCCAGATGACACCGCATGCAATAACAGCTCAAATAAACACTGATGTTTCACTCCTTTGTCCTCATTTTAAAAGTATTTATACCTCCACCTACATATACAGCATGTTCTTTCACTACAGTGACCAAAACGCTAAAGCATGGAAAAACATCCACACCTGAGACAATTGTGTGTTACTCAAAGCAGTGACTGCAGATTACTGAAATTAGCTCCACTTCATTCCTTTCATTCCAAACCTGGAAAACAAGTCACATTACATTGTCGGTCTTTATAGCATAGCATCTGATAAGACCATTTGAATGTGTTTTCCTAGATCTTTCTTGGCTGTCTTCCCAGTGCCCAGATGACTCAAGAACTGACAGATGCAGAGCATAACCTTTGCTCCAATAACTGGTTGTGTGCATCTTTGAGAATAAAAAAAGAAGAAAGAAAAAAATCGCCCTTTTAAAGTACTGCACTTGATTACTAAAATGAGAGACTAGAAATGGTGGGATAAAACAGAGCACAGGGAAAGAAGAGAAAATGAGGACAAGATAACAAGCCTTAGCACAGGCATTACCTGGGTCAGCAGATAGTCAGGCAACACACAGAACAACACACAGACAGAGGGCCATGCTGTTACTTCATCGATGCTCAAATGCAGCATTACCAGCTTTGGCCTTGTTTCCCTGCTGCTCAGTTTTGTCTGCTTTGCTAGAAAGCCTTGAGCCTGCTGCGATAAACTGGGTAAGAAGAGAGCGGTCAAGGGAATGTTATCCACAAGATACTGACTGGCTGGGACAGAATGGGCTTTATCACCTTACCCCAGGACTTGCTGACTGCCTCACTTTTGGTTCACAATGTGCAGCTGGTCCTGCCAAACACAAAGGATCTATAGGGACATGGAAAAATTAGACTAATGATATCTCCTCCATTTTTACTTGCTGAACAGTATCTTCCTGATGGGGCTGTGCAATCAGACTGTCCCCTACCCGCAGTGTGAAGAGGAGCCCACTAACAATTAAAACATTTCCCAGGATCCAGCTGGGGAATCTCCACAGAGATGGTTCATAGTCAGGAGTGTTAAAAACTTTATATCAGTTCCCTCTGTTCCTGCTATCTCATCCACTGCGCCAAAACCTTTTTACAGCATCACAGAAGACTGATATCATTGTACACAAGGGCAGTCACACCAACATATTCCCCTTTCTCTTGGAGACTGTTTCAGAGTACAACCTACCACCATAACTTGTGCTGGGCATAGCATTCAAAAAATCCCTTGGCTAAATGTATTCCAGTGCAGATCTCTCACAGTAGCAACCCTTCCCATCAGATCAAGTGCTGTGTGGCAGTGACAGCAAGCAAAAGTGCTCAACAGTCTGTGGCTTGGGCAGAGATTTTACTCAAGGGCTACAGTACTGGCCAACATCAGCTGCCACCCGGCTGTAGGTGGGCTGGATAACCAACAGCTTCAGCTGCAGGAAGAAACACATTAAGGCAAGACTGATGAAGTGAACATGGCTTTATTAGCATGGTCAGAATGCAAGTTAGTCCTGTCCTACTACGCAGCAAAACAAGCCATATGCCTGAGGAGCCACTGTTATCTGCAGTCCTTGGTCTCCTGAGATGTAAAGCAAAGCCCATGGCCATACAGCAGTTTTGATATGGCATTTCTCAAGTCAGAATGATTAGTCAGCTCTAGGCTATGGCCTGGAATTTCAAAACCAGCAGTTCCACGCCCACCTCATCAAGGTGAGTGAAGGTTTGTGATGTTTCAATGAGGATCACTGTCATCATGTGTGTGTGTGACTGTGATTTTTCTTCCTCAGGCAATTTGCTGCTCCCTTGAACTCTGTCTAGGTCTGGAAGAGAGTCTCAAACATAGATCTTACTGCTTTATTCTTTCAGGCAGAGAACTGCTGTCACACTCATATTACCAATGTAAAAATAGAACTTTTCCTCTAAGTGTTTCTGAAAAAAATCTTTACTTTAAATTATCCTACAGGACCAAACAGAAGATCTGTTTCCAAAAACGCCGCTAGGATGAAAGAAATTTATGTTAGTGGAAGAAAATACAAGATACCAACGCCTGGTGCAAAAGACAGACGGATTGAACTTCAATTCTGTCTCCTATGACAAACATAATTGCAATAGAATACCGCTCTCGGGTTTTTAAGCACATAGTTAACTTTTTCCTGTGTACTCTCCGAGTCCGCGTTGCAAGTTTTCTCTTCCCAGGAGCAGGGAACGGGAGCGGGCTTGGCCGTGCCATTCTAGCAAGGGAACACGCGGTGGCACTGTGGCCTCTCGCTCCTCGCAGGGGTTTTCCTGCGGGGAGGAGTCAGTTCCCTTTCCCTCGGCGGAGTCACGCCAATCGAACCAGAGGGAATAGGACACGCGTAGAAAGAATCCTGCTGTTCTTGATAACCTGCGCTCACATATAACACCCTCAACCGTAGGATCTAAAATGAAAAAGGGAGAGGAAAAAACCAAACCCTGAGTAAATGGCGCTTCATTTTCCGTGGTCCTAGAGACTCACACACATTATTTCCGTGTGTATTTAAGATGCTCTTTCACGTTTAAACTGAACACCTCAATGTTCATACTTATACACATTTCCCCTAAGGTTTCTGCAGCTGAAAATAATCTGTTTCCAGGGTACAAGCTCAGCTGGTTCCCTAAGTCCTAACACGGTGAGGGGGGCAAGGGCAGGAAGGGAAAAACAAGCAAAAGGACCAATTACCACAACTTTTATAAATATTCTTTGGGGGAAACTTCTGATGGAGAAAGGTTGTGTGGTTCAAGCACATCTGGTAAGCATAAGAAATAATTCTTATAAAAAAGAAATCTGTTTTTATGATCTGCTTGACTCCATCAGACACTGGGCTGAAAGGAAATGTTGGGGGTTTTGGTATGTGGTTCCTTATCCCTTATTCACTATGTGCATCATAATTAATTCTCTCAGACAGAAATCTCATGAGCAAACATCCATCAAAAGTTGCAATCTTTTCAGGAATAATCCCAGCTACGTTGCTTTACACCTACAAATGGCACTGCTGAAGTATTTCCCCCTCAAAAGACTTGGGGCTTTTTTGCAATTCAGTTGAGAAGGGATCCAACATAAATTAGCTTCATGGAATTGCTATTGATGGGGCAGTCAGTTACATAGTATTTGTTGATTTTCTTCAGTTAAGAAAAACCCTTTATTCATTTCTATTACAGATCTTGGCTAAGCATTTTCTCAATTGCTGTGCAAGCAAAATTTTTTCTTTCTCCTCTCTTCCCTCAGCCCCAGCTTTCCAGTCAGCATGCCGAGTTACAAGAAGAGAAATCCATCTCAGAAATCTAATTAAAGATTTTAAAGTCCAGAGAAAACTGCCATTTCTTTTGCCACAGATGTCACAAGCAGAAATAAATGCACATATTTGCAAAATTATGTTAATAACTATTCAAGAATTCTTCCAACAGAGGCAATGCCGAAATGCCAAGAGCTTGTAAACCTCTATGTGGTGTCAGTGGCATTTGAGGACACTCTCTTTACAAGGGTATTTTCTAAATCTTGAATCCGTTTCAGGTGTAATTTTGTGTGAAACCAAATTGGTTTTGACTACAAAAACTATCCAGAATTCATGTTTGTGCTGGAGTTCGGGAATGGAGAAGAGGGCAGAGGAAAGGAGGAGGGGAGGAAATGTTTCACATTTTTTAGACTGTTTTCTAATCTCCTCACTCATACTGCCTGAGAATGTAGTATCTATTGTTTACTGGAAATGCTTTTGTGACTGTGTGTATGTCAGCAAAAGGGTCTAAAAGAGTTTCTGACATAGTTTGAATTCCTTCCTAGCTGTGATGTGTCTTATTGTTTTTCCTGCCTTATCCTGTCCATTCTTCTTTTTTTTTTTTTTATCCTTGCACTTCTCTGTTACAATTTTTTCCTGCCCATCATAGTTCTGCCAGTATTCATCAAGAGTGTATGATTGACTGATGAACACAGCTTTATAACCCAGGTCAGGATGCAAACTAGTCCTGTCCTACTACATGGGAAAAAANTCCCAGCCCCATTGGGATGAACTTTATGGTTATTAACAAAAGAAAAAAAAAAAAAAAAAAAAAAAAAAAAAGAAAAGGCATATGCCTGAGAAACCAGTTATCTGCAGTTCTGCCACATAGCTCCTATTTCCTCCTCTCCACAACTTCCTGCTCCTCTTTCCTAGCTCCATTCATCTCCAAACTTTCTGCTTTGATGTACAACCTTTCCTCATTTATAAGGGAGAAGGAGTGTGTTACTCAGTTTCTCTTAACCAGTGAAACTATTCTCATGTTTGGTTTGTTAGATTATTTTTTGTTGGTGGTTTTTTGGTTTTTTTCTTTCTTTTCTTTTTTTTTTTTTTTTAATCGTGCAATCATGGTTTGCCCACTTCTTTTTCTGAAGCCTGCACTTTCCCCAAGACATTGTATGTTCCCTTGTGCCTCTTTCTTTCAGCCCACCATGAGCAGAATATTTGTTTAGTGACTCCAAGCTGCATCCTGAGATAGTGTGAGAACTTCAGCCTTCCCCCGGCTCGCACTCGCCCAGATGTACTTCAGTGGATACGAACACGCTCATGACAGCAGGGGCAGAGCCAGTCGGGGTTTTTCCAACCTTTAATTGGGGAATTCCCTCATCACCTCTTTACAACGGAACGGAGGGAAGGCTGCTTCAACTCACCTCTCTGCAACCCCTCGGGGCTGCCTGAAAAAAACTCAGAGAGCAGGAACACCTTCCAAAACAGCAGCACTATACCCACTCCCGCATCACAATCCCCCCTGAAAGTTTGATCTTCACAGCACGGACCACTGCACTTAAAGCATGTATTTCCAGGTTGAAACTTAGGTACACACATGCACAAAATGTGCAATACAGAAGCATCTTAAATGTATAGCATAAGGCAAAGCATCTGTGAGGGACGGTTCACGAGGACAGTGCATATTTATATGTTTTAAACGTGTGGGTGTGCTTGGTTCCGCGGAGAGAGGGGAGGGCGTACGTGTGCCACAGGAACCCGGTCTCCCGGTGAGTGCGGGACGTGGCGCCGGAGCCGCACACACAAACACACGCACGTACACACACATTCACACCAACACACAAACTCAGAAGCGGACACGCACACACACTCACACAAACTCGCACACACATTCACACAAACACACAAACTCAGAAGTACACACACACACACTCCCCACCCGGGGAGCGCAGACCCGGCTGCTCCGGGATCAGGCGGTGGTTCTCGGACGGGGCGGTCGCGCCCCACTGGGCTGAGCTGGTCTGGGACCCTACAGCCCGGCGGGCAGGGCAGGGGAGGGGCAGCGCGGAGAGGGGACGGTGAAAGGGAGGGAAGGGGCGGTCCGTCCGTGCCGTGCCGTGCCGTGCCGTGCTGTGCTGTGCTGTGCTGTGCTGTGCTGTGCTGCGGGCTGGGCGGGGCGGGGGCCGTGCCGGGCACCTGTGCGGCGGGCGGGGCAGAGCCGGGCGCGGCGGCAGCGGCGGCAGCGCAACAGGTTATCGGAGCCGAGCCGAGCCGAGCCCGGCTGTGCCCATGGCCGGCCGCGGCCCCGCCGCCGAGCAGGGCTACATTCGCACCGTGCTGGGCCAGCAGATCCTGGGGGAGCTGGACAGCTCCAGCCTGGCGCTGCCCTCCGAGGACCGGCTCAAGCTCTCGGGCGACCGCGCCGGGGAGGAGAAGGCGTTGCGGATCCACCGGCAGGTCCAGCCGACCCTGGCCAGGGAGAGCCGGGGCG
>VXBX01001503.1:1749497-1803278 GCA_013400415.1 Scytalopus superciliaris | reverse complement strand
GGTGGGAGGGTGGGGCAAAGAGAGAAACTCTTTTTCCGGTGTGAAAACTGGACAAAGCCACAAGGTCTAATGTTTCATAAAAGCACTAATCTCCTTATCACCAAACAAAAGATAAAGATATCCTTGCAAAACTTCTGTAGAATAAACAGATATAGCCAGTGATAGTTTCAAGGCTAGATAGTGTTCTGAGCTGATTTAGTTCTGGAAGGTTTTGAATAGAGTATGATGTCCAATATAGAGCACAAGAAAAAGGTAGACAATTTACTTTTTTTTGTTTGGCTTCTTTACTATTAATCTTAAGTGCTGTGATTTTACTGTGATTTTTACTGTTCTTTTGTGCACCCTTGAGCAGGTTGCCTCACCACCCTCTTATACAAATGGCTGGGGGACAAGGATTACTTACAGGACAATGGAAGAGAGAGCTCAAAGGCAACCTCTGAAGAGACTAGAGGTTTCACCCCAACGAAATCCAGAGAGACTGGCATATGTATCCAGTGATTTTCACTATGATGGAGGGATTTCAACTGGATTCTCTATGAGGCATGGAGATATTGGGAGGTCGAATGGGACTGTCCCACCGAGATACGCCCGATCTGAGATTGTTGGTTACACTCTTCATGACGCAGTGAACAGGGGACGCTCTTTTAAAAGACACTCCCGCCTGGGGGCTGTTAATGGTGCTGCCCTGGATGGTGTCTACCCCAGCCCCACTGTACCTCTGTACCATCAAGCAGGCAACAGTCGCAGTATGACCAACCTTTTGGAGAAAGAAAACTACCTGATCTCGGGCAGCGCGATGGGACAAGTGAGGTCACCAGCTGCTTCTCATGTGGGATCTCAGAACAGGCAATCTGTACGGGCCAGCTTCTACCAAACCTCTTTCAGAAACACACAGGCCAGGAGGGAAGTTTCCCAGCCAGCTTCAATAAAAAGTGTCACTGCAGAAACAGATGGGAAGAGAATGGCACTGACAGCTGCTGTGGCAGCAGCAGGGAGAAATGGTTTCCTGCAGAGTGAACAAGTCACCATCAATGGATCTCAGCTAGGGTAAGCACCATGCAGGACCTGCTTTGGTTCTGGGGTGTCACAGCTGAAAGGAACATGTTTGTTTGAAAAGAGAAAGTAAACTGACAGGTTATGGTTCAACAGCCAACAGAGTGTCTGAAATATAAATGCAGAGGATGCAGAAAGATGTGCTGTTAAAAATCCACTTCCAGTGCAACTGAGGAAAGGGAGAAAAAACGTGTATGTATGTACATACTGCAGGATCCACACCTCCCTCTTAGGTTTGGGACTCCCTTTTTCCAAGAGATAATCTATTTTGTAATATTCTAGTCACTGAGTAATTTACAACCTAAGTCACAATACACAATATTGAATTGGCAAATTTTGTGCTCATAAAAGACCAGACGATATCAACACTGGTTCTCACACAACTGGGTCAGAAATCTACCAGTGAAGCAGCTTTTGGCAAATTTACGATTTCCAGTTTAAAATCCTTTATGGTTTTGAAGATACTTTTTAGTTTTTATCAACTTCAGTTAAAACACAGGCAGAAATTTTTCTTGGCTCTGTAGCANCCATGATATCCTATATTCTCTGACGGTGCTGTCTTCATTTAAAGCCCTGTTAGCTCCATGCCAGAAAGTCTCAAATCTGCCCCAGACTTCAGGAAAATTGTTTAAAATATTTTAACTATTTTCCCCCCAAAATTGCTCTCCAATCCCCCACCAAAAATTCCCTTCCAGAGAGGATTTCAGAATGTATCAGTCCTGTTTTCAAAAAAGAAATTTTATCAGTTCTGATATTCTCCTCAGGAGTGAATTTCTTTTTTGATTTTAGAATAATTCTGTATGTTTCCAGAGCTGTTAAGGTTCAGCAGACAGAAAAAGCTACTTTGTATACAGGAGATGGTTATTTGCACTCTCTATTCTGGTTTCTATTGTTTCATAATCCAAATAGGAACCTAAAATTTGTTATTTAAGTTAATCATAGTGTAATTTACAACAGTGTTATTAAGAAATGGCTCCTTTCCCATAACTGTGTAGTGGTTAAGCTCATTTTTCTGAAGACTTCCTTTCTTCTGTTTCTTAATTTGTTACTGTGTGAGATGAGGCATCATCTGATATCACCAATGAGGTATTTTCTGTTGTCAACTACATGTTGTGTGTTATGATAAGATTTACAAACATATATGGTATTATGCCCACTTCTTGTCTGGACTGAAATTTTCACTGCTGGGTAATGAAAGAGTGAAGAGATCTGATGGTAATGATGTGACTCTTAGGTATTCAGTCTTTAAAGCAAGTAAGTCCAGAAAAAACAGCTGAGAGCTCACAATAGCTAAGGATTTGAGAGTAGTATTGTTGAAAAGAGGTACCTGGGAGGACTTCATTTCTCAGTAAGACAATTTACAAACAGGCACGTATCCCACTGACAATAATTTACTTAACTTTTGGTACGTTTTTGAATGCATTTCTGAGAACAATCAGCACTTTTTAATTACATGTAGGAGCAATTTTGGTTTTTCTTTTGCAGGTGCAGGCACTGGAGTGTGCTTGTCTGCCTGTACAAACATCAACCAAAGTGTTTTTCATACCTGCAGATGTGAAAATCTATCTTCAGTCAATGTGCCAGTGGCTTGATTGAGACCATATTGAACTCAGCTGGAAGATTTGTGACCTATTGGAAATCTTTTTGACAACATAATTCCTTAAGTGCCAGTTTTTAGGTTCAACTTTTGCTGGAAGTTAGAGAGGAAGACAATTGAAAGTGCTGTGAAAGCTTCTAAAGTTCATCTGATTTACAGCCTAGAGGAGCTTAGTACTACTTTGTTTAGAATCTGCCTGAAGCAAACTGAAAATCTGGAAGCTGTAAGCATTGGCAGAAGAGAGCACGGGGCATTAGAAACACTAACCAAAGTTCTGTCTAATTTCACTTTGATTTAACCTCTCCATTGACAGTCCCCTTCATTTCATCTTTCTCTTGCACAAGCATTCTTGTGCATATTTGCTCAGAGGAGAGGAGAAGACAAGAAATAGCATGATTTATACCAAACAATAATGATTTATACCAAAAAGAAATACAAAGGAAGGTGGAAACTTCAGGGTATGGGAGTATAATTTCATTTGCAACAGGTGCATCAAAATTCTGCATTTCTTTACTGCCCGTACAGCCATACTAATTGTCTTCTGCCTTGGCAAAACCGAACAGCAGAAGTTGGTTTACAGTGTACCTGCAGGAAAAAAATCCAGTAAAATCTGTTTTTGTCTCAGAGCTCATGAGTAGATCATAAATATTTTGGGGGAAAGAGCTGGATCTCAGTGCATTTATAGCAAACTTCCCTGTGAGAAATCTGCCTGCTTTCTGCCTTGCTCCCCTGCAGCCCATTCTCGGCAAGCCTTGAATTCCAGACTCCTTCACTCCTGCAGGTCCACCGTGGAGTCAGTCTCAGAGCTGAGGAACTGAGTGACACCTGATGCAGTCCACAAACACACACTTTAGAAATGTTTCTCTTCTCACTAGCAAAACTTTTCCTTTTTCACTTTCCTGAACATTGTTTATTATTTAATATTTCTGCTTAGTTAACTGTGAAAAAAAAACACCTAAATTGCAATTTAGACCAGTCTATCTCCCAGGTATTTTTATTTTAACATAAAAGGTAATTGTGTTAATATTTCTAACTTCAGGGTCATTTACTGAGATGATTATCAAGTAAATCATTCTGATTCGGGTAGCTGTGAAGTAGGGAGTTATTGCCAGAGACTACTTGTGTCACTGTGGTTCGCAGACTGCTCTCTCCTCCCTGTCTGGGCAGCAAAGGATCTGTTACTACGAAACTATCTGGCTTTAAAAAAAGTAGAATGCTCATGTTCTTGTTCACTTCCCCACACACACATACCTTTTTTTTATCTCAAGGTGGAACATATTTGAAAGAAAAAGTAAATAAAAGGTCTGGGGAGCATAACCACCTGTTCCAGAGCTAATGCACCTGAATGTGCCGTGAATTGTTTTATGTTCCAGTTACTGGGGGAAAAAATGTGTCTGGTGACCTGTTTTTCGATTTTTTTATATAGTTGTCTAACATAATCATCATTTAAGCAAATATGCTGGAAGTTGGGTGGAAAATAGCAATGCTTATTTTTAATCCTACCGTAGTCAACATAAATACTCGGTTTAACGAGTGCTATTTTTATTCTGTCCCACTTGAAAAAAAGGCTTTGTCCATTTATTTCAAATGAGAACAACTTCTGTAGTTTGAAATATGCAGTCCTGCATACAGGTAGTCTGGGAACTAAGAAACTGATGAAAGGCATGAAAACAAATGTAAAAAACCAATTATCACATTACTGAGGAAAACATCAAGGTGTCTTCGTGATCAGTAATAGCCACTTTGCTTTGGTTATAGCTTTCTTTGAGCCTTCATCCACTTCCTTCATCTTCCACATCCTGTCCTTCATCTTTCCTTGCACATCCTGTCCTTCATCCAGTGATGAAAGAATGGAAACTGATAAAGACATCCACTGATATTTCTATTTTGTTTCTATAATTTGAAGCAAGACTTGCTTTCTCCAGAACTTCTCATTGTTGCCACACTTCCATTTATGATTTTCTCTTCCCCAGAATATCAGTATCTCTTAAAACTTTTATAATATTTTCTGCTACAGGAAAGGAAAAAAAAATTCTAAGAAAATCTAGTTACTTGAAAAATACAAAAATCCTGGTATTACAACAACGATAGTTTTTTCTGCAGTCTTGCTTCACTCTATTTCCTCTGTCTATACTTTTAAGGAGCCCAGAAGTGGAGATGACACTGGAGCGTGCAGTGAACATACTGAAGAGTGAAAATGCACAGTCCACCCCCAGGATTCTTGCTGCAGTGACTTTCATACAGCATGAGTGCTTCCAGAAAGCAGATGCCAGAAGAAAAGTAAGTAATTATTTTTATGCCAGTTATAGTCAGGTAGAGAAAATAACCTTCCCTACTATATGGCACTGTGTCAACATGAAGAGAAAAAAGACACTCCAAGAAACCTTATAGGATACTAATGTCAGTTATTTTCCCTAAAATACCTTGATACTTTTTTGCTGCAGATTCTCTTAAATACATGGAATGGGACTGATCTATGCTACCAAAAATTTGGGCTTTAGCATTTTGTGATGTGAGATAGAAATGTAGGGTAAAAATTCACCCAAACTATCTGTAATTAGATATGTTTATGACTAACCTCTAAATCATCCTATGGATTAGGGTTCCACAAGCTGCTGTGGGCAATCAAGGACCTTTACTACCTTTGCCAGTTATTCCTGGTCTAACTTTAACAGCATAACTTAAATCTTCCTTTTGCAAACTGATTTGATTAATTTCTGTCTTATCTGAGTGGTTTTTCTTAAGTGTTAAGGCTGTAAAATATATATCCACTTAGCTTGCTCTTTTTCAAGCTAAAAAAACATAGTTCATTCAGCCTTTACAACTGGTTGAGCCTGAACTTTTTGTCAATATAATTGCTCCTGCCTCTCATTTTTGACTGGCATGCTTACACTGTTGGTACAGAAATATCCCAGAAAACTTTGGGAGTAGAGTATGAACTTACCCAGTCTTCAGGGTTTGCTAAGAGTACACGGATGTGTTAATACACTGTATGGATCAGCCAAAATCTTAGGGGCTTGCTGGGACTGCACAAATGCATTAATACATTGTTTAGATTAACCAAAATTTTTAAGTCCCTTACAAGACACTTTTTAAGTCTCTTACAAACTTTTTTAAAGCGCATATTAAAAATATTCTCTTCTTCCTTTTCTTTAAATTTCACTATTGACCACAAATACGTCTCTCCTGCTGAACAGGTCTGTACATTAATGTGTAAAGTGATTGTTTATTTCAGTCATTGAAAGCAGTGCACTTGCTTTGGTTTGCAATATGTTCAATGTCATTCATACGTAATCTCATCCTGAACTCCGTATTCATGTACATGCAGTCCAGTTCAGTGGCAGCCAAACATCACTCAGTCCTTTTAACTTGCTTTATGGTATTTAAGTCTGTTTTGGAAGAAAACACCAGTACAAGTAGTGTCCTTAACTTCAGACTGAGGACAGAACTTCAGAGCTGAATGTTTGAAGGGAGTTTGTTATACAGACATGTCTCAGGCAGCTTCCCAGAAAAACAAGTGTAAACGAGAGTAAAAGTGTTCTAGTTGGAGCAGTCAGCCTGAAGCCTTCTTCTACTTTCCTGTCTATCCCACATATCCAGCAGACCTTTTCTGTTTGGT
Organism: Scytalopus superciliaris; assembly: GCA_013400415.1. Lineage (NCBI taxonomy): Eukaryota > Metazoa > Chordata > Aves > Passeriformes > Rhinocryptidae > Scytalopus > Scytalopus superciliaris. Next base: position 1,797,009 of record VXBX01001503.1, on the reverse strand, counting down.
GCCTTTCAGAGTTGTTCACATTGGCATTGTTTTGTGTCCCCTTTTTAGCCTTTCAGCCTTTGTCTTAGGATTCTTTGTTCCCTGATACTGGATAGTTTGTGGGTTTTCCTTTTCTTGTGGACTTGTGATCTTAAAGTATTTTGGTGAATTCTGTCTACCAATGAAAATTTGGGAGGACCAATCAATAGCTTTTGTAAATTCTCTTTTGCAAATTAGGTCAAAATACCACCACTTCTTTTACAAGAGCTATAGTGAATTAACAACAGAGAGTCTGCATTAATGTTTTTAAAAAAACAACTAACTATAAAACATCAGTGTTAAAAGGGTTGATGTACTGTAATAAAATAGGTTGATGTGCCTTAGCATGCTGTATGCTCCGTTTCCCTCAAGGTATATATTTCTGTATATCATTGAGATGATTGCTGAATGATTGCAAAGGGAATCAGGTCAGCAGTGCAGTAGCAATAAACTGTGCCCTTTGTACAGCTAAATCAGAGGAAGGGCTGGCAGGCTGTGTAGTTTGCTACATGAAGGGCTAAAGGCTTTGTTACATTCCATTTCTTCATATCGCCAACACCTGCCAGTTGTATTGAATTCTTTTTACCATTAAACTCTGGGCTGCTCAAAACAGATGTATCAAATTTCTAAGTCTTTCACATGCTGTTGATTCTACACAAGGATGAGTTTGTCCACAAAACCATATGGCATTTTGAGATACTGGAGGAAGCAATTCTCAATTGTACATGAATGTAGGGTACTTTCTATAGTAAACTCAGTCCTAAATGAGCCAAGGCTTGCCTATGTCACATCGCAGCTCATATGGGACTCATTTGCCCCAACATATAGAACTTGAAAACTAGTGTTTCCGTATAGCTGCTGTAAAATAACATCTTCTAAAGTGTTGATTTGGGGGTTTGATAAACCTCATTTTCTAAAGAATTAGACACTGGAAAGTACTCCTTGTTAAATGCAGGTGGTTCAGCAGATGGTCTACATTTTAAAGTTTACTAGTTTGCTACTTTCTCTCAGTATGTCACAGATAAGAAGTACTAAGTATAATGTGCTCTTATTTGATACACTGTCACTTATTTGATATGTACACGGAAGTTAATAGAGAAAAGATGCTGTCTTTCCATCAGGCTGGCTGCTGAGAAAAAAAAAAACCTGAATTTGGCACCTCAGAAACATTTTAATTTGTTCAGAGTTAAATCTCAAATACCCATTTCACCAACATGGAAGCTAAAATACAGAGCAATTAAGTGTCTTATCAGAGAGCACAAATCTACAGCAAAGCTGGAAGAGATTTAGTTTCATTCTCCTATATCAATTATCAAAATATGATGCCTCCCTTAGTTAAGTTTAACTATTAGTCATATGAAAGCCCAGAAGTTAGCAGTCATGTGCAAAAGATTAATGATTTGTGCTTCTTTAAAACAGGAGCAAATTAAAGAAGTCCCTATGACTATTTAAATGTTTGCTGGGACAGGAGCCAGGGGGAGAGTGGAGTTTCTTATGTACAGGATCTAACTGTTCTCTGCTGTGTTTTGTTTTCCTCACAGGTTTTCTCACTTGGTGGTATCCCCAAACTTTTACAGCTTCTGGAGGTTCAGAATGAGGACATTCAGCGGGCAGCATGTGGTGCTCTGAGAAACTTGGTGTTTGAGGACAATGATAATAAACTGGAAGTGTCAGAGCAGAAAGGGATCCCACTCTTGCTCCGCCTACTCCGACACACCAGGGATGTAGAGACTAAGAAGCAAATCACAGGTAGCGTTTTCTCTGCAGTCAAGTATGAAGTGCTTTAAGTAATGCGCAAGTTTTCCAGAAGAGGTACCTGATTGTTTACTTAGGCCCATGTTTAGTGACTAAATACAAGAACATTGTCACCTATTCTAAGCAATTTCATTAGCGTAAAACTCCAAGGTCCTTACTCAAGGCCAGTTAATAAGAAGAGATTAGAAACTTCCCCTCTTAAAGCTTCTTCAGAAATTATATGAGTCTGTTTGCAGGAAGCTTAAAGTCCTAGATATTCCAGAAAATAGTGAGGCTCCCTGGAGGTGCCTGGGAGTGTAACTAATGCCTGCTATTTATGTAGAAGTCCAGCCTTTGTTTTTGGACTCTATGCTGACAGCACCTACTGGGAGTTCCTTGTTGAAGATAGTCACCCGGAAGTGTCAGGTGCCCTGGGTAGAAAGTGGTTGTTGTATTCCCCACAAACTCTACTGCCCCAAATTTCTGTTCTGAGTTCTCTCAGTTTACACTCAAGTCTGTCTTCTTGGATCTGTGACAAGCTCAAAGCTCCGCCACAGAAACAGCACATTTCTTCTTTGTGTACAGGGCAAAGAATTCCTCATGGGCAGCCATTTGACTGCAAATATCACACAGCACCATCAGTAGGGTGACTGACAGTCTGGATTCTGTCTTTTCAGGTCTCATATTCTCATCCTTTTATTTCCAGTGACCTCAAGGAAGAACTGTTAATTAGTAGGGCCCATTGAAATTTGAAGAAAGAACCCTTTGGATCAGAACCCTGTATTACACCTCTTATTGTACTTCAGTGTAGCAGAAGGGATGATGGGAGGAAAAGTCCAGCATTACTCTCAAAGAAACCTATGGTTGCTGCCCTGTTGGCTTTGCAGCAGCCAGTTAAGAAGTGCCCACCACCTCATCCCTGCAGTCCTGTGTGACTGTAGTGTGTCTCTTGGAATTCCACTGCTTGTGACCCACATTCATTCTAGTTAGCATGCAAAGGAAGAGCAGGCTTATATTTTATAAATGAAAAACATTATGAATAAATGAATGGGGATTTATTTCAAGTGATCTTTAAAGATACCAGGAACAAAAGCTATTAAGTGCTTGAAAAAATACAGAAGGTGTCAAGCAGCCCTGCCTTGAAGCAAGGACATGTCAAGACCTTCCGTAATTCTGCATTCTTTTAAGTATTTGAAGTACTCTGCTCCCTAAGCTGGAGGACAAAGCTTTGTATTGTTGGTTCTTTTGGCTCAGTTCTACAGCTCTGCAACATTTAAATTTTTAAAGCTTTTCACACTCATCAGTTGCAGAATTGGGTCACTTAGTAACTTATTGTACAGTGTGTTATCTCTCTGCTATTACAGACCAGCAGTTTAAATGGTGGTAGAGTGGCCAGAAAGACAGTGCTCATTCCATGCTAGCAATTTCATTCTTTCTCACGAAACTGTTGACTGTGCAGGGTAACTCCCATCAGTGTTGTGAATGTTACTGTCTTCCTCTTCCCCAATGTGGAAATGGATGAAAGGGCATCTTCATTCTGCAACAGCTCCTATCATTGAACATGAACATTTACTTACAAAATAAAGAAGACACCAACAAAATATTTAAGCAATATCAGGCAGGATGACATAGCTTGTGTAAAGAAAAATATTATTATATGCTTTCGTGACTATCTGTTGCAAGGATTGCTTTAAAAATATGCTAAGTGAGAAGTATTTCTTGTTTTGTTCAAGACCAAATGTGCAGTCAGGAGAAAGTACGTTGGGTCCCTTAGTGAAAATGACTCTAGGGCATACTTTTTGCCTTCACTTGAACTATTCTGCCAGCTCCCTAATAAGCTGCAAGGAGCCTACAGGGCAAAGGGCAGTCCAGATGAATGAATTTCAATGAGAATATTAACTTTGCTTCTGACCACTTTATTTCCAAGGCAAGCAAAGAGTGGAGTGCAGATGGGAGATAGTCACTGTTTTATGTATGGTAGCTTAGGAATATCTAGGAATCACTGGAATTACTGTCCTCTCAGATTGACTACATGGCCTGAGAAGGGTTGCAACACAAGCCTTTTCCAAGGATAATGCAAACCTTTGACTGCCTTTCTACCAAAATGGTTAAATTCTGCTGAACAACAGTTTTCTTGTCTGACTGACAGCTCATCAACAAGTTTTGTTTCTCCTCTTGCATTGTCTTTGGCTTCCTACAGGACTAGTGGAATATCATAGCTATGCATGCAACCTCTCTGCAGTGTTTTAACACTTCCAGGAGAAGGTTCATGATTTGAAGGTCAAAGGTTTGGTGTTCCATCCAGTCAGCATGAGAAGTCCTTTTGTCTTTCCACATCATACATGTTACTTGCCTACTTTGCCTGTAAATCAGGGATATGATCTTTAGCTGAACGTCTTTCCCCCATAAGACATTAGTAAAATCAGCTTGGTGCCTACTAATACCACACTGAACTGTGGTAAAAGACTCCTGGCCAAGGATCGATGTCTAAGCTCAGCAGAGGGAAGCCTTCTGTTTCTGCTACTGTGTAGGAAGCATGGTACCAAAGGACTCCACCTGATAAAAATGTATGAAGATCAGGAATCTGTTGGAGAGAAGAAAGTTGAAAATCTGAGACACAAAAGTTTTCTCAGACCATACTTCATTCCCAGTCAGAAATATAGTACTTGTGCACATGAGATAAGTAACTCTCAGCTTATCTTTAAGGTCATTGGCTTACTAGTACTGGCAGTGTTAATACAGACAAGCACTTGCCTAAGGTTAAGCCATATTATATCATATCTTCTCAAAGAATACTTTGATGGCCTTTATTTTCTTCAAGACCTAGGCTGAGGAATACAGACTGAGCACAGTCATTCAATGTGCTTTGTATGGTCCTATGAAGAGACTGAAAGCAATCAAGGTGTGTGGAGGTAAGTGCTGATCACAGCAAGTGCTGTGTCCTGCCTCACAGTCTGTGCATCCCAAGAGAATACACAGAGAGCACCGAACCATTACCCACACCAAAGTGGCACTGTGCTTATGGCAGTGCTTTGAAAGCTGCTGTGGACCAGTTTGCCTAATGTCCCTGTGCAGAAAATAGCTGTCCAGGTTCTCTGCATTGAGGCCTCCCCAAGATCACACTGGCTTAATTGTCTAGCTTCATGAAATCATCAATACAAGTGAATTAAAGGAAACATAGACTTAATCCTTTCTTTGACATATGATCTACTTAGAAATCTCTTAGGAAAGGAATGGGGTTACTCCTAAGCAGTAGGAGAGGATATCACTTGGAGACAACTCAAGCACCAAGACAGGAATAGAATTTCGTAATACTTGGAGAGCAGAAAGTAAAATGGCTGTGGAATGAAAAATAAATAAATAAATAAATGGGGAAATAAATAAATAAATAAATAAAAACACTAGTTTTTGAAGGTAAGCCAGATGAGCCTCCAGGGAGTAGCTAACCTCTTGATCTTGTTATGACGCAGCATAAATACAAGAAATGAAAGAAAATTTTTCCTGCTGGAAAGATTACAGCACAAGGAGAACTGTCATTAAAAGAAATATAGATTTAAAAGTAGACCCCCATTTTTCCAAATAGCCATCTATGAGAAAACTATGCTCCTATGAGTGCATTATAGCATAGGTGCAAGGAAAGAGTCCACTCCTAAAGACAGTTTCTAATGTGAACAAATTCATCCACACCCAGCATGCTACCGAGAGAATCCTTCTCAGCCCAGTGAGACAGTGCCTGTAGGTAAAGGTAGGATTTTTGTTGCAAAATTTACAAAGTAAGCAGCATCTCAAATTCTGCTCCAACAATTCTATTCTAGGTATCTGTCTGTAATTAAAAATGTGCGTGTTTTTGTTCTTTTTAAAATTGTCTTCTGTCCTTGTGCTCTTCCTTGCATTTCTGCCATTCTGTCTTAACCTGCTTCCCTTATCAATGGTCTTTGAACTGCTTTTCTGTTGTCCTATAAACCTTATTTTCCTTCAGGAAAGTACATTCTTCCTTTTATGCCCTAATTCAGAGGCTGAAGGGCTGATCCCAAAAGAAGGAATGGGCTGCTTTTGGCTGGCTTTTGTTTTGAATTTTTTATTTCTCACAGTACTTGAAATTAAATTCAAAGTGTAAGGAGATATAAAAGAAGAGGGTTTTTGTTGTGAATTGATGAAAGGAACGTTCACTAATATTCTGCCAGCATGTGGAGGAGGTCTGTGAAACTTAGAGCAGCAAGCTGGGGAAACAATGAATGTCTTTGTAGTGAAAAGCAGAAATACATGTCACTTTCCAGGGTAAGAATACTTTAAAAACTATGGTCACCTGTTGGAATTGAACATAAGCAAATCTAGTGAGTTATGCAAGACTATGAGATTTGGTTTGGAGCTTGTGAATAGACAAGATTTGTAACATTACTTAATGACTTGCTTAGTGACTAATGTCTGGACAGTAACAGCCAACCACTGTTTAACAGTTTTCCCTCTTATGAGAAATTTTGCTATCAGGTATTAGAGAAACTTGATAATGGGCATCCCCTGTCTTCCAGCAGATTTCCTGTAAACTCACTCTCTGTACTTCCCATCAATCCCTTTTGGGGGATTCTCCCACTCACTGACCTTTACTTGGTACTTGGAAGTGCAACTAGTCCTGGCAGGCATCCAGAGTGGACAAATTCCTCCCTGGAACTGTGGAGGATGATATTGACATTGGTGTTGTTAGCTCTGTTTAGCTTGTGCTAAGTTGGTAATGGAGAAGATTGCTGCAGATGAGCCATGCAGAGCCATGGAAAACTGCACTTCTTGGTCGGGTGTTAGAGTGACTATATAAAGGTTTTACTTTAATCACATGGATAATTGTGCCCCCTTTTTTGCCCCATTTCCCTGTCCTCAGATCAGGGCTGGGGAACACCTATCAACCCCTTCTGCTCTTCTTCAGGATATCAAGTGTCAGGCAGGCTCCTTCGCTCTTTAACCTCAAGGACTTTGAGGTTAAGTCTTTCAAATTGTAGGAGAGTCTTTTTGCCACCCTCATTTTATTTTGGATATTACAGGTCTGTTGTGGAATTTGTCCTCCAATGACCAGCTGAAGCACCTGTTGATTAGAGAAGCCCTGCAGACACTGACTGAAGCTGTTCTCATCCCTTACTCTGGCTGGCCAGATCGAGATTACCCAAAGTCAAGTGTTTTACAGGACCCTGATATCTTCTACAATGCCACAGGATGCTTGAGGTGAGCACTCGGTCCACTACTGCCCAAAGCAATAGTGATGATAAAGCAGGCCTGTACACTTACTTTCTTTCTTGTTTTGAATTTTGAGGCCCTTTATCGTTGTACAGCCCCCTTTGGACTACCAAAAGACTAACGTACTTGAATGATTAGTTCTGGTGTCATAGATCATTGGTGGGACAACTGAAGTGCCTGTGTATCTGAAATTTTCTTTCAAGATACTGAGCAAGTCATCCTTATCTACAGCAGTATTGGGTATTGATGGGACTACAGTGTTTTTTGACATTTCTGCTGAGTATGTTCTGCTCACCTGCTGCAATACCTGCTAAATGCTACCAGCTTTACCAGGCATGGGAGCAGTCCTTTGAGTAGAGAGCAGAACATGCTCAGCAGTGGCCAAGTCACTCTTTTTTTCTACTCTGCATATAAACCATAACTAATAGTTACATTCAGAAGCATCATCAGGGACCCTTTGGATAAATGCACAGCATTAATCTCAAGCCATATCACTTCTCATCTAAACAGATGACTTGGAAAGGACTCCTGGTAGCTACAAGCACATAAAAGTCTTCAGTTTTCAGCTGCTGCCAAAGATGCTTCCTTTGACATATCATAATCTATACCTAAATTGACTAGAAAATTATTTAACTGAAATTAAGGAAAAGCTGTTTGTTAAACCAGGGTGGTAAGCACTGTCCAACCTTTTGCATGAGTTCAAGCAAGTTGCAGCCATGGAGTGGATGAATAGATTCATAACTGTGTATTTACTTCTGGAATCAGCTAATAGGCTTATGAACACAGTAGCAGTTACTACAGAGAAACATCAAAGGCCTCAGTGAACACACCCCTAAATGGCTGAATGTGATAAAAATCACATCTTCAATAAAAATGCCTTTAAAAATAACAATCTACAAAACTGGGGCTCTTTGTGTTTATGAGTTCAAAGCCATTACATGTTAAGTAAGTACACTCATGAGTATGAGATGCATGTCTTTTGTTTACGCATTCAAAAATACTTGAAAGGACAGTTTAAACTGATTAAGGAGTGAAGTACAGGTGCAAAGACATGGCCGGAGTTTTACACACCTTCTGGCAGAGTACAAGGAATTAAGTTTGAAATTTAGAGGCTGGGAAGCTGCCCAGTTTTGCCTCACATATACCTGCTATCCTAACACGTCCTATAACATAGTAGTTGTACACATATGACATTAATTTTTACTGTGTAAACAGCTCTGTATCTGACTCGTGGTTTCAGAAGACAAATGAACTGTTAGCTATACAAAATATTCAACAATAAGGCGCCTTTTTCTGCAGGAACTCCTGTCAGCCTACTAACTACTAATTAAATTAATCTCTAAGTAATAATTAACTTTTATTTATTCTGATAGCTCAAAAGCAAATACAAAGAAACATTAACCACCCATAATAAAATCTCTCTAGCTAACACTGGTGGAGTTTAGGAAAGAAGAGGTTTTCTTTTTTCATATTACTTAGCCCAGGATGCATTTATACAGAAACCAGTCTGGCTTCTTCTTGCATTTGAAATCTGGAACTGTCTCTTACCCATGAGCCAACTGATGTGGGCAAAGGATCATTCTTAGCTTGATATTACTTTATCTGAGATTGTTTCAGCAGCTTGATACAAGTTGTTATGTGAAAAATAAGGCTTAACAGTAGCTGAGTTGTTTCAAATTAAAGTAGGTTCTGGACTTACCTTGCTCTGTACAGAAAGTCACTGCTTGGGGCTGCTCCAGAGTGAGGTCTGCAGACTTAATGAAGTCTCTTAAACTGCCCTTCTCTAGGTGCTCAAGGATACATTACCCATTTTATAAATATGACGTCCATGTTTTAGTCCTCATTTTTAAGAGCTTCAACACTGAAAATTATAATTAGAACACGAAGAGCTCGAAGATTCCCAGGTGACGGTGATCTGAAGGATTGCCACATGCTTTCTAGCACATAACAGGTTTTAATGAGGTCTATCATATTTGTACAGGCCACATAGCTGAGATTTTTAAGATTAATTATTTAAGATTAATTAAGAATTTGCATCTCTTCATGGAAATGGACACACCCTCCAAATTAAGTCACTAGTAGTATTCCTTCCTTATTTATGAATTAAAAAGTAATCTGCATAAATCAATGCTGAAAACTTAAAAAAGAGCATACCACAAAGTAATAAAACTGTGCACTGAGGGAATGATGTTACTAATGAAGATGTTTAAAGAGTATGTATATTTGCCAGAATATAAATCTGTAATTAGTCTTCCCTTTTGTAATACTAACGTGTCTGTTGTGTGTGTTGATAAAGTCTATAGCCTGCAGCTTCTATTACAGGGTAAAAATAGCACTTTGAAGTGCAATACATTATGCATAGCACAGTTCTTAGCTCTAGGAGAATGCCAGAACTTACTTTCAAAAATTTGCATCCACCTATTGGCTGAAAGGGACACCCACAGTCCAAATCTAACATTGGCATCTGGTGTGGGCATATGCACTGTGCCACTGTTACCGACTAATAAATCAAAGCTCTTTTCATCCTCCTTGACAACAGTTCAGGAGGAGAAGTGAATCCACTCTAGCAGGTAATATTGCACATACTTTCAAACACTGGAATGAGTGAATGCAGAGACCAATCCCTGTTCTTCCAACCAGTTATTGCCAGAAGTATTCTGGAGTCCTGAATCTCTGGTGCCTGTGTCAGTGTTTGCAGTCACTGATAAGGAAGTCTGACGTTAGAAGGATTTGTTAATCCCATTCGCTAGGTCTGTATTTTGTCCTAAAACCATGAAGAAGCAAAGCTTTACAGAAATTGCAGGACACAAAACTTAATGCAATAAAAAGAAGCTGTGTACGCCACAGAATTCAGCATTAGTGGTTGGAATAAATAATAGTATTGCTCAATCCTGAAATATGATAAAAAACACTCTGCCCTGGACCGGTAGGGTAAGCCAAATGAACAGACTTCACTCATTGCCTGACAATACACTGAACAACTAAAATTGGTGTAACACACTATCTACAGGAGCCTTGCAGACATGTACAGACAAGTCCTGTTGGATTTTAAAGGTAAAGTTGCTTTTTCTTGGCCTGAAAGTCCTACACAAAATTTGTTCTGTCTCCAGTTCTGATTCAAATGGGTAAAAATTTTCAAGGTAATTCCCCATATTCCTTCTCTGAGTCTGAAAAGAAAATATGCCAATAGCATGCAGAATGTATGGGTTTGAATATTATTTATATACATAAATGAATCTCTGGCATGACTTCCTCAGATTGAAAGAAAGGCTTAGTAGAATTATAGTTTGATAAATGATCTTATTCCATTTTTATCTTGAAATACCTGGTCCCAAAAGTTCTGCAGTGCTGAACTTCCCCAAATTTATGTTTAGTCGTCACATTTCCTCCTGCAAAACATTTCATTTAAGTGTTGGAGTTCAGGATTGCAACTGCTGTACTTCATTGCAGAGCCCTCCTTTTTAATTGGTCTGGAACTGAAGCATCCAGTGCCCCTATGTATTCTGGTTTTTCAAAACCTTCAGACATGTGAATTATACAGTGACCCACAAGGACAGCGTAAAGCTGTATTTGGAGAAAGTAGTATCGTTGCACTTCAGACCAGGTGTCTGCATAAACATCTTCTTTCATTTTCTCCAGAGAGAAATGAAGCCAAAGCTCTCACTGCATGTTTGAAAGCATAATGACAGCTCAAACTTGTAATGGAAGCTTCTAAGAGAGAGTGTAAAACAAATGACTGATGATAACAAGCCTTTGAACCAAGGCCTCTTGCATAGCATTGCCATTCCTTGAGGTTTATTTCTATCCATTCTTATCTTCTCTTGCCTCTCCTTCAGTTTATCCACTCCCCCAATTCCTGAAAGGAATTTTGTTATTTCCAACAAGCAGCTTGTGGCTTGGCGCCTCTAGTTACTAAGCAGATCCCGGATACCTTTTCCTCCTTGATGAATTTTTGAACTGTGTAAGGCATGCAAAGAATAGAATTTCCTAAGCTACTTCAGGAAATTGTTGTCTGGTAATTGAATGAGTCCCAGGAGCAAAATCCCACTTCTTATCAGTTATGTGGATCATTCACAGCAGTTCAAAAACCTTTTCCAACAGTCGGTGTATGACTCAATGTTGGCTTAAAGGGAGTATCCCTTTCATTTGGTGCCATTTGCTAATTCATTGAACATATATAATCATCATTCTGTTTCTTTCAAAGTCACACTCGATTTTACTGTCACATGTCTTTCTATTTACCTCACATCACTGAATCAAAATAATATTTCCCAATAGGGAATTAGCTGATCCTCCCCAAATGCCACAGGAACATGGGCAAACAGCTGTTTTGATTACAGATATAGTTGCACTATGCATGTATGCAAGAGAGAATAGAAGCAGCAAATGCAAGATAAGATAAATGAGGCACATAGATAGATAAAGTACATCTGCATTAGCATGTGGTATAGTTTGAGCATGTCACCAGGATTACCACATGTAAGCATGCCAAAAGTCAGAGACTTTTAGTAGTTAAGTGATGCCAAAATATAAGTTCTGAGTCATTTAAAGGAGAGCATCCCTGCAAGCAGCAATCTCCCTAAGGCTGCATTCTCCTCATGCTGCACTTTCCTTACCCTTCAATACTAACACAGAGTTGAAATACCAGAAATTGCATAGCAGAAGAGCTTTTCTGTGAGAAGACTTTTGATTTTTACTCCAGCTGATCCTATTTTCATAGATTATTCATACCAGAGTACTTCTGATACACAACAGACTTGAAGATTTCCAGGTAGCCCTGAAGTCGCCCTGCAGCAGTTGCCATGAGTCACAATACTGGGCCAGCCCAACCATGGCAGTCGCCCAAGCACTGAGTATTTCAGGGCCTCCAGGAACTTCACTACAATAAAATCCAGCTCCTGAGCTCAGAGTGAGGGGTTCCAGTTATCAGGAACCTCAAATCTTGGGAAGCCAAGATGAAGTCAGTTTTGAAATTTTCTAAGCAAAATGTCACCATTGTTTAAAAAAAAAAAAATAAAAAAATCTATGTTTCTGTGACACTTCTCAGAAACATTTTTTTTTCCCCAATCCAATAATATTTTTATTTCCTGAAATTTCTCAAGCTTCAGTTGACAAACAAAGGGAAATTGTCAAATGAGGTTTTGCCTGAAATGCTGTTCTCTGAGCCTATTTAGAGTAAGGTGGTTACAGCTGTATTTGGGTGAGTGAGAAAGCAGGAATTCTTCCCCTCCCAGTCCACTTTGTGGTGATAAAGAAACAGGGAAAGGTGGAGAATGGAGTGGCCACTTGTGTACAGACATGCACACACACAGGCACACACTGATACCTATCACTGGATGAACAGTTGAGCATCAACTTCTTAATGAAACAGTCTGGTAATGAATTTCCTATGCAGAACAAGAAAGTGCCACTAGTTCAGGCTTTTCTCTGCCTCTTGAGCTATAAAAGCTGTTTGCCCCACTATATTCATGCTAAAGCAGCAAGGCCGCGGTTTGGCCTCTCTTAAGCACAAGAATTCAACATGATCACTTGTAAAAAGTTCAGGGGGATTTTAAATGATGTACTGGGACAAAATGAAATACTGATTCAGCTGAAGTGTCTTTGGCGAGGGAAATTCCACACTTATCTTTTATAGTATTTTTAGTCTGTGTGCCTCAGAAACTATTTTTGTTATGTGCTAGAAGGGCTGTAACATATACATTTCTGTCAACATAACCATAAACATATGAAAGGGTGACGTGCCTCGAATGTGACGTGTATCAGTAAAATTAAATCCCAAAGTGATGTCTATAGTAGGCCATATTGAGGAACCTGAATATTGATTCTGTGATACATAATTTCATGAGAGAATAAATCAATTCACAGAGATATTTTTAACATCATGACCTAAAGTAAAATTGTACTTACAGTGCATTAGTATTTAACCTGAACTTGTATTTTCCAGAGGGGGGAAAAAAAAACAGTGAAAGTGAAATGACAGTGTATAAAACACTGCATTCAATTTACAGTCATAAACCACAGGAAAGTTTAAAGCTGGCTTTGTCATTAATAAAATAACAAACACTGTAATTTCTAGTGGATAAAGTAAGCATGCAAAATAAGGAACCTGAAACTAACTAAAGGAACATGTCCCTCTCTGGTTTTGATGGATGCTAAGGTTGTGTTATATTTAACGTTATTTCAAACAAAGAAGCTGGAATATGCAGTCTTCTGGCCAGCAGAGCTGCAGGAGTCCAAAATAATGAGGCCTAGGTTTATAATTTCAGCATTCTATAATTCAGACCTTGTTGAGTTGTAAAAATAATTATATCCCAAAATTGTAAGTGTTGTTACTTCCCTGCAAATCAGTATCTTATTTAGAGCCAAGCTTCAAGCAGCAAGTGTGTGTTTGGTTTTTCCAGGGTTTTTAAATAACTTCGGTAATTCAATTTCAAGCTGTACTTGGGTTACTACAAAGCACAGAAAATGTTACTTGAAAGCCAGGCAACCAGTGCCTTCCTTTGGGTCTGGAGGAAGCAGAAAACCTGCGGAGCAGTGTCTGAGCTACTGGGGTAGAACAGCACGAGGCATCTGCAGAAGGCATCTGGCATTTCCCTCTCGGACTGAACAGCTTCTATTGGCTTCAGCTTTCATTTGCTTGGATGCCAGCAGCTTCTCTGGGAAGCTGGGAATCAGCTGAGCACGGTGTATTTTTTTTCCTCTTTCCTGTCTCACACTGCTGCTCTGGCAGCAATGGCAGTGGCAGCTGCCTCACCATTCATCCCCCACCCTCTTGCCCAGCAGTGGGGCCAAGCTGCTGCTCCAGCCTACCAGTTTGGCTGCATTCACATCCCCTCCTGCCCAATAGCATTTCCCCTTGGAGCGATTCCACAAGCACCTGAATTGCCATGTGAATGTAGCCCTGTAAGTGACATGGGTTATCTTTGCATGTTAACGTAGAGATGTTGATAAAATACTCTGAAGGTGTGCCTGTTGGTGGATCATCTTGGATCAAGAACTGGTTTGGTGCAGGTAAATGCTAATGGACATTTGTATGCATGGAAGTTTTTACAGGTATCTTTCCTCTGTTATTTTGACATAAGCACCATCCAAAATATTGAAATATAACTAAAAATGGAATAATGAAAAAAAAATCCATTTTTTTTTTTGTCCAAGTTAATTTATAAGGGATTAATTCAACTTTGAGAGGAAAATTTGAATCAAGTCTTACCTTATCCATCCAAACACAATGGGTTTTTTTCCTGGAGTATTTATATTTGTCTGGGAATGTGCTGAAGTGAAAGTTTTACTTAGAAGAGGCCCAGATTGTCTTACAGCTCTGCAGAAAGGAAGCAGTCAACCTTAACTTCAGTATCTCTGAGATTTAGCTGGAAAAGCTTGTCAGAGGAGCACAAGAAAATATCTTTGAACTAAATCTCTTCTCACCAACATATTCCTTCCTGCACAGAAACATGAGTTCTGCCGGCCCAGAAGGAAGGAAAAAGATGAGAGAATGTGATGGCTTGATTGATTCTCTTGTGTATTACATTCAAGGAGCTATTGCAGACCATGAGCCCAATGACAAGGTACTCTTTGAGATGAAAAGTGTTTTCCTAGGGGAAATTGCTAAGTGAACCGTTTTTGTTGTTGTTTAGAAACCAGCGTTCAGTAAGAGTTGTGATGTAACTGCTGAACTTGTTTCCAGGGCATTTAAAACTGCCACCAAAGGTGAAAGTCCAGTAAGAAACTTTTTGAAGTATTTTTGTCCTGAATCTGAAAGAATAGTAACTTAGCACTAGGAAAACATTTTCAGAATCACCAGAGAGAAAGGTAGAAATCTGTGTCTTTTTTTAAAAAGTGAGATAAAAGTCACAGCTTTCAGAGATACTAAAACATGAAAGAGTCAGATGTTCCCTTTTTAGTTGCCTCAGGGAGATAGCTAGCTAGCTAGAAGCATAAAAAATTAATCTGGTTACTCACCTGTATATTTAATGCTATATACTCCTTAGGAAATGAAGAACCTAAATCCCTTTGGGTGGCAGTGTAATTAAGGAGCTTGCATCATTTAGAATAGAATTAATTTTCCTAAGGTTTTTTTAGAAGTTATTCTAGCTGCCTAAGCCAGTAACTACAAGGACGTTGACACCTCCAGACTCCAGTTTATCTCATTCTCTTCCTCCCACCACTGACTGCCAGTGAACCCTGAGCATAGCCTAGACTAGATGCTTGTCTATTAGCTGGGTGAAGTTGGGTGAGAAGATCAGCCGCCATTTATGACAAAGTTATCTGCAGCCTGCGAGGCACTTCTAGCGTGCCTGCTATAACTTGTGCCATGTAGTGGTAATTATTGCACATTTGCAGCTCTATTCTAGGATTAGTTACTTGTATTCAGTGCCATTAGCTTCAGGGAGAATCCAGCACTTTATTGTGCCAATAGCTGCATTCTGTCTTAAAACTACTCATTCCTTTTTTACTTTCAAAAAAAGGAGGAGATGGTAATAAAGCTATTTGCAATAGACTCATTGCTCAGAAATTGTAGACCTGACCTTAACCATGTTCAGAAAGGAACGTCTTATTACGAAAAGCATTCTACCACAGAAAAAAAGGCTTCCTCAGGAAAGATACAAAGCTTTCCTTTTGCTGATGCTATAGCAAGGTTTATACATGATTGTCCTTGCTCTTAAGCTCTTAAACATCTCTTGGCGCACTTCTGGTCTGTGCCAAATAGCACTCGCCCAAACAATTCCCAGGCACAATTCAGGAATTATAATGTTCCAGGACCATTTCCAACAGGCATGCACCCCACTCAGAACACAAGCCCTTTATGCCAGCTGGCCTCAGTGCTCAGGAACATCTCAGGGCATGTTTAATTTATCAGTGTAAATGCAGTCTTGTGGATCACTGGCATGAAGCCTAACTCTTCCGTGAGGCATTAGAAGTTTTGCAGTTAGTTGCTGAAGATCCAAAAATGAAAGCTCTTCCCATGTCTATACATGTCCCTTCAATGCATGCCAAATCTTTCAATTTCTATTCTTTTGTTATTTTAGGCCACAGAAAACTGTGTGTGCATTCTTCATAATCTTTCCTACCAGCTAGAGACAGAGCTCCCTGAGAGCTATGCCCAGAGCATATACATGCAAAGAAGGAATATTTCTAACAATGATAAAACACCAGGCTGTTTTGGAACACGGAGCAGAAAAGTAAAAGAGGTAAAGTGCATGTTTAGTTACATCTCGTTTAGTTAATCAGTTGTAGCAACCTCTGGTGAATAAGACTGTAATCTACTTAACAGTCTGTTATTGATGTGTCTGGTAGCATGACATTCACTTGCCCCAAAAATGCAAATTTATTGATAGTCCTTCTGGACACCAATTATCCCTTTCAGCTGCTGGTGCTGACACTGACATAGTAATTCACTGTTTCATTAGCTGAGGAATACTGCCACTCAGTTTCATCCCCTCTGATGGATCTAAGTGGTATCTCTACCACGTATATCAATTTTGCAATTGCCCTACCAATGAGTGGTATTATGATGGTTTTTTCATGGTGAAACCAGCACAAACTGACTTGCAACTTCTATGACTTGCTGGGTTTTGGGCAGTTTCAGGACCTCTTCTTTCCAATGTCATGTGGTGGAGATCACTAATATTCTTACAACTGGGAATTGTTGGAGGGAAACAGTACTAGGGGATGGCAAAAGCAAAATAAAAAGATTGATAACCCTTCTACATCTGTTGGTTTTGCTGGACTATGTTCTACCTTCTCCTGCCCCATCCACAGTACAGCTAGCTATCCATTTATGTTTCTTCTTGGTCTCAGCTCACAACATCCGTTGCTGAGAGATAAGAAGCAGCTTTCCCCCGATCTACCTCCTTTTTTTTTTTTTTTTGATGGAGTGGCTGGTATCATTAAATATTGAAATTTTACACATTATTATGTGAGCTCAGAATTTGACAATCTGCAAATAGTCTGGTCATAGGGAGTTACAAAATGACTGTGATGCATTAAGTCATATAAGGTCATTGTTTCTAAAGGCTTGATCTGTTTACATGTTTAGAAGCACCAGGACACTCCACTACCTGAGGAAAAGAGCAATCCCAAAGGTGTTGAATCACTCTGGCATTCTACACTGATTAGGATATATCTCTCCTTAATAGCAAAGAGCACCAGAAACTACACCCAGGAAGCATCCCTGGGAGCTCTTCAGAACCTCACAGCTGGCACTGGACCAGTAAGTCAGCATTTTTCTTTTTCCTGTCATTTAGTTCTTAATGTGAATGCATAGAGTTAAGGGCTGCAGTGCAACATGCCCACTGCACTGAGCACAGATAACCACTGACAAGTCACTGGCTCACTGACAGCATCAAGGAAATTGAAAAACATTGAAGGGAAAGTCACAGCCAGTAAGCAGTGTGGTGTTTTCTTGCTTGGCAAACACAGGACCTGCTTCTCATTCTGTGCACATCTCCATGTGTGGAATTTGCTAGTTCATTATACAATGAGGGATAAGCAGATGCTAAAGGCACGAAACAGTCATTTTGTGGAACATAGTCCCATGGGCAGAGGAAGGCTGACAATAGCAGATCACTTTTGTGGTGAAGAAGCTAATGACCTTGTCTGAGTAACTGGCCAAAGGGCACATGGGAGAAAGAGGGCTCTAAACTTCTTTTATATCACTTTGCTTTTCTGTTGCAGCTCATACACAGCTCTGAATTGAAAGGGTTAAATTGATGTAGAGAACCTGCTGTGTGTGGTTTCTATGAGGCCATGCACTCATGGTAATGACACAGCATTGCCACATGCTCTTTAACAGATGCCGTTTTCGGTGGCCCGGACTGTTGTTCAGAAGGCAAATGGCATCCCAAGCATTCGAGCTATGCTGCACGTAAGTCACCCTGCAGTAAAGAAGACAGCAGTGTCACTGCTCAGGAACTTGTCTCGCAACACCTCTCTGCAAAATGATATAGGTGAGCAAAGACTGACATTGCCTCTTGGGCGCTGTCTGCTCTCTTTACCTTGAAGTTTCCTTCTCTAGAAAAGAGAAATGTGCAGAAAAACCCCAATCCGTGGGTCTAGTAGGTTTTTACACCAGATACTTGTAGTCATTTTACAGGGTTTAAAATAAAGAGTTTTGCCTAAGGAGGACTTTAACCTCAAGTTTTCTCTAGATTGTGTATTCCTCAGCAGATACTTCCATTGGTGTTATTTTCAAAAATACATACTCAAAGTGAAATCTAGGCAGATTTGGAGTTTCATCTTGCACATTCACAGTCATTTTCTTACTTTACCCATGGCAGAGAGAACTGGGGCAATTTCAGGCAAACCTTTTCTCCATGAAAACATATTCTTTATGATTGACTGAAAGCATGTATGAATTCAGGTAAAAAAATCCTGTGGCCAAAGAAAAACATTTGGAAAGGCCTACTGTTCTCTAGATGTAAGTGTCTAAATTTATTAACCGAAATGAACCCTTGATACCAAGTTGAGATAAATTTAGCATAAAATGTCTGGAAAACTAAAATGATTGAAAAGTAGCAGCAAATTCCCCATTTCAGTAGAAAAAAAATAACATTTGTCCTGACCTGACATTTTCAAGGTACTCCAAATGTGCTTTCTGAAAATCGCCTTCTTTGATTTACTAATGGAGAAAAAATGGACTATCATGTCTGACATAATTGCTTTGACTGATACATGAACCTTGTCACACATCCATCTGGAGGAATGAACAGTCTGATCAAAGTGATGAGGTGTTTCTTGAGTAGGGTTGAACTTCAGAGTATGATATTCTTAAATAAATAGCTTACACACTGGTTCAGAAAGTTGTGCTGCAGCCACCCGTTTTCAGTTTGCTGTATATCACTATACCCATGATTACCTATAGGACACAGAGGGTTCCCTGGGAAGTGGCAGCCTGCCTCTGGCACATACCTAGTGACCTCACTACAGCACACCAGGCGTTAATGTATTGTGTATGAGGCAAATTACATAATGTCTGATTTAGTGGAGATGCAGTTTAACCTAAATTACAGGGATGTAGTGCAGGTATGAAACCATGACTGTTGTGAGAGCACAGAGCACCCTGACTCGTGAGAATGGGAGGAACAAGGTAGGACCCCTACCGAAATCTGCCCCTGTTAGTAATGGAATTGCTTGTCTCTCTTCCAACTTGTAGCTAGAGAAGTTTTGCCTGATTTGGTCTCAGTACTTCCCGAGTCTGTCCCAGGATCTGATATCGCCTGTGAAACCACAGCGTCCATCTGCTACACCCTGTACAATCTGACACAGAGCAGCTCACACAATGCACGGCTTCTCCTGAGTGCTGACGGCCTGCCAAAGATTATTGCCATCAGCATGAATGATGGGTAAGATGGTCAAGAAGTCTTATCCTCTCCCTTCTTTTCCTGGGCAAAAAAGAAACTGCAACCCCTGCCACATGGCGAGAAAAAACTACTTCATCTCAAGGTCCAGGACAGTTTAAAGAAGGGAGTGAATAGAATTGCACATACTGAGAAATACAGAAAAATCTCTTATAGCAACTGTTCCATCCACAGCTAAATTGACCAAGTTCCAGCATTTTAAATAACTAATCAGAAGATCACTCCACAACATTGTATATATTCTGATACATAGAGTGACTGACTATCAGATCTTATCTGTCTTACCATTGTAACACAGTCCTGATTGTCTTCAGCAGTGATAAGCAGGGATACATTTTATAAAACTTACAGAACTGTACTTCAAAGTAATTTAAAAAGTAGTATTTTACAAAATAGATTAAAAATTTAATAATTGTTTAATATGTAATCACATAAAATCAATATTTACTCAAAAGATAATTAATGCTTTATGAATATGAATAATTATTCTGATTGCCTTCCTCCCTTTTTACAGAATGAAAGAGGAAATTTATCACAGTAAAGGAGGCCTCATGAGTCCCTGAGTAATTTAAAACCTGTCTAACTAACCAGAGATTTTACCTATTGGAAAGATTATTTTGAATGCTTGTTATGCTGAGTGTATTTTCCTCAACTGAAAATTAATATTATGGTGGCTGCTCTAAGATGTAGGTTACAAAGCACTTGATTTCTCCCTAATTTTGAAGAATAAGTGAAGCAGGGAGGCATATTTCATTTCTTTCAGTAATGAGGACAGCATGAAACATGCTGAAATACCTAAAGAATAGTAAAGCAGCATTTGGGAGTAAAGACAGAACAAATGCTAAGAGGTTTCGTTTGCTGAAGTCTGTACATGCACTGTGATTATGATGTGGGAATTTAAATATGTTTAATGATTCTTTTTGCAAAATTGCAGTAACATGTTCAGCAAAGCTAGCAGGGCTGCTTCAGTCCTTCTCTACTCCTTGTGGTCACATGCAGATCTCCACAATGCTTACAAAAAGGTAAGATCTGTGTAAGAACAAAGGCATGCAATCTGTCTTTTCACACCTAGAACTCTCTCATTTGTCCTCTGGGGTCCTTAACACTTCTGCACATTTAAGAATGAACCCATGGTAGCATTTCAAGTTGTCTGAATTTGGTTTTCCTATGACTTATACTGCCTAAGTAATGCATGGCCTTAATTTTTGCTCATCTGTGTTCATGTTCCCTGTGGTTTTATAACCTCTGGCCAAGTTTATGAAAAGTGTAACTGCTGCCTGCCAGAAGTGTCTGATAGTGGGAAGTGATGCATAGTAGGTGACCATCCACCACTGACTGAACCAGCCTGGCACAGAAGATCTAAGGTGCCAGCAAAAGCAAAGGCAGGGAGAGGCAGTTTCCTGTTTTAAAACCAGAGCACTTTTGTTCTTTTTATTTGCATGATCTGGTAGCCCAAGTGTAGAAAAAAGCTATGGTCTGGGAAAGGTGTTGGCAAATACTGACTGCCACAGTGAAATGGCCAGCATGAGTCAGACAATAAACCATTTGTGGTTTGGTTTTTTGTGTTTTTTTAAGATCTGTGACTTTTTTCAACACACAGCTGAGTTAACTTCAACCTATCTACCTTCACCCTGCATTTCAAACTGTTTTCAGTCCTTGTTTGTTTGCTGTTCGGAATTTGTCCCCTAAAATTCCCTGTAACCTAAAACTATTCCATGTTCTTAAGCTAGCCTTTAGTATTTGTTAGTTGACTGTTTCTTTCTGGAGATTTTTTCCTTGAAATTTGCTCCAACAAGTTACTTAACATAATGTGCTTTAAGAGTGTTGCATCACACTCAGTAGTATACTTCCCCACAAACCACAAATCTGTGTTCAAGAATAAGGGTACTGCACCCATATAAATTCTTAACTAGATTTTGTTATCTCTGTTTTTGCAACTGCATTCCTGACTTTACTGTACAGCAATCTGGCATGAATTTTCTGAAGTCACTGGTAGTTTAGGTATTCTGTAAGACACATTGGTCAGATCTGAGTTTAAAAAAAATCTGATTATTTGCTGTTCCTGTGCAAAATGGGTCCCCTAGAGACACCAGGCATGGCACTGAAAACTGCAGACCACCTAATGCCTAGACATTTTTTGAAAGTCAGTCTGATAAGCAACAGAAATTACTTGATCAAATTACATTGATAAAGTTCTGAGTCATTTTTGTATTGCCCTGTACTGTTTATTCTGATAGTGTTAATCTCAGTTGACATTAGTCACTTAAGATCTAGGAGTCTGCAGAGCTGAGCTAGAAGAAGAGACTCCCTCTAGTTATTGCAGAGAGTTAAGCAACTCCAATTATTCATCTCACCTAAATGGAGCACTCCTGGGGAGATGCCTGTTCTGTCTCTGTGACTGCAGAGGACTGTGCCTAGCCCCCTACCTTGGCTCCATATCTAGCTTTGAGACAGCTGAACCCACCCTTACCTTGCAGAATCAGCATTGAAAATAATGAATTATTCTGTTTCTTTCATTCCAAAGGCTGACTTTAAGAAGACGGATTTCATCAACAGCCGGACCACAAAAGCCTACAACTCACTAAAAGATTGAATCAGAACATAATACCTCTGAAGACAAAGGAGGTCATAGATCAATTAATGTAACTATTTTCACACAATTGGTGTTGCCATTGTGAACCAGGAAGTATCTCAGAAAAAAAGATACTATGATTTTATATAAAGACTTGGGTGACCAGAGAGTAGCTTTTTTGAGTTTTTAATCCTAATCACCTTGTTGTCACTGTATATATCAATATAAGAATAACCAAAAATGGATTCTTCAGGATGTCTGAGGTGAAGTTTCATCGAGGTTTATCACTAGTCAGAGCTCCAGATGACTGCCTTTTATCTATATAGAGAAGTTTGAAATGCTGATTGGCAGCAAATTCTTTTAAGACTTTTTTATACGAATAGTTTTCTACAGTGGATAAGCATCAAGTGCACTGCTCAGGACTTAGAAGCCTTGCACCCTTTTTTTTCCCCCACAAGCAAAATAAGAGTCTCCAGACTCCATGAGTATGCACAATAAGCTGTTTCGCTACATGCATTATAGAAGCACCAATGAAGTTAAAATTACTATTTTTGTATTGCTTGTGCTCATGGGCTCACTGATTCTTAAGCCTGTCCTTTGAAATTTCATCAGCAACAGCAACAAAACTGATTTTACATAGGTTTTATCATCCCTTGCTCCTTTCATCCTCCCTCAAGTGGCTGTTGCAATTTGTAACTGTGTCCGGAAAGGGCTTTAACTACAACAACTAGGTTTAAGACACTATGTTTCAGACACATTAAGCTGGACTAGACCCATCATTCTCTACTAGTTGGTGGAGAAGTTATTTGTAGACGATTCAGTGATTGTTTTAAGAAAATTGCAATTTCAAAGTAATTCTGTTGATAATCTATATACAGTAAAGGGAGTGGAATCTTGCCTTTGTTTTTGAAGTAATAGACACACACACAAGAGGTTAGCTCTGTGCTGCTTAAAGAATGCTGATCTTGCTTCATGGTCTCTTAAATGAAATAATCTTCCTCCCTACAGCAATTATGTGCAATGTGATAACTTTAGGACTATGTCTGCACATGTGGGAATAGGTAACAGGAGGAAAAAACATTCCTAAGCACCTAAAGGCTGTTACCGTCATATGATGCTCAGAGAGGGTAAAGAAGCACTAAAAAATCTCATCTGCACTTTCAGTAAGTCAGATTTCTCTCAAGCCCCACCCCCCACAAAAAAAAAAAAAAAAAAAAAAACCAAAACAAACAAACAAAAAGCCAGTAGTTAAGTTGTCCATTAAACTAATAGGAAATTCATATATAAACATGTAATAGTGTGTGGATTGGGTTATCAGCTGACGTGATCTGGCGTTACTCGTCTGAAATCAAGGGAGGTGAACTACCCTTATGGCAATGAAGGTTTTGTCATATGTATTTACAAGCTTTGCTGCTTGTACAGAGCCTGTCCTGTACCCTCATTCTGAACTGCTGGCACAGGAATTGTTGCAGCCGTTCTTACCCAGAAGGAGACGTATAATCCTTTGATGCAGAGGAGGTCATCAGGCCTCTTCATTTCAACATTCCTGGCTAAAGGTCTAGCTCCTACCACAAAGTTAGAACTAGCGGATTGTGACATTGCACTGTGTCCAAACATATTTCTGGATATCGGGGAGCTAAATTCTGCTGGTAGATGCACATAGTTCTCAGAGGATTCCCAGAAAGTCCCACACGTGCACACAGAACAGAATGTGCCCTGGGGAGGTAAGCAAACAACCCTGCTTTGCCATCACTGATCATTTTCATAGGTCTGTTAGTCCTCCACATTTGCTTTGAATAACTCAAATCAAATGCATTCCAGTAGGAGGTTTTAAAAATACTTTTTTTTTTTTTAAGAGGTCATATTCAAAATACTACAGATCCAAAAACAACACAAGTGAAGGGAACTTACAGCACCTCATGTTGAGGAAATTGTTTTTATAACTTTTTAAAACATGATAGAAAACAGACAATTAGAAGCTAACTTCTTCTAACTTGCTAACCCAAGTAAGATTGCATGTGCCACAACTGAATAAACACCACAAAACCTGGACAAGTCTGCTTTTACTGCCCCAAAGGAAGTGGTAGGCAAAATTAATATGCAAAGAATAATCCTGAATACAGAGTAGCATGGGAATGAAGAATTGCAGTCTTAAAATCAGGAAGTGTGCTTTTAGAAATACTCAAGCACTGGTTTAGTTCTGTGACACTCACATGGTATTTAAAAACTAAAACAAACAATGCTGGGTACTTTTAAATATCATATCTAGTATGATTACCTCCCAATAAGATGGTTTTATTAAAGGGATGCAAACTTTTTGAGATGTTTCTATTGATTCAGTTATTTTAAAGGTCTTTTTCAACCAAAATGATTCTCTGATTCTATGATAGAGTCCCTTTAAAATCAAAGCAGTGTTCCGAAGTCACAAAGTGTCTCAGACCTGGCAATAACAGGAGAAACAGAGACACACCTTATTCCAACTGATCTCCTACTTGTATGCAATTGAAAACATTTCAGCAGGACTCCAAAGAAAACAAAGAATGTTAGTCAGAGAAATAATAAAGTGCTCTCTCTAATGCAAAAAATCTGTTGTTTTGTTTTGTTGGCTTTTTTTTTTAGTAGTGAACCTACTTTCTGGGATGCAACAAATGTATTTTCAAGCCTTAGCCCTTCCTTTAAAACAGCAAATGAATTTTTAAATTAAGTCTAGGTACGGAGACTTAGACATTTTTATAGCAGGACAGTGTTATTGAAGGCAAGCTGTGTTGGCATCAGAGTGCTCCTGCAAATAATTTGTTTTACTTACAAAATATGTTGCAGCTTTCTTTGTCCAATATTGCTGACGTGTCAAACCACACAGCATCTTCTGTCTTCACCTCCCTTTAATTGGTATTTGCCAGTAAACTTCACCGTGGGCCACTGCAGATCTCAAAATTAGTTAGAATCATCCTCACCATAGTCTTAGACTTGAGAAATAGAAGATTCCCACTTGCTCTTTTCCTGAGAGAAGATTTGAAACCTTGAATTTAATCATACTGAGAAGCACCTAAAGAGTTTTGGCTAAACAAGGAACTGACTCCAGGTCCACTTGGCTTGTGTCCTAACCACAACCCAGTACAACCATCTTTTCACTGAATTGTTTTAGTAGAAACTCAAACAGTATAGATAATTTTGTAGTAGATACCAGATATTATAGACATGCATTCATTGCCAGAGATACTGTCACTGCTCCTAAGTATTAGTGCTTTTTCTTCTCTTTCACTTCCTAAATAGAATTAAACTACATAAAACATTGCATTATATTGTGCATGAACATGAGATTTAGGTTATTTGGCTTTTCTATGAGGTTTTCCTTTTGAGTAGGAACATGCTATCTAGTAAGAAAGGTTCAGTCTTCTCCTCTGGGCCCATAGAAGACTGAAGGTGAGGTGAACTGGCACCATCATAAGGCATAATACAAGAATTCCAACCCTTTTACTGGCCACTGCTTAGCCTGGCAGTCCATCCTCAGAAGGCAATCCCCTAAAGCTAATCAAAAGTCAGCCTGCCTGTTTGCTTGTTATAACCCTCAGGTTCCAGCTTGCCAGAAGCATTAACTTTTTCCCCACCTTTAGGTTTCAAGACCAAAAAGCCCAAAAGTATCAATTCACAACACTCTTGAGGGATGGTTCATGAGATAGCCTGAAGAGCACAGTCACAGTGAATTGTACAGAAGTTATGTGAAGTGTTGAAACTGATGTTCCCTAAGTTATTGCAACTCCAGCAGCTGCTTTTCCATTCTTTTACTTTAATTGCTATTGATTAAACCCTCAGTTTACACTCCTGACTCATACTCTAGACCCATCCCATAGGGAAGATAACATAACTATAAGGCATCATCTGATAGGATATAAAGATCTGCAAATAGAGCAGAAATCAGACTGGAGGAAATGCATGTTTGAGCTCAACACTGCAGTGCATGAAGGACAAGCCCTGAAGAATCAAGTGTTAGTCCAACCTTGTGAGTTATGACTGGCATATTGTTTTAGATGTTGCACAGCACTTCCCCGGTGAGAACCCAGCAGGGAGATTTGCTCAGATATGCCAAAGACAAAAAGGGCTTTAGTGCAGACAGTGTACACAGATCAGGGTTTTGCCATTCTCTGCAGTCATACTTTGAATATTTTAATAGGTCAGCATATGAAGGGGGAATAAACTAATTTTATCTTGTTTCACATGTTCAGTGCTAAAAACATTTCAATACACACATTAGAGATATTGCAAGCTCAGCATCAGAAATTAGAGTTTGCTTGCATCCTTTCTTCAGCTATATCTTCCACTGCTGTATCCAGTGTGACTAAATAATTCAAGGTTAGGAACTTAACATTTGTTTAAAAAAAATTTCAATTATTCAACCTAAGTTCCCATTCCCCTATTTGTGTCTTATTGTTCTTAGTCATCACACTGGCCTAAATATCCACAGATACAAAGAAGAGGAAGCAGGCATGTCCTTAGCAGCTACAATGCAGAGCCAATACTGCAAACATCCCCAAGGCATCAGGTGCTTCTGAACATGCCCATGCCCTTGGTCACCGTGTGGGCAGCACCATGAAAGAGACACATGGACAGCACCAGCTGCAAATACAGTGCTCATCACCAGGCCCTTTTTTCCATGCTCACCACATACTCCCTCTGAAATTGCTCAAGGCCCTGTTTTACTTATCCCTGCTTTTTGCAGTCTCTAAGCTGTTATCAGCTGTAGGACTTTGAGTCAAACTGCCACTGCTTGAAAGATGCTGGCCTCAAAGTCCCCAGCCTGCCCTTGGTGTCTGGGGTTCAGAGGGACACCACTACTGCCTTGATTATACTTAGACATCTGGGACCTCCTGTAACTTAAGAGATTTAAGGTCTTGCTCAGTTCTAGAGAAATTTAATTGATTGACCCTCAAAAATATGTCTTACTGTGTTTCCACCAGAAATTGAAAGTCTGAGCCAAGTCTGAGCCACTAGGCAAACACAGAAAAAAAATTAAGAGTGAAAGGGGTTTTTTAGCTGCTGAAAAGGAGGGTAAAGTCTTTCAGAAAGTTCAGAAACTTTCTGAAGTCCATGAAGGTTGTAAGACAATAGTTCCCAGCCAGAATAGCTGTGTTTGGCTTGGAGTAACAGCAAAATTAATCAGTAATGTTGAACTCTGCCTGGAAAGCACACTGTGCCTCAAGATACATGAGCACACTTGAGTTTTAACTCAAAAGTTTGGACACTGGGTGTGTGTGCAAGTTGAAACCCCACACAACTATTTAAGGCTGGAGAACCTCAGATTTGGAAGGCAAGATGTACTATCTGTAAGTGGGATTAAAAGAGACTGTAGGGGAAAAGAGCTGTTAACTAAAAGTGAGGAAATAGTATAAAGAGGAATTGACCTTTTTCATCATCAGACTTCCCCTTTGTAATAGAAGTGTTGCTTGGCAGCATAATTGGGGCGGGCTGTGTGGTGTGTTTGTGCTGTGGTTACCTCTGCGTTGCTTTGCAGTTAAAACACTGGCAACACATAGGATGCTGCAGTGAGAACAATGGAGGCTTTCAAAGGCAAGCCTTATCCTTGAGGAGGGACAGGGCAGCCCTGGGCTGTCTGCTCTCTGTCTGCATGTTGGATTAGGTGTGCCATCCAACTCTGGCTTCATGCTTAAAATGAAAGCTGGGATTACAAAAATTTTATTTTGTCTTTTTGAAAATTAAAAGAACGACTCTTAAGAAGTTTCTTCTTTCTTGATGCTAGGAAAAAAAGCTGCACTAAATATATGAGACATATAGCCTTGAAATACTATTTTATCAATAGGATAGTATTTATTATTTTAAAAGCATAAGGACAAAGATTAGAGTTTTTAAAATAAAGGGAGGCTGGGATGAGAAATTCAGATCTAATTATATACATGCTGATGAAAAGGATAATGTACAAAGCAATATTTTCAAGCAGCATTGTTGTAGGGGTTTTTTTGTTTGTTTGTTTGTTTGTTGGGGGGGGTTGTTTGTTTTTAATGATACTACTACTCGTCCTGAAATTACTTAAAACTTGGAAGTCAAAAACTGGTCCTTTGGATAGCAATAATGTTCTTGCAAGTGTTATTGCAAAAGTTTTGGCACAGTTTAAATGACATAAAGAGATGGAGGAAAAATTGTCTTCTGGTGCGAAAAGTTGAAGCAGAGGCATTTGAAAGAAGTTCGAGTGCCAAAGTGATTCATTGAGGAGTGGTGAGGAAAGCTGGAGCATGAGGAGGAGGAAAGGTACCTGGCTTCTCACTGGTGAGAGGTGTTACTGGACAGGATCAGGCAGCAAATGCTCCCTTGACAAAAAAAAATAAAAATTAAGTGGGTTAACTGTGAAAGTGAGAAAGACCAAGAAAGTGGTGTGGAAAACAAATGAGAAGTATCAGAAGCTCTGAAATTCATTTGACAGAAAGCAAGACCATCTGAATGCCAGGTCAGAGGCCCTTCCAGTACCTCCAGCAAGGACATCTCAAAAAAACCTTCACTTCAAACCCTGGCAGGGTCGCACACAACTCTCTTTCTGAACTGTACGTGGAGCCAGGTAGAAGCTGGAGTGGACACTGCCACAGTGTAAGGACTGGGCATTGCTGAGGGCATTTGTTTTGCAGGTTTCTCGGGTCCTGTCTCTTGCACAGCAACATCTGTGAGCCAGCAGCCTGAGCAGTGCTGTGCTTTCTAGATACACAGCATGGATTACCCACCCACCAAGGACATATTTTCTGATTACATCAGTTATTTTCTACCGTTATGAAGATTATTAATGGTTAATTCACCATTGTATTAGGGTTGTAATTAAATTATTGTGGGGGTAATTATGGATAATAAACGTGCCACAATGAATTCTATAGTCTATAACATGCTCACCTATAAAAAAAAGAGATGTTTAGTGCAACTGAAAGGCATAGATCTGTATTTTACAGGCAACCTCATGTTCTTCACATCTTCTGCAGTGGCTACAGATGTATGTTTGTTAAATAGGCATTTAAAAAAAAGTGGAGAGAGAGCATAAGAATCTGAGGTAGCCTGATCTAAGAAGGTATTTATATGTAGATTTAAAAGTTTGACCCCACTTTGTTTATTTTTTCAATGGAAAAGTGCCTTCAAAATCCTACTGTCCTGACTCAGAATGACAAAAAAACAGTCTAGGACCCTCAGCCTGATCCAATACAGCACAGCACTGAAGCAGCTTTGGAAGGAGACTTACTCCTTCCTAGTAAAGTTTCACTGTGATTTCAGTGACCAGATGGCAGGCACATGGTGGATGCTCTGTCACTGCATACGACTGCTTTTCCCACAGGGCCAGGGAGCTTCCCTACTTGTGGCAACCATCCCTGCCCCATCCCTGAGCCATGTGGGTCTCTATCCATATGCATGTGGAGCAGGGGGATGGATACCTTGGGGGAGGGGTACAACACAGCAGCCTGTGTTGTGCTCTGAACAGCACAGAGGCAAACAGCTGCTTTATACCCACCCTGTGAGTACTTCCTCTGTGGAAAAAAATGCACTTAGCAGCATCAATCAAACATCGTGTCCACTGTGGCTGGCAAAAGCCTTGGAAAGCACGTCTGCTCTCAGGTTCTCCATTAAAGTTAGCAAATAGTAATTAGCTGTTAGATTCCAACCAGGAAAGAAAACAGAGATAAGTAAGGCGTAGCCCTGGACAATGGTCCCTGATGTACCAACCACCTGCAACAGATGCATATTTTGCTTAGTCACTGTTTCCACACCTGCACTCTGGTAGTAGGACCTTGACTAGAATTTTTTTCTCTCTAGACACAAAGCAAGAAGTGAAATTAAAACTCAGCATAACATCCCAAGCCAGAGAAATATTTTACCACAATTCTTGTTAAACATGAAATTCTTGTTAAGTGCTCATGACCCATGGCTTGGGCAAGAAGACACCCTCCAGGCTGTGAGCAGCATCACTGCAAGGCTTCTCTCTTTCACCCCAGGCAGTCCCCAGGATGTTTAGCTCTGGCTGCAAGCAAAGCCCCAGCATGACCATCTGTCTTCACAGAAAGGACAGTAAATAGCCCATAGTCTACACTGACTTGTGTTGTTGTTCTTTAAGCAAAGGCATCTTTATCAGAGAGGAAGGGTTTGATTTTTACATGCATGTCATTTAACAATAGCTTTTTCACAGTAAGAAGAGGAAGGCAGGGAAGAAAAGAAACAGGTTTTCTGTGAAGAACTTGCCAACATTTTTTCCCTTTCTGGGCCATAACAATAACTGTCCTCCCCCACCCACTGCCAAGATAAATCACTTAATGTGTTTTTGGGAAGGCCTATGTACAACAGGCGGGCTGAAAACTGCACACACACTATGAAGTACAAACCGGTTCTGCTCTGGCTTAGGAGACAAATTCTGAAGGTGACATCTGTCTGACAAAGTTGAAACCAGAAATAATTCAGCAGTCTCATCTCTTCTCCCACATCAAAGTCAGTTACATCTCCTGTAAATTTAGCAGTGAAGTGAGGGTAACATACTGCTTAACTCCATAAAACCCAAAACTCATCCCCAGAAACAGAAAAGTCAACACAGGGTTGAGGGAAGGGAAGATCTCAAAACAAAGGATGTGTCAAGGCCTGAGGATTTCCTAGCCAAAATGAAGTGAGGTACATCTGTTTGGGTCCTTATTCACTACAACAGTAGCTGTGTTGGTACAATGGTTGCTCACAGGTCTACAAGCCTTGCACAGGTGGAAAGGTTAAGGCTACAGCAGTGCAGGGAAGCTCCATATGCATACACAAAGATGCACACTCGTATTTTGCAGGACCTCTGAGTACAAAGAACTGAATACTCAAGGTGGGATGAGAGGGAATTTAAGAACACAGATACTGTAAGGGCTGGACACATCTAAAATAAAAGAGCTTGTTCTCAGCTGTAAGAGGTTTCAGAGGTTCTCAGGATTGCTCCCCACCTCACCACTTCACTGGAAAGGGATACATGAGAAGATGCAGTCTTGCTCACTGAAACTTCATTCACATGCAAGTTAATTTCTGAAGGTACAATTATGGCAAATGTCTTGTGCTTATTTATTATTCCCTAAAGAGCTTTGATGGAAAGCATCCTCAGTAATATTGTTCTGGTTGTTGGACTCCTCTAATTGTCCAAAGGTACCTCTCAGAAACTGTACCAGAATGGTTTGTGGAAACATCCCCGCTCCAACATTTCTTAGTAAAGTGATATTTAAAAGCCTTGCATACTCGTATTTTCACAACAGGTCACTTACCAGTTACTGACTTTCACCCATGGCTGAATTTAGCAGACCATCCCCCTAATGCATCACTTGCCATCTCCTCCTTCCTGATATGACATTTCCAAACCTGTGAACCCTTCCCTGTATATCTCTGACCCTTGTAGCTTGCAGGTGAGGAGGTATATCAGCTTTCTCACACCTCTGCTGTGCAGTACCTAGTTCTTTGCATTTGTCTGGTAACTGAATCCACTATAGAGATAGAACCTGTTTGGAGAATTTTCTTAAAGTCTGTTTATATGAGACACCTGATCCCATAACAGCTTGCTACTCTATGGGCTTTTGGTAGTGCAGGAGAGATAGTTCTGTGAAAGCTGAGCTTTTAGTTTGGTATAAACAATGATGTTTTAAAATCTCAGGTTGTAAAAAAATATTAAATCACTACACCTTGAATTTTCAAGTTCTGTTTAAAGTCTTTCTGTAACTGAAGCTGTAATTTGCATTTTTTTCCCCAGCATTAAAGCAGAACATAATTCAAACTGTTTAAAAATCCCTCACGTTCACTGACTTCTAGTTTTTAAATGCTTCTCAGGGATGTAAAGCAACCTACAAATGCTTGAAAATAAGTCCCAGAGATCACAGAACCAAACTTGCTGCAGTAGTGACAGATGATGAAGCAAGGGGCAACAGCATCATGCTGAGATGTGGTAGATTCAGGTCAGGCATTAGGAAAAAAATTCTTACCAGGTCAGGGGTGTCCTGCCAGAAGTGGCTGCCCAAAGAGGTCAGAGATGCTCCATCCTTACCACTTTTGAAGACTTGGCTAGAAAAAACCAGCCTGGTAGCTCGGTATTTCCTATTCTGTGCACAGTGCAAACAGTGACACCTCCAGTGCAACCAAGACAGTTGCTGACAGCAGATGACATTTCAATGATGCTGCTGTGTTTGCTCCCCTTTTACACAACAAAACTTCTACAGGATTTTAAAAGCTTCTTGTCACAAAGTGAAAGCATAGCAAACCAGTTTAGGCTCATGTGGATAGAAAGAGAAAATCTTCAAGGTAAGTTTCACTGGAGACTGGGAAATATTTTCCACTTGAAGGCAAACTCATCCACTAGTTGGGAATGCAAACTCCATGTGGCCCTGCCTGGGTACAAGAAGCAGACAGAGTAACATTTGTTCCAACTAACATTAGCAATAACTGGGCTTGGCCAGTGACACTAGAACAAGATGTTTATTTGATTCCTTTCTAATTCCCCAGCACAAAGCTTAGTGTCACAGTAAAGCAGGTAGATTTTCATAAGTTCTGAATTCTTCTGTACTTCTGTATTGTTGTTGTTCTAATCAAACTAACAGTTCTGCCTCTAGAAACTTCCCTATAACCCTTCCCTGAAGGGAAAAATATATGTTGAGAAAAAAAAAAAAAAAACAGAATTTCCTGAAGTAGGTCTAAAAATCACCAGTAGAAAAGAGCTTCCCCACATCTATTTTCAGAATCTACTGTACTTTTGCTTGAGCTTTGATTTTTTTCATCATGCTGACAGCTTCCTTTGCCATACTTTTATCCTTTTGTCCTGTCCTTTCAGTAGAGCTCTCACATTACAGCTGTAATACTCACTATCAGTCAGACCGGGCCAGCTCTGGAAATTCCTTTAATCAGCTCAGTGATCAGGAAGCTTATATGAGAGCCCCACATCAAGAAGCAGTCCAATCTCTTAAAGGACTTTGAGTCTTTCATAGCTGATGAATGAGCAACCCAGTCAACTGTGAAAAACTTCTCAGATAAGGAGGAAACTTGACCTTGTTCGTTAGCTGATTCCACCAGCTATAATCCAGTTGAATTCAAATGTTGGCCTTTCAGTGCAAATATTTGCATAATGCGGAACTTGTTTTTATCATTATAGTTACCATGTTAGTGTTAACGAGCATGTTCAGTAGGTAAAAATATTAGAAGTTATTGTTAGCTAAAGTGCCAGGTCTTCAATTGTAGATTCATTTTGGTTTATGAGTCTTCATTCTTTTTCTTTTCTTTTTTTTTTTCCTTTCCATAAAGATAGACTAAAATCAGGGGCAAAGAGGATAACAATAATAACATACTGTAGAAGTCCTCTTAGTTTGAAATTTTGGAGCTTCTTTTGTAATTAATATGATAACTTAGAGATCCGCTTTATTCTGCTGTATATTTCTTTCTTCTTTTTTCAACAGCTTGAATTAGAGATGCTAGTTCACCTATAAACAACCTATGTGTTAAAGAAGTGCCCATGGAGACTGAGACCACATTTTTAAATATATTTAGAAACTTAGTTTCTACTCAGGTAAGGGGAGTAGAAAAAGACTTGGGTCTGTGGATAGCAGTTAATAGGTGGGTAAAGTTTCTACTGCATCTGTCACTTAGTAAATGCTGAACAAAGTGAAAGGAAAGAACAGACAACATCACTCAGGAGGGGAGAGCCCAAAATCATGTGAAAGAACTTTATGCTGAAATAATTTACTTGCTATACCTCCAAGGCAGAATGTTGCAGTAATCTGCCATTCTAACAGCAGTAATAAAGTTAGAGATAGTTTGTTCACAAGAAAAATCCTGTGTTTCCTTCTTGGTTGATGTAAAATTTAAGGAATATCTTCTAAAAGCTCCATGCCCCAGAAATGATGTTGTTTTGGCCAGCCTCCCTTGTAGTTCTACAAAAATATATAAACTAGTCAGCAGTGATTACTAACAGAGGAGTTAGGCCTGTCCTTACAAAATTGAGATCCATGCTGCTGTGCAGAGCCCAAGCACTGAGTTCAGATAAAAGGCAATTGAGTAAATGCTTTAGGAACTATCAAAAAACTGATCACATGGGAAAACTTTAGCCCAGATTTTTCCTTTCAGTATGTTTGAGTCCTAGTTGCCATCACAAGTTGCATATAAAAATTAGAATTTTTCTTCCAAAAGCATGTAAGCATTTTAAGGAAAAATCATATAATGCCACTTATGTACAGAACTCTCCTTTAATATTGCATATCCAGGCCTCTGCTCACAAAGTACAGAGGCTTACAAAAGTACAGAGGAAATAACAACCTGAACACTGTGCTCAAACTTCATCCTCTGTATAAATGTTGTGGTTCAGAATGTACTGAAGGAAAAGACCAACAAGTTTTACCTGTTCTTGAAGAGTTTGCTGGATTCCTGCACCCATAGGTAGTCTGTTTATTGTTGCTCAACTGTCAGATCAATGAAAGCCTCCAGCCATCAGGTAAATCTGTCATGAACTTGGTGCCCTTCAGAACAACCAGTCTTCTCTGGCATCATCTAGAAAAGCAATGGGTGAATTAACCTCACTTTTGCCATTTCAATCACATAGGGACATTGCTCCTTAAAATATCCACCTCAGATTGTTTTCCAGGGACAATCCATGCCACTTTCTTATCAAAGTATTGATGTAGTTTGTTAATGTTGTTGTTGCTTTTTAATACTTTGAAAAAAGCTCATTGAAAACACTATTGTTGGACCAAGTGGAATTGTCTCAGTGTCTGCTAGAAGCCCACATGTATGTGAAATGAATATACAGGCCTGTATGCCACAAGTTAAAAACAAACAAACAAACAAAAGGGTCAAAGATACTTCCAAAGCTTCTTTAGGGCAATGGGCATTTCCAGAGCAACTCAGTGTTTCAGAGCAGTGTAATAGTTTAGAAACAAAACAATCACCATTCCTAGTAATACTCACTTATCCCTATATATACATCCCTATATATCCCTATATATCCCATATAGTAACTTCAAAACCTCTTGTCTTGTATTTTGGAAGGGATTTTTTGGTTTGGTTTGGGCTTTTTTAATAGTCTTTTCTGTTTCAAGTAGATAGCTCAGTTTGGAAGGGAGCTGCTCTCTACCCATGTCCTGTAGCAGCCATGGGCACCACAAAGCCCCCACCCAAGCATATAGCACATGTGGGTGTGAGGCCATATAGCACCTTCCCATCCTTGCTGAAAGACATAAGAAAGTGAAGGATAAATAACTTACAGTTATAGAATGAGCAAGTGTTAGGATGGAAATGTATTGGTTTAGGTTTTTTTCCCATAACATTAAGTTTGTTCTTACTATTAAAAGTATATAGACTTTCCAAATCTATAAGTAATCCATACATGTTGAGCACAACATGCCTGAACTCAGCAGTATAAACTAGTTTGATGCAGACAGTTCTGTAGCTCAGACTCAGTCTCAGGCTAAGATTAGGAAAATTACACAATCCCTCTCAGCCATGAGGCCAAAGACCTGAAGAAATATTCCAGGAGATCAGAAAGCCCACAAGGATATGGATACATTTGTCTTTTAACATCACTTTTTACATTTTGAATGGACTACAATTTTAGTGATTTCTGTCTCCCTGATCTTACTTTTGACACCTGTAAGAGGCTGAAGGTTAAAAGTGCTGTGCTGCCTTTCAAAGGTGGCAATCACCAGACACAAATGCACTAGTCCAGCCTGGGTTTTGGAAACATTGATATTATATATGTGGTCATGAATTAAAAGTACTTGCTTCAGATAAAGTGCTTTATTTTGTTATTTCCCAATACACTCATTGTGATAGCTACTAAACTAACTATATTAAGGAGCATCAATGCTCTGAAGAGAACTACCAGCAGCCATGATCACTTGAACTGCTACATGCACAGCAGGGTCAGGAGTTGGTTGTTTGTTACTCCACCCTCAAGGTTAAATACCTATCAACTTCTTTTTCTTTTTTGATTTATTATTTCTGACAGACAAATCTAGATTAAATCTGTTCAGCAACTCCCACACACATTTATTTTAGGAGCTTCCTCATGCAAATATGCTAGCTCAAGGGGATCCTTTTGCCAAGAGGGCCTTCATATCATCTAGGTTCTTTCTAGAAAGGTGTGAAATCTGTTCAAGTACAGCAAATTTCAATATCTCTCTCAATACACGTGTGTTTGAGTGTATCAATACAAGTTTTTGTACAAGGGTGGTAAGAAGTATGCTCTCAGGAATGAGGGGGAGGGAAAAAGCCATTAGGAAGGACCAGCAGTAAATTTACATTTTTCAGTCTGTCCTCTCAAGTTTCCAGCATATGGTCTGATTTGGAACAGAGAGAAAGAGATTAATCTTGAAAATAAATTACAATCTCAATGACAGTCTAATGGTTATGTCCACAAGAATTCATAGTACTTTACAAGTTACTCAGCCTGCATTGGCAATAATTTTTGTCCCTACCTTACTGCTCACGAACACTTCACCTGCTTGACACACTTAGATGCCCTTAGATGCCAGTTGCATGTTGGCAACAGACTGTGGATCTGAAAACTAGTGTACCATTTTTTTAACTCATAAGTATTAAAACCCACACGGGGTAATTACAACAGTTCTGCAACCCAGGCAGAATGCTGAACCTGCCTGAGCCATTCTCTCACTTGAAAGTGACACTCCAATTACAAGTTTCACTTGGCTGGCGGCTTTAATTTATTACATTTCAACTTTATGCTGAAGTTGTAACTTCATTTCACACTGCACAGCCCCATCCCATGCCAAGAGAGGTCCAGATGCACCGATAACACTGAAGAGAACTTTCTTTGGCACAACTCACCCCCGCAATCCTGGAAGGAGGAGTTTAGGTGCCAAGTTTAGATTGAAGTTTCTGCTACATTTTGAATGTTGCCATTAAAACCTGTTTGTAGTGCATTTAGGACCACAAAGTGAAGCTCCATGCCAAAAGTTAATTGCAGAAAAGTGCAATATAAGTTTTAAATGCACTCTCCTTGGACAAGAACAGCAGTGATTTATCTACCAACTAGGTCTGCAATTTCACCCTGCACCTAAAAGAATACAAATACAGAAAAACAACAAGACCCTATTTCTCCCTCACATTGCAAAGGAGAATTAGAAGGGCAAACAGCTCAGGTAAACTAGAACAGCTGGTTTTTCTAGCCCAGTTTAGACAAGGAACTCCTTGTTAGAAACAATCCCTTTGTATTTCAGAATGCTTTTCTCATGATAATAAATAATCATACATGAAAGCACAGTCTTCCAAACATATTTCTGCCAGAATCAGAAAAAAAATCATACAAGAAAATGGATTCTTTTAATATGTGAAATGTTGAAGAAGCTACTGCTCACAATTTTGAACACTTTCAGAGGGAAAAAAACTTCCTTTGGCTACCCCGGAGATGTATCAGGCTGTCAGAGGAACCCTCTGCCTCTCCAGACAGCCAAGAGCAGCTTTCCCACAAGGGGTGTGTGCGTAGTTGGGTGTGTGGGGGTGTGTGTGTGTGTGTGCGTGTGTGTGTGCATGTGTTTGGTGGGTAGGTCACCCAAAAGCTACACCATCTTTACAGGCAGCCTCAGTACAGAAATCTGTGGCTGGGGCTGCCACTGGCACGTCAGTGTGGCACTTCACTATCGGCATGGCTGAGAACCCACCAGTGGTGCCACCACGCTGCTCTCCCCTGGGAACACAAGGCCTGGCAGGTCTGCCTGCCAGGGAGGACAGGACCCAACAGCTTTTTTTAAGAAGTGTCTGGAGATCCTGATTGCAAACTGCTCCCAGTTCATGCTCCAGATTTATTAAGGCTTTGTGCAAAGGAACTTCCTTTAATAACAATACTAAAAACATCTTCTAAGAGCTCAAGAAAACTACATTTCTAGCTTGGCCAGAGTGGAAGAAGACAACACAATTAAACAGCCAGATTTTAAGACAGAGCATACTACTTGGTATTTCAGCTCTGTAGTTTTATAGCTCTGCAGAAATTATTTTGCAGAAGATGAGATCTGCTCAGGTTTCTGCTTAAGATGACATGCTTCCTTTCACAAGGAATGCTCACCTCCGTGTTTCTGCTAATAAAAATATTCCTCATTACTTTTATTTCACCTGTGCTGTATATTCTCTCCCATCTCTAAACTATAAAGACCAATCAAAAAAATTATTCCAGCAAGGTCTGTAGCACATCCAAGAAGTCATCTAAGAAGTTTGAATTGTGTTAATTTCAGTGGCCTGGCTGCTTCCATGTTAGTCTCGATACAGCATCAGATATGGCCAAGTCAAATGCCCATTTGACCCATTTCCCGTATGTCAGACAGAGCTCTAAAGGATCTCTGAACTACATGATAAATCTTTTCTAAATAAAAGAGATAGATTAAATAAGACATATTAGGTGAAAAATAAGTTAACCACTAATCTAATAACATATTTATTGCAGTTATCAGAGTTGAGTAAAACATACACTACAATGTGTAAACTGCTATAACCTCTGGAGACAACCAATTGTCTCCAGCAAGAGTGGAAAGGTTCAAAAGGGTCACAGGATGGTAAACATAAGACTTATTGTTAGAGAGGGCAGGTCAGTAATTTAGAGATGTGTCAAACCAACTTGATATGATATACTAAGCTATATTCTGATAATAAATAAGGACAGAGCCTGAAAGTGCCTAATACATATCCTGCTTACCAGGTGAACTCACAGGGCTTTGGTCACCAAGATTTGTAAAATGCTTCTCCCATTGAAATTCAGCAGGAGCAACAGTACATGAGTAGATTCCCTGGGTTGCCATGAGCACCACATCTTCACACAAACTCAGCAAAAGAAGACTGGCATCAAGTAAAAAGGTGTCCTGTGATTTAAGATGAGATTCAATTGACTTTGAATTGAACTGAAAGAGAAAAAAAAGATAAAAAATCGATGAAATCCAAGAGTGAGAGCCTCAAAGGATTATGAACCGTCAGTTAATTGTACTTCAAATGTGTTTGTAAAGAACCCCTTTCCACCCTGATCCCCTTGATGACTAGTTTTCAACTAGTTGCTAATGGTAAGTACATGGAATGCTTCCTTAGTGAGGTTAGTCAACACCTGATCATTCAGCAGGTTTGTGGAGCACTTAGAAACCCAAATCTTGCCTTGAAGGCCATTTACTGTGCAAAGTCAGGGCAGACAGCCATCGCAGCATCATACAGGACAGGGAAATCTTCTGTTTCAATCTGGATGTCATTGCTGGATCAGTGTGGTTTTGTAATAGTTTAAACTAACTGAAATTGCTGCTTTTCCTCCCTCATGACTATACCTTCCCTCTGCCTTCCCTTGCATCAGTTCTGGCATTTCTTTGACTCCTCTTTCTCTGTTTTTCAACTCCTTTGCTGTGCCTCCTTTGAGCCTGGGTAGCTCTCCAGACAGCTTGTCTGGGTGTCAGGCATGTGTCAATAGGCCAGGGCAGGCACACACAGCCGGGCCAGGCTGAGGCTCTGCCTGCAGTCACCCCTGCACATTTTGATCTGGCACATCACTGGCCTTGGCTATGACTCTGATGTGCATGACCTGACAGGCACCTTACTCATCAGAGGGCAGAGATTCACGCCACCATTCTCAGGAGAAATCAAGGCCACAATGACAGTAACTGGATCTCTTAGCTATCCTCTTGCTTGCTATTATTTCATGCAATCTATTTGTATGTGCCTTTCAGTGAGGTCCCTGAGTCCCATCACAGGTCTCCAGCCAATCTCATCATTGGCCAGATTGTGATGCCACACCTGTAGGTCAGGGCTTTCAAGGAATAATAAAGTGAGCCAGATCCCACAAAACCCAGTGTTAGCTAATCAGAAGAGAAGCACTCCAGGAAAAAGTATCAGTGTTTGCATGCATGCCTGTCATACCAGGCCATCATGCTCCGTGCAGTGAGCCAGGAAAGTGGGTCATATGTTAGAGTCTGGAGAGAGCTTCTGCCTTCCTCTTTCCTTCAGAGGACAAGAGGAGTCATCCTTTTCAAGTCTTCTCTTGCTTGAAGCTATTTGACTCAGGTCCCAGACCTGTACTTCCTCCCTAGGGAGATGAGAAAAACCAGAAGCTTTGTTCATTTGCATTGTTTCATGATCATGGGTGATGTTCATTGCCTCAAAAGCAATTAATTTCAGGAAACATTCTCTTAGACTGCCCATTGAGTCGGAACACAACCACTAAACAAGTCATAAAGATGTATATCATAGCCCATTATTTTGTTAATCTTGGAAGAGCTGTAGTAGCATGTCTTACCTGTGACTCACAAACTCAAGATGTTTGGAGATTACCTGGTAACTTAAAAGCCTGGCCAAAGCAAACCCCTCCTCCGGATTAGCTGAAGAGTAATATGATGCAAAGTTGCAGCCTCAGACCTCCAAGAGGATACAACTCAGCCATCGGTGGACTATGCACTGGTAGTCCCAAGTCAGAGCAGTCAGCCCACAAGAGCCAAGAGGATTTAGCCAAGGTGCTAACTGACTGTAATGAGGAACTGACTGATGCAATTTCACTCCCTGGGTCCTTTGTCTGCAGCTGTGATTGAGCACTGTGAACCATAATAATATTAGTCCATTTTCCCTGGAAGCAGAAGGATGGTGATTTCTCTAACAAACCAAATCTCAATAGCATCAGGTAAGAAACCACCATTTCAGAAACTCTGAAAAAGGTCCCAAATAAGATTTACAAGAAAAGAGAAACCATCTTATTTTGAGGCAAAAAAATATAAAATTGTATTTTGAACTGAAGACAATATTTCCTACTTCTAGCTTTTTCTTTTTCTTTTTCTTTTTGTATTACAAAAAGCAAATGGAAGTTGAGGGCACAAATAAACAAAATGTACCTGAGATGCACAAAAGTCCCCAGTGATCACAGAGATAACACATCCCAGGAGTGGGAGATCCACAGTTAAACCTGTGTCCTTCCCCTGCCTTAGGAGCTCACAGAGCATATGCCAGCATGTTCCTCCATGATGCAGCATGATAGGACCAACCAATCTCTCTTTCACAAATGGTTCTACAAATATTTAGGCCCAAGGTAACAAACACAACAGGACTACATGCTTCCAGAGGAGTCATAGGAGGGATCAGGCTGTCCAGGTCCTGTCTCAGTTTTCATGAAAGTGTAACATAGCACTTCCAGCAGCAATTTGCCGGGAGTAATTTGCCAGGAGAAACTGATCAGAATTCCTGTGCTGCTGAACAGCAGATTTCCAGAAGTAACAACTTCCTTCTCATGTCTCACCCCAGGAAACATTCAAGGCCAGGTTGGATGGAGCTCTGAGCAATCTGATCTAGTTGAAGAAGTCCCTGCTTATTGCACGGGGACTGGACTAAATGGCCTTTAAAAGGTCCCTTCCAACCCAAATCATCCTGTGATTCTCATTAAATCCTTTGTTTAACAAAGTTCTATTACCCCCACCCTCTCTTTTAAATCCTAGTTTCTTCTGAAGGGTGGACTCGTGCTTTCCTAATTGCCACCATGTTAATCACTTTTCAAGGAATTTTGCAAGGGCACATGTAGCAACAGAAAGCAGATTTAGTTAATACAAGCAGGACCCAAGAGCATTTTGACATCAAGGTTAGTAGCCTTGATATAACAGAATTAAACTACTAAAAGTATTTAGGGTGTGGATGTAACTTGAAACATATTTAGGAAATCAAACCTGACAGGCTACCACATAACAAAGTAAGAGAATTGTTTTGGGATCTCACAGGGCCTCTGATTCCAATAAGAAGGCATCCAAGTAAAACAAGAGGAATTGTGAGAATAAAATCAGTGTTTACTCACCAAAAGCTTAGAACTGTTTTCTGCAGTTTTATGTGCATGTACCCCATTACAGCTGTGAAAACAATCATTTTTTAAAAAGTTAGAAAATGCCTAATGGGATAAATGCACTTTTGACTGCATACCCTTATTCCTTTCCATTCTACAATACCTTTGATAGGTGAAACTCCTCTGTGATAGTCCTATCAGATAGTGTTGAGCACTTGAGACTCTGGGAAATGAGTAGTTGTTGGGGCCAGAGGTGCTGCTGTTGGAACATGCTCGTGTTTCCTACAAAACAAGTACGTGCAAATAATTAGAGGAAGGAATTAAATCAAAAAAAGACACTTTTGACCCTGTGACTCTATTCAACTTGCACTATTACTGCTGAGGAAATAAAAGCAGTCTAACTACAAATTCCCTCATGCACACCAGCAACTCAGATTTTAAAGGCATGATTTTAGTGCCTCGTATAGTTCCGTAGGAGTCACTTTGCAGTCATGTTATACTGGGAAATGAATGTAGGGTAAAAAAGAGTGGGATATCAGAGTTCAGAAAATAAAAGTAGAAAGATGAGATGCAATATGGGATCAGGAAGGTGACAATTCCAACTTCATATACCATAGATGAGCTAGCTGAAGCCAATGGGCCTCATTGCTGGAGGGTACCTTTTAGCTAAAGTGAAGATACCCTGACTGCATTGTGGGAGCCTGAAGATCCAGAAGACTCTGCTCTGGCAGTCCTGAACTTCTTTGTGTCTCCTCAAATGAACAGTAACTTATGGCCACATGCAGCCTATGACTCTGCCCCAGCCAGAGATCTTCAGTGGTGAGAACCCTGTCAACATCTTCTCTTTCTTTTGATTTTCATTTTGATTTGCTTTTCTGGGGTTTTGGCGTTTTTTTGGGGGGGAGGAAGAGTGGGGGAATGGGGATGGTGGTTTTGAATTTTCTGTTATGCAAAGTGCCTGGAAATACCTTCAAATTGTAATTTCATGTTCAGCAAACCGGTTCAAGCCTGTTGTCACCTCCATTTCTATGTATTTTTGTGAATGTATCTTTGTGAATAGGCTGACCTGGACTTCATCATATTTTCCAGTGTAAACTCAGGCTGCTGGTACCAAGCCAGCTGCCAGACATTCTCAAAGGCAAGAAACTGGCTGCTGAAAATTTTTTCATGAACTCTAGAAAGATAGCAACTCTTTAGTGCAAGACTCCCTTCCTCAGGACTTACTGTTGAGTTAGGAGATAACAAATGAATAGCACAGGCCACTTTTCCTTTAATTTACACAGAAATTGGGGGATATTTTGATTAATATGAGGTATGTAAACTTTGATTCTGAGAACAGTAAAATGCCAGTCAAAGGAAACAAGTACAGTGAGCATGACTTGTGCAGAAGGCCCCTCAGCAAGGCAGACAATGCCCAGGAATCCCACACTGAATTTATAGAGAAGGATCCCCATTTTCCATAAGGGAGAGCTTGGGAAAGAAGGGAGAGAAGACGGAGGCTGGAAAGGTGGGCTTTTCTCTTTCCCAAGCTGAGATAAATTTGTTTGGGGTACCCAAGAGTTACTGGGAAAGGCATCACTACCAGCACATGTGCAGTAATATCTTCAGAGACAGAAGCTAAATAAATCATATTTCANGGGGGAAGGA
The DNA here is from genome assembly GCA_013400415.1 of Scytalopus superciliaris. Lineage (NCBI taxonomy): Eukaryota > Metazoa > Chordata > Aves > Passeriformes > Rhinocryptidae > Scytalopus > Scytalopus superciliaris. The sequence goes on along the minus strand of VXBX01001503.1, from coordinate 1,753,703 downwards.
AAAAAGCAGGCAGGAAACAGTGGAAGGCTAAGTGGGGAACTGTCTTATTAGCACTCCACAATTGTGACAACTTGAGGCTGGGCCCTTCACCAGCATACCTGAGGGGAATGCATTTGTGGTGCTTAAAGGATAATATTCATGGGGATCACCCAGACAGAAGACCTGGAAGCAGTGAAGTGCTAAAATGAAAACCTCACATTCCATTAAGAAATCTGCCTCTGCAGTTGTTTCCTCTGTGCCTCAGACTGAACTGCATTTCTGTATTTATGCCAAGTAGCTTTACCTATATCATATATCTTTGGGTTTAGCCAGACAAAGGGGAAGTAATAAATTCAAGGATATAGAACAAGATAATAAAATGCAGAAGTTTTATATTGCTGTCCCATCAGCCTGAGAAAATATATTAGATCTTGGCTAAAGAAATGATCAGGAAACACATTAAGCAGCATTAATTCCTCCCTAATGCTTTCTGGAGAAACAATTCCTCTTATCTTAGCCCCAAAGTTACCTCCATTCCTTGCAAATTTCTGCCTTAATCCCAGCAGAAAAGATGGCCATGCTTTTAGTAATGAAAACTTATTTGCAGAGATAAAAAACCTATTGTAACTGAAATAACTGATAGAACTGCTAACCTCAGAGGAAGGAATTCCACAGAACTTAAATTTCCCATTTTAATCATTTTTTGTGCACCTCTTCAGCAATTCAGCCCACATTAGCAGCAACAGTGGGGTCACAACAGGTTCAAGGCACAATCACATCATTACCTGAACAAGGTTTTTTGTCCTGTAAAATCTATTTCTTGTATAGATAACAGGATCTGTAACATAGAAACATGATCTGTATAACCAATGCTTCTAAAACTGATGAGAGATGAAGACTTTTTATATGCAGCCCAACAACAGATTTATCTAGCTTTGAAATACTTACTAAAAAAGATTTTTTCCACCAAGGTCCTCTGCTGGTTGAAATGTCCGGGTTAAAATATCCTGCAAGGAAGTCTGCATGCTGGAACCACAGCCAAAATTTTAATCTGATGGGCACAATCAGACCTTGAGTGAGAGTCATGGGTGTGATTTGTGTCAGGTGAGTGTTACTGTCACTGCGCCAGTGCTAACTTGATAGAAGCTGGTGTGCTGTCCTGGTAATATCAACCAACCACGAAACTGCTCAGACTCCCAGCACACTGTAGCTTCTCATGGCTCAGCACAAGTAGTATGGAAGCCCAAAACAAGCAGGATGAGGCTTTTACAATTCTGTATGCCCATACAACCTGCCCTGAAAACCTTTCCACAAAAAATGAGCAAGCCCTTCTCAGCCAGGGGTAGCCCATTGGCTCTGTCAGTTTACCTCAATAAGAAATTGTTCCCAAAGCTGATCTCCACTTATTGCTAGGAAGTGGCTTGCAGGTCAGGACTTTCAGTAGTGATTTTGCCAGCCTGTTAAAATCACATTCCTATACAGCCCATCCATGCAGATCTATCATTTTAGTACAAAAATCTACAATTCCAATTTTCACTCTCTTAAGGCCTGAGTGAAACAAAGCACAGAGCAGAACAACAGTGGTTTGTATGGGGCACTGTACACACTCAAAAGCCAACTTTATCATCAATATTTAAAATTTATATATATTTAATTTGCCATTTTTCCTGTACTTGAGAAATGGTAATGGGACCCCACAGGGCTAACTTAATATAGCTTTGTGAACAAAGCATCTGCTTCACATCTCCAAGCAAATGAGTTTGAAGTCTTTTACGGAGTGGATTCCATTAACCTTTCTAATTATTTTTCTCCTGAGAAAGCACTTACAGATTTCTCTTGACAAAACATATTTCACTCCTGAAGTGTATTTACTGCCAATAAGTAAAACCAAAATGGAGAAAACGCACACATACTCTTGTAAAATAGGCAGCCCAACAGCAGAGCCACAAATGCTGATGAGCCTTACAGCTCCATAAAGCCTTGGAGCAGCCTACAAACACAGCTGATAAATTCCAGCCAGCACAATATGCATGCTAGCTACAAATTAAATAAGCCAACCCCTTCCTGACACCAAGAATGTGTTTAGTCCTCTCATTTAAAAAGTCCTTTATTTGTGTTAAACACAGATGCTTGATTTGCTCCAGCAGAACATGTTTGTGCATTGTGTGGCAAAGGACCAGTATTTATTATCAAATCAACCCCAGGAACATCTCTTTAACTGACTGACAAGAGACTGTGTGTCCTCCCTTTCTTCCCTTACCCCAACTTGCATACAGCTCTGTGTTACGTTCTTCACAGGGCAGCTGAGACACTGGAGCGGTGCCTTCCTGTGATAAATAGGCAAATATATTGAGAACTCAGCACATTCATAAAAATGAAATGAACTGAAGCAGAAGTGCCGTGAGTCACTCAGTGGCTGCTCCCTTTGAAGGGATATGGAAATCGGAGACGGCGAATTAGAAGGAATCACCTTTCCTCTGCCTCTGTCGGTGCTGTTCACATGCCACTTGCATTTTTAGCTTAAATCTACAAAGGAAAAATTCTTTCATAATGGTCACATTGAGCTGAGAAACAATGGAAAATTGCTGATTTGATTGTATTTTAAAAAGACACAGAATTATTTTGGACTAGCCACAATAGTACTAAGTTCTGTTTCAACTTGGTATAATTACAACTGGCCATTCATACATCAAAGAACAATTTATTTTGAGTAATAGCCCATAATTCTCCCTAACATATGTAATTAGAAATGAAATGCAATATGTGCCCAGGCTATCGAGGGAGAATGGGAAATGCAGACTTTTGAATTCATACTGTGTAGGAACTGCTTAATAACATGACTGGTAAAGAGTAATCATTCATCACAGTGCAAAAGATCAGGTAATATTAAACAACCAAACAAAAATCAAGCTGCTGAGCAAAAAGGAAATCCATTATAAACACAGTGGAAATTATATGTGCCAAAGTTAAATTAATTTCTTGTATAACTCCACTATTAAGGAAAGAAAAAATAAGGGGAAAAAAAGACTTTTAAAAGGCACTTGGGCCTGTTTCTGCAGCATGTGGTAGTTTCAAGGATAGGCTGAAGGTCTGACTTGTTCAGAGATGGCCATCCAGTCTTTCAGGATTGCAGCCCTGGAGTAGCAGCCCTCTTAATCCTCAATTGTACATCTGGAATGTCAGGAGTGACAGGACAAATGGACAGCTAGTGCAGCCTGGAGTCCACCCACACCCTCAGCAGGACCCAGTGGGACAGAGGGGGGGAAGGAGTAGGGTGGCCACATCCCAGCAGCACCAAGCAGCTGCCCAGCTGCAGGAACCTCCAGCAAGTCCTGAGGGCTCTCAGCTGAACCAGTGGCAACTGCTTGGTCTACAGTCATGCCCTGAATGATGTGTGGAGGCTCTGCAGGAGTCTTGGACCTGTACTGCTGCTGCTTTTCACATTTAATGGCTGGCCATGTGACACAACGTCTTTATCTCGCTGGCAAAACCCTCCACACCCCCTTCCTAGTATTTGCACAAAGTTGTCATGATCCTGTAGGTAAGCACTAAAAGATACAAGGACCATGCTATGGTGCACCAGGCAGCAAACCAAAATAATGAATAATCTGAAGAGATGCTCACATGGAAATCTCTGTGTAAACTGGAAAGAGTGAGTGGAGTACAAATGAGCAAAAACCAAAAAGGCTTTCCACTGCTAAATTGCAGTCTTATGAAAAAAACTGCTGCCTGTGAAATACAGTGACTTATCTGCTTCAAATAAAATAAATGAAGCAGAAATGTCACCATGATGAAACATCTATATCATGTAGCACACAGGGAACAGGCACAGCTCACAGCTAATGACTGCCGACCTTTCTAAGGATGTACTTTATCCCAGTATCTGCAGCACATTATCTTGAGCTGTGTGTGACTGAAGCTTTTGTAACTGATTTATAGTCTAATAATTCTGATTGCATTTAATGGATTTACCACTTACCTTTGAATGGCTGCATTTAAATCCTTTTTATCCTGAGCATTTCTCAATGTATTCTGTGAATCTGCTTTCCTATCTGCCTTCAAATCAACAATAAAGTTTGGCTTCAAGAAGAAAGCAGGGGGCACCTTTATTTAGCCTGAGACACAAATGCAGTTTCACTGAGACTTTCAGTCAAGGGACTACAGTGAACAGAAAGATTTTCCTTTGGGTTTAAATGTTGTTGAAGGGGTTTTTCGTGGTTTTTTTTT
>VXBX01001503.1:1713345-1749445 GCA_013400415.1 Scytalopus superciliaris | reverse complement strand
TTTGTTTGGTTTTTTTTTGTTTTCTTTTTTAACATGGGACAATAGCCCCACCAAGGAAATACAGTTGTGACAAAAGGCTGAAGTAATTCTACTCAAAGACTACTTTTCTTAAATTTTGCAGGTAAAGACAGTTTCTCCAAAGTATTTTTTTTTTCCAGCTGTTTTTCTCCATTTGACTTGACTCTGCACTATTCTCATTCTCCAGCTCTGAACTTGTTTGTTCCAGGACTTTTCAACAGTTTAAGCTGAAACAACACCTTGTGGAGAACATAAGGCTCTGAACATCTTAATTTCTTGTAGTTGAGAAGTGACAGCTTTTCTGAGATTTTTGTGGCAGGACATATGGGGTGGAAACCTCCAAAGAACCAAATGCAATTAGTCACAGAAAGTGAAAAGGAGTAATTAAAACGTTTGTCAGACCCTAGTAAATATCTTAGTATATTTTGGAGGTAAATAGTAGTTGCTCTGGATTACCCAGCTTTCTATAGCACTTGAAGTACTTCAAGAACCATTGTAGAAGGTGCCAAGGCTGCCTCTGCTGAATGCAGACACCATGCTTCTGGGTCTTTTGATTTGGTTTGGTTTATTTTAAAAAGTTGGCTTCTGAATTTACCTCTGCTCTTCCTCTTTACTCAGATGTGTTTGACCAAACAAATGTCAGCAGGCCATAATCTAATCCTTTGGAAGACAGATAGCAAGAGCCAGCTGCATTGGTTTTAGCCAGCTGGGAAAGTCTCCAACAGCAAGGCTGACTTCGCTATGCTTTGTTCTTCCTTCCTCACTTGAGCTTCTGTATATTTTAGAAGGACTACAGGGTTGTATTTATGTATATGCATATATTATTTTTATATACACTTAAAAATAAATTCTATATATGTGTGTACAGGTATAACCTGTTATATAATAATAGGTTATGTAGTAATATATAGTATAAGTTATGTAGTAATCATGGTTATCACTAATAAATGTTAAAAATGATCCACTGTTGTACATAAACACATTATCAAGGCCACACACACAAGAGGCTCCTTTACCTACCACTGTTAATGAAACTGCTATTTATAGAAAACATGTTTGTTTGTGTGCTCATGATAAAGATTGAGTAATGAATTCCTCAGGGTTATTTGAGGTTCACACACACAAAAAAATTAAAATGCTTACACAGCTGCACCTGGGCTTCTTCCCTTCTACTTGACAGCCAGGAGTTATCCTGGCCTCTGAAATAGCTTGTCTTGTTTAACATTAAAGTTAAGCAATATAAAAGGCTAACAATATCCTATAGTAAGCCATAATGCTAAGGTACACACTGTACTGAGGAGCCCTTGCTCTCCTTATTTGCAAGGATAATTAAGCAGTTGCAGACAAGGATATACAGGGCCACTGTTTGCCTGGTTTTCAGGTCACTGGAATAAGGAAGACTGTCCACTGCCAGCTCTATTTCAACAGGTTGAGGAAATCTCTAAGTCTCCATTACCCAAATCATGAATGAACAGATTCAATTTTGATGGACATCTCCCAACCCACACAGCTGCTGCATAGTGCTAGATTCACAAAGGGAAGGCAAAAAATGAGATACCACTTCACATCTCTGGTGACATGTGGGACCACAGACTTTCAGCTGATAATTCGAAAGCGCTTTAGGCTGATGCAGTGCTCTTTAGCAGCCACTGCATCCAGGAGTTCACTCCTCACATTGTTGGGAGGCATTATGGCTTGGATTGTATCACCATGGAGAAGTTGGTATTTCTGGCTGCTCTTCAGTCTCTGTTGGTTTGGTCTGGCCAACATCAGACACCCCCCACAGCTCACAGCCCACAAAACCCACTGCTTCTTGAAAACTTCAAGGTCCTGGGCTATCCATTTTTTCCAGTATCATATAGAAGTGCTGCCGCGTCCTTGCAGTGTTAATAACCTCAGCTGCAATGCAGCTGGCTTTGTGGTCAGCTTCAGGCAGGTGAGAAACTGCTGCACCTTAAGGGCTAAGGGTGAGATTTAGGAACAGGCTGCAGGTGGAGGTAGGCACTTTTCAGACAGGCCAGAAAATAAAGCACACTTTTCTGAGACACCCATCCCTAGATATCCTGTGTTTCACTGATAGACCTAACCCCATTGTGTCACATTTGGGCTACTCCAGGAAAGGGGACAAGCAGGGGACTGCCCCCCTGACAGACCTCTGCAAGAGGCTCAGCCCAGCTGGGTACATCAACAGGTAAGCCAGGACCAAGGGGTCCATCAGGAGCAAAAGGAGATGAGGGTAGAGGTAAAGCCAATCTGGCCTATAAAGTAGCCATGACCAGTGCCCAGTGCTGAGCTGAAACAGGTTCTTGGACCTCATTTAGGATGGGGAGAATCTGGGAGGGAACCTGGGCAGGGCAGGGAGGACTTGTAGCACCTTCAGAGGCCAAAGAGTCTCCTAAAAGTAGGAGACACACACGGAATTACCCGTGTGAGCCCATAATTCCTCAATGTTACCTACCTACATGGATCTCAGTTTTATTTCTGCAAATTCACTGCTCAGCTGCTGCCATCCCTGGACATACCAAAGTCCTCTGGCTGCACAACGGTCTTTCACCAGTGAGACTTCCCAGCACATGAAGATCTTACCTGACAGACCTAGAAACATCAAAAACTGTGACAACACTAAAAGTCACAAAACTTAACCCATGAGAGAAAGGCCTGGCATCTCTCCACCTGCAATACAAGATGACTCCAGATCTCGCGTTAGACAGGCACAGTACGACACAATGTCCACATAATCCCTGGGTTCATCCACAAACCCAGTGTTACCAAATGCTCCAAATATGTTTGATCCCTTCTCTGAGTAATTTGAGCCTTCTGTCCGCATCCTAGTTGAGAACTGTAGTTAATGGACTTTTAGGTAAAAGGGAGACAGCTGATGACTCTAATGCTTCTGTTTATGCAAAAAAACCCAGTGCAAGGGCTGATCTCCGAGGAGAGCAGACCTATCCATTCCATCTGGTGATAGACACACCTTCCTCCCACATGATACCTCAGTCTCTCAAGGTGGGGTTTAAGATGTCCCTAGTTCATAACTTTTGCAATTGTTTTTTTCTGGTGGAGGCTTATGCACTACCACAAGCCTATTCATTACACAGGACTTTGTTTTACTGAGAGGATAGACAAAAACTTTCACTGGTATCAGTTTTCCCCTCCTTGAGCTGTCTGGCATAAACACACAGATGCGCAGTAGGAATTTAAAGTATTTCTTAAGCCTCACCTGATAAAAGCAGTTAGACATTGCATCTGTACCCAAAAACAACTGCATTGTACAAAATCCTCATCTGCTTCTTGAACTGTTATTGTGAAAACACTGACATGTAGCTTCAAATAAAATAAAATTGCAAAGATACCCTTTTGTTCACTAGTCTAAATATATTTCCTGTCACACTGCCATTTAGACTATGGCTGTCCATTATTTCCCATTGTTTCTTCATGTTTTTTCATGTATCTGTTTGCACCAGCTACTGCTCCATGTTGTATTTAAAATATAAATGCATTTGGGCACAAAACAGTGTTATTTTCCCTGTTTGCATCTGGGCCTTGTAACAAAGTATTTCTGGTAACAGAAAGAACAAGTTGTTTTTCTCTTACTGAATCCTGTTTTAGAAACAAAGATTTTTTTTTTCTTACAAGTCTATTAGAAACATTAATTTTAAGGTTTCTCCTCCTCCTGAATTCCATGCAGCCCTTATTCTGATAAGTCCATGATGTTTGAGAAGCCAGACTAGATACAACAGCATCTTGATACACAGCAAATCTCTAAACATGATTAGACTACAGTATCCTGAAATGTCTTTGGGAACTGATATCATCTCCTTCTCATCAACAATAATTCACTAACTAACTATTTTCCCACATTATTTATAGGTATTTCAAACAGCACTGAGCTTAATGTTGATCTGTAAGGGATTCCAGTTGATAATTCTCCTCTATTGTGAAAAATTAACATTTTTCTCTATCTTTTATCAGTATTTGCAGCTTGCCTTATCATATATTTGAAGAAGAGTGTGACATGTTGGGGAAAATCCCACAGGCCAAAAAAATTTCAGGCAGGATCCCACTCTATAATTCCCCCTTATCATATAACAATATACAAGGTGTGAATAACCTGAACCAAGTGCATTGACTGGAGATTCCTGGCAAGAAGGAGTAAGCATTTCCCTTCCAGGAACAGAGCAGGAAAATAAATTATTAGCTTTCAGATCACAAAGCCATCAAATTAATCATCTGTGAACATCAATTACATCTATCTATATATATATAAAGAAAATAACCACCAACCTGAAATGAACACTGGCACAGTTGTCTATGTCAGGCAACATCATTTCATGGCTTGCTTAATTTGTTTCTTCTTTTTGTTTGAAATATATACTGAACACCTTGAATCAGAAACAGAAATGATCAATACAACAAATGCTGAGTAATCATGTCAAGATACACAGGAGAAAAACAACTACATAGGAAGAGAAGATGCAGCACTGTCATCTTATATACAAATGCCAAGTGTTGCAAGAAGTTCCTGGTGTCTCATAGAAATATGGAGACATGCTGTTGATAGTTAAATTTTATCCTGTTTGAAAACTCTAGTTTGCTTATAGCTTCAAAACCACATTTTGAAGTGGAAAAATGAGGAAAGGAAAGGGGAGCTGGGGGGAGTAATAATATATTATCATCTATACTTTATATTGAAGAAGATACGCTCACTCTGTCACACTGAATGTCTTAATGTGTCAAGTCAAAGCAGCATGGCATCTTCTGACACCAGATAAACACAAGATCATTTTCATCAAGATTTGTTTGGATGTTGCTATTTAAGTTCAGTTAAAACATAGATACAAATCATTGAAAGCTGATTCCCAACTCAACAAATGCATAGCAGATAGACAGGAGGCTGGAGGAACACAGACAGGATTAAATTTGCTGCTCTGAATAAAGCCTGGAAAGCATTTTGTTCCCCTTGCCCCAAAACCCATCCTAAGCCTCACCAAAACAACTTCTTACAGTCCAGGAAGATTTTAGAGATTCCAAGAAGATTTTCTGGGTTGCTTCTGGCAAGATAAGCAGAACTGTTTCAGCAAAGCTTTCTGTGGCTGCCTCTGAATGCTCAGATCCTTTCATCTTCTCTACCTTTTTCATATTCTACCCATTTTGCTCCAAGTTGGGGAAGAAAAAAGTGGCTGCCACAGGTAGTAGGACACTGAAAACATTCACAAAGAAGAATTTACAATACAAAACACCGGGCATTTCCAAAAACAGCTCTTATTTTTCTGGAAGACAAGTATATGTGTGTAGTCTCTCATTAGCACTGTACTTTCAGGCTAGTGGTCACATTCTGCTCTCCTCTTCTCTTTTCAAATTCTCCCTTCCCAGAGGGTTCATGCTATTCTCTACAGTCACAGTTGTCAGGTTAATGTCCAAAACCTATAGATTAATAAAAGTGTGAAATTATCTTTGACATTTGGCACTACAGAATAATCTATGTGGACAGAACTGCTGTCTTATCAACTCGATACTAAACTGAATGGTACAATCAGTTATATGTAATCTCCGGGAAATGGTTCCCATTGGGATCCATATCCAGCATCTCACCCACAAGCTGGTGAAAGATGTAGGAGAAAAGCAGTAGCCATCCAGTTCCTCAAACATCATGTCCCAAAGCTCACTTTATTTACTTCAAACACCAGTCAGCTTTTTTAAGGTTTTTTTTCTTCCTGTAACCTGTCAGGAGTATGGCTTGAGGTTTGTGTGGCTGCAGGGTGTGCAGTATCGAAGTAAGAAAGCTGAGACATGCATGCAATCTCCAGAAACAGGAGAAGCTTGAGGGATCATGCATGTTTTCTCAGGAGAAATCCACTGTTATCACTTTAAAGATAAAGTTTGTTTATCAACTGTCTAAGCGGGCTGCTTGATGTTAACAGATAGGGTTAGAGATAGACCACAGCCCAGGTGCTTCACAAAAGTATCTGCTCCTGCCAAATACAGGTCCTCATTTCTGTTAACTGTCGAATTCTATGGTAGCATTGTGGAGAGGGTAAATCAGCCAGCTGTTTCCTTCAAGCCTTAGAAGCTGTAAATCTGGAATTCTGAGAGGACAAGGACAAATATGTGCCAGTGTCCCCGGTCCAGCAAGGTGTTTGTATCAAGAGGGGACATCAAAGCCCTTGCAGAAGAGTTATATGTTATTTGAAATACAAGACAGTCCCAGCACACATGCCCACAGCATATCTGACTGCCTGAACACCTAACTCACACGTAGAATTTTATCTCAAATCTTTCTTAAAGACATTCATGTCTCAAAACTTATTTACTTTTTCAAGGCTCCCTCATGTGTTCCTCTCCTTTAGGTTGTTATTTATTTACTAAACCACAAACTTGCACATACTTGAAAGACATATTTGCTAACAGACTGACTTCACAATGTATCGTCTGATTGAAAATAAGATTTCCCATAAGATGCTCAGAGGAAAATTGGTTCCATGTCAAGAGAAGACAGTAGCAGCCTGTTAGCACTTTCACGTGAAATAATGAAACGCACATCCGTAACTCTTCCATGTTCAAATAAATACTGTGGTGAATATAGTGACATGAGACACATGCCAAGTCCACGGTCCATTTCTGATGCTAGAAGAGTTTTAGACTATCTTATTTGAATGAGAAAACAAATGGAAAACCCCACCTTCTGAAGAGCTGTAGCATCGACTTCTACTGAAAGAGCTAATGTTAAAACAGAAGATGTCATCAATTACTTTTTCCATTACAGTGGGTAAAAAACTAAACTTTAAAGCACATGTAGAAAACAGTGATAGTACTGCTTTCCCTAGGCCCTGAAAAGGACACAATTTTAGTTACAAGACAGGATGAAAAAGACTGTAAATTAACTATTTCCAACTGACACTTTTAGCTCACTATTGAATGCTCTTCTAATGCAGAAAAATAAGCATCAACCATGTTGAAAAGTGAATCAAAAACATGGATGAAAGAGGCAGACTTCAACGGTGTGCAGCAATCACCTCCCCGGGAATTCCACAGGAAGGAGGTGTTCAGGTTTCTTTGGACCTCAGGAAGGTCAGGAGTTAAAGTCAGAAGACTCACAGTGGGACACTTGTATGTTGCCAGTGCATCCCCTTTCCTAGGAGATTTTGCTTTTAACAGCAGCTGAGTTCCTAGCATAGCATCTCTCATCCACTACCGAGCCACTTAAATACAGATATCAATTATTAGCGACATAGAGGCATAGACCATTGATCCAGAAAATCAGCTTAGTCTTCCTTGGCTTTTGCATGAAGTCAATTATGCAGATGTGGAGCACATATTACACACTGGCAGAGAAAGTCAGGCTCTGCACAAGCACTGCAAATATATTTGTTTGGCTAATACCTCAAAGCTTATCCAGCGTGAATGCTACAAATGCCAACAAAATTCAGCATATCAAGCTCTTGTATTGCCACCTCGTGGCTAATGCACATATAACTTTGCTGTGTTGGGAGGAGGGCAGATTACATTTAATATTGATACTTTACAATGGAATGAGAGTCTTCTCTGAAGAATATGACTCAAATATTAGGTGAAAATTCAAGCGCGAAGTGGAGATTTAAGCAACCAATGCCAGCTGTGATGTGTCAGTTGTACAGTTGTCCCTCATCCCTGGCACGCTTTCTGGTGGGACACAAAAGACAGTGATGCCACTGATAAGTGACTTCAAAATTATTTCAATTAATTAATCCTCTTGGGAAATTATTGTAATAATTTCCAAAGTCTCTGGGTGATTTGATAGTTGATTGACGTACAGACAATTGGGGTTTATAGGAAATGTTGCCTTTATTGGGAATTAGATCCCACAATACCGTAGGGGTTGAATTTGATTATGTCCATATATACTCGAGAATAAGGAAGAGCAAAGGAGCCATGGGCCCAGGGAAGAACAAGGCAGAAAACATAGGTGGAAGGGGTGCCTACCACTGGAAGCAACAGCAACTAATGAGTAGAGAACTGTGTGGGTACTCACCAGGTTTCACAGAGGCTTTGCATACTGGAGATTTATATTTAACTTTGCATAGCAGTTCGCCAAATTCTCTAAGTAATTTCCTTCAAACCAGCAAGAAGCTTATATACCTACACTGGCAAGCAGAGGGAGTTTCAGCTTTCACATTTACTTTTATAGTCTGAAAGCAGAATGGTTTTCTCCTTCCCATCAGCGTCAGCAGTACCCAGAATCCTAAATCAGACAGTCAGGATAAAGGACTCATGCTCCACAAATGAACTAGGAAAAACAAATAAACAAACAAACAAACAAACAAACCCCCACCATTCTTATTCTCATTTTTAGCTTTGTTAGGTTTTAGTCTAATCTGTTAATTATCCAAGTACATTGCCATGAAAATAATTATTCTTTCATAACTATTCTATTTAGCACAATGAAGGCTAAGCCTTTCCTACCAGTTATGGGGGGGTTGTGTGCAAATGCTTTCAAAGTGCTTTCAAAAATCATTTGCTTGCAAAGGCTAAGATAAATTGCTTTATGATTTACAGGAACACAATCATACATAAGGCTTGATGATTTACAATGAAAAGGCTAAGCACCTTTATCATGTCTATCGAACTGCATCCACATTTCTGTTACTTAGGGCTTAGCCTGTCTTCTGATAGGATTTAGTTCTGAGCACTTCCTACTTTCCCTGGTTACATTAGTGGTATCCCATTATACAGCCAAGAGAGGTCACCCTTGGCTTTGTCTTAATCTTTTAAGTGAATGGTTCTTAGAACAAATAATTTGACAATTATATTTGGCAGGATGGGGAAATAGTCATGAAAATTTTCTCAGTAATGTCACAAGCAAAAATTAGTGAGTGACATCCACGTGTAAACTTCAGGGGGAAGAAGATACTATGTGCCTATACACAATGCATGATTATTTAAATTTTCATGTCATTCACACAGTGTGACACTGTTTTAGAATTGTACATTGTTTCCTGACACATAAAAATACACATAATTCAGTGATTATAAAGGCCAGAATCTGACACATACAAACATGATCTCTGATGGGTAAATTCTGGTATTATGCAGTGAGTTAGCTGCAATCCAACAACACTGGCTGGAAGAAAATGAGTTCTTTCAGGGCCTGAGCTTTCTTTGCAAACTTCTCATACACAAGTTCATTTCCCATCTTTGTCAGGAGTGGTGGGCATAAACTTAAACATCAGGCTGGGATGTAATTACAATGGGGATTACATTTCTGACAGTTTCACGGGTTTCTGCATGGCCCGGGGAAAGTTGTTGCAGTCAAAATGGCAAATGCACAGCTTTCTTCCCAAGACTTTTATCTTATTTGAAAATTAAGCCTGTGCATGACTGGTTGTGGAGAATGGAGAGATTTGGGACTTTGGATACTGTTGTGTTATTTTTGCATATAGCGTTTAGGTCTGGAAAGGTCCTCTTACACAATGGCTGTAGTATGGCTTTGTCATAGCTACATCATATAAAAAGTGGCATCTCGTTGCCACTCTTCACACACATGCACACACTCCCACTGCCATGCTACCCCAAATCAAAATCCTCTTTTTGCTGCTGCCTTCTCAGTGTTCACACTGAGCACAGAGCTAATACATATTGTCAGACCAGATAACAGAAGGAAAGGGGGAAATGAAGACCAGAGGTTTGCCCAAGACTTGCATGTACCTTGTGTAAAGAAATAGATGCCCAGTCATAACAACATCCACTCCAACATGAGCCCTGCCATTTAGTTTGTGATGGTGTGTTCTTACCATCTCCAAAGGGAACACAGTCAAAGGACACATGTTGAAAACTGCAAACAAATTTATTTTTTTTAAGATGCATAACCTTCAATTTAGTCCCACTCAAATCACTTTGATGATCTCACTCTAAAGAAGTTGTGTAAAAGGAATAATCGCTGAAAGCTAACAAATCACAAATAATATCATTTCACAATAATATTTTAAAATTTGAGAGGATTTTCATAGCTGATTCTGGGTTTGGGGTTGTCTTAGAAAATCCCAGTGATGAAACTGAATTTGAGGGAGTCCTACAACAAAGGCAAAAGAAGCCATCAGAACCACAGTCTGAAAATCCCTGGCTCACTGCAAAATCAGCAAAATGATTTAGCCTGGAAAAATATGAAATCATATTCCACATAAATTGTTCTGGTGTTTCAAGGATGGGCATTAAATCTAAGTCCAACATGGCACAAAGACCAACTCAAAGCAGGTATGCAACTATTAGAGGACATATACAGAGGCTGATGAATAAGAAAAATTAAACTACATATTACAGCAGAGAAAAAGGAGAAAGGTAAGGGGAAAGGACATAAGGACACAGAAGACCCAGATACCCCTAGGGTGGAGAGAGAAAAGGAAACATGGAACTAGTTAATTTTCTGCTGAAAAAGATGACAGGATAAAAAAAGTAGATATGTTGGAAAATGAGAACATCAGTTGAAATAAATGGGAGGGAGGGTGGCAAACCACAGCAAATGAAAAGGAAAAATAGTCATTCAAATGCTCACACTAATCCAAGAGATAAAATCTGCAGAGGGAATAAGGACTGCAGAAAATAACCACTGCCTTCATGACTACAGGCATTGCAGAGTTAGGCATGACTTCCCCTTAGAAGTACATTGAAAGCAAATGCTTTTCCAACCCTTAGGCCTCTGATATAAAAAATTCCTTTGAGTACAGCAGAAGCAATAATAAGAAAAGATTTGTCAGGGATTGGTATGAGGTGTGCTTCTGGAAGAAGGTGGGCACTCTCAGAGCATCTGCCATCACAAGGTGACTATCCCAAAACCACTGAAGATACTGCAGGCAGGCTGGAGGTGTTGGATTCTAAAGCTGATGTTGATATTGCAGAGCTGGTTAACCATCCACAGCAGACACAGAGTCTCCCTGTGAAAGGAAAGCAGAAGTACAGGAGGCATGAATAAGGAATGAAATGGCAAAAATGAACTCTCTAACTGAATTAACTAGTTCATGCAAAGGGAGATATGCTAACATGACAGAGCATCTCAGAGGTTTCAAAAAATTAAACTGATCCTTCACCAGCTTCATTGCCCTTCTCTGGACACACTCCAGCACCTCCATACCTTTCTTCTAGTTAGAGTCCCAAAAAGGAACACAGTATTTGAGGTGTGGCCTCACCACTTCCAAGTACAGGGAGACAATCACTTTCCTGGTCCTGTTGGACACAGTTTTTGACACAGGCCAGAAAGTCATTGGCCTTCTTGGCCACCTGGGCACACTACTGGCTCATAGTCAGATGGCTGTCAACCAGCACCCCAGGTTGATTTCTACCAGGCAGCTTTCCAGCCTCTTTTCCTCCAGCCTGTATCATTGCAAAGGATTGTTGTGACCCAGCAAGAGAAGAAAGTGCAAGGATCATCTAAAGTCAATGACTCCTGCCAGTACAAAGGGATCTAACCATCTACTCCAACTAGGCATTTATCTGAAGCTACATGGAGTCAGAATTTTCCATAGTCATTGCTTTTACTAATAGCTAAACATGGTACAGAATAGCAGTTTCAGCAGACTGTGAAAGTGGTGCATGTGAGAACATTACCAGGCCTTTTACAAGATAATGGCTATTTTTTGGTTTCTAGTGTGCAACAACTAGATATTCTCTTCTTGTCAGTATTACTTGGATAGTTAATAATCTAAATTTCTCTAATTCAGCAGCATTTTTCCATTAATTGATCTCCCCATTATGTTATCACCTCTACACATTACTTCTAAGACAGAACAACAAAG
Source organism: Scytalopus superciliaris (assembly GCA_013400415.1). Classification (NCBI taxonomy): domain Eukaryota; kingdom Metazoa; phylum Chordata; class Aves; order Passeriformes; family Rhinocryptidae; genus Scytalopus; species Scytalopus superciliaris. The sequence goes on along the minus strand of VXBX01001503.1, from coordinate 1,737,665 downwards.
ATTTTAACAATGTTTATCAAGTCCTTGCCACTGTCTCAAACATAAGAGTTGCCCCTGTTAGGATATTTACCCCAAGACAGGCTAGCCTGTAGACTCTGGATTTCTAGGGAACTGTACACATGCCTTTAGCAAAGTATGAGCAGTCCAGAAAGAGTATGTGGCTTCACAAGGAGGGAGGAACTGCCACAGCCAATGCTGTCTCTATGTAGGTGGACAAGAGAGCAGAGCATCCTTTGGGAGGCAGGAGAGGAGGGTGGGCCCCATGAAGCTACACCTAAAGGCTATGTAGCTAAGTACCTTGATAGGCAGGGTGTTCCCTGCTTGCTGAAGGAGACAAAGGATAGTTTTTGAGGATGTTTTTATCCCTATTCCCTTTCCCTTCAGAGTGGGAGCAACCATCTATACCTCCATGAGAAGTATCCTGTCCTTGGCCTACTCAGCCTACCTCCAGTGGTACAAACTAGCTGGAAGTTGGCAATGCAGAAGAGGGTCCAGCCTGAAAAGGTGAAGAGAGTGCAATTCCTCCCTAGAAACCTACAAGGTTTTTTAGGAAGATGTCCTCAGTGAGGGGACAAAGGAACAGCAAGCCTTGGACCATGACACATGGCATTTAACCTTATCTAAAGTCACCTACATTTCTGTCTCGCAGAGGCCAAATGACTCTTGCTATGTTCTTTGCTCGGATCAGTTTCAGACACTCATTGCAGGGTTTACAAGTAGTGATGAGTTCAGCATTAGACAGATCTCTCTCTGAACTGAAAAGAAAATGAAATATTGCCACAATTACAAACAAGGTGTGTTTGCAGGAGGAATTCTTTCTCTTGGCACCTAGAGTGGGTTCTTCTCTTTTTTTCTCTTCTATCACTGGCCAAAGGAAGTAAGGGATCGCCAGTCCACAACAAGTAAGCATTTGCAGCATGTACCATTAATTTGCCACAATGAAGGCAAATGGATCTCCCTCCTCCTTGTGTACTCACTACCATAAAGACAGATACTCTGGTTCATGAACTGTGCATCCAGGAGTCATTTCACCACCAAACCATAATCCTCTGAATATGAGAGTAGGTGACAGCAAAGCATTTGGTCAACACTGCCCCGTCAGCAGTTGTCAGAAGAGGGAGTTACAGGCAAGGACGCGCGAACAAGCATTTGCAAAACCATTGTCAGTCTGCAGAGAAACTTCCCATAGACAGGAAACCTCAAGAAACTCAGATCATTTGAGCCAAATGCAGCAGTTCAAGCTGGTAGCCCAAGCTGTGATGTCCTACATTTCCCGTGACCAACACACAGAAGCAATAGCTCTGCTACTGACTCCTCTGCTACAGTCTCCAGCACATGTGAAGACCTCTGCCCACAAGTGCCCACGGGAACTGAGCTTACGTGAGGTCAGAGGCAGGTGACTAGCAGGAACCTCTGAGACTCTGTCACATACATTTGCTGGGTGTGTTAGAATATAAGTTCACGTAGCTCTAGACCTCTGCAGGAAACTACACTCAGTGCCTTGTAAGACTAAACTCCTTTCCATGCTATGTAACACTACTTCTACTTTGTATGCTTTGGAAATTCCCAAGGTAGATTAATCAAAGAGGTATTGCTTCATTAATGAAACACTCAACATTAAGACTTTTTTGGTCTAATTTGTTAAAGCTATTTAATAAGCTCCTACCTCATAATAATTGAATTAGCTTCTGCACATACAATTGCATGCTTGTCAAAATCAACATCTGCCTTCTTGTAAAATAATCTATTCATTGACCCTTTTGGATATCCACTGTAACCCAGGGCAACCTAGAAAGAATCAGCATACAAAGAAATAAAAGGTAATGTTTTCCTGGGACTTTTAGTTATTTGCAGATTATCCAACTCCCAAAATCTGTTAATAACTTCAACAAAAATCCTCATGTGATACTGTTTGGTAGTGTTTATGTAAATTTCCACTTCAGGACAACTGATTGTGGACCCTAATCATATATTTGTATGATATGGGAAGTTTCAGAAAATGATAAATATTTTTCCCCAAAACAATAATTTGTCTATGTTTCCAGAAATACATTTTCCCCCATACAATGTTTATAAACAATCATCACAGAAGTTGATTAGGAAGAAAAAATTAACACAAAAGAAGTTGCTAAACCCAGGGTCAGCAAAAAGATTGGGAAAACATTAGCTACATTTTTTTTAGCTGTATCCATTTGGAAACATCAAATATAAGTGTGGAATTTCAATATAATAGTAACAATGTCATCAGGACATCAGCCTATTAAAGTTTAGTAAAGATGGAACTTCACCTCTTCTAATTCCTGACAATATATTAAATAATCCATCATCTTAATGCTCTAGGACAGAGTTAGGGAATATAAACTTTTTTTTTCCCCCCACAAAAAGTTGGTTTATATTATTGCAACTTCACTAGCATTTTTTAAGAAAGGTCATATGCTGCAAGTTAACTTCCTCATTTACCTGCATAACCACAAACCTAGTAAACTTGGAGTGCATTTCTTATAGCAGAAGTGTGTCTTTTTAAACATTTCTGTTGCCGATAACTTATTACATAGTAGTCTTACATGTGTTATTTTCATATGACAACAGATCATGATTAGAAACTCTTGTAAGAGTGTAATTTCCTATACCACATAAATCTTTACTTACAATGTTGTCTTCTTTGTAAATCACTGTCCCCACTCCATTATTATTGTCTGAGGATAAAAAGTCAAACAACCAGAGTTATAAATTCATACAACACTATGATATTACAACAAACCTGCTGGTCAAAAGGTATGACATTCTCCCTCATGACTGTTGTGTTCCTGTTGGGACAAAAGTTGCTTGACTGCCTCGAAAATATGGGAGCAGGTAAAGTGCTGACAAGAAGGCTAACCAAATGTTAGGCTAATCAATGCACTTACCTCTAGTCCATGTTGCTCTCTGTGTTCTGTAGTCCATCTCAGCTGCCCTATCTGGTGCTCTTGTGTAGAAGTGCCAAAGCCACAGACTTTCCCCCCCTGCTGAGACCAGCATGTATTCTATTGTTGCAGCTCAGCAAGAGTTTTAGAACTACTTTCTCTGTCTGAACAGCAAGTTATGGTGGACCTTTGTCAAGGCACAGGCATTGGTATCTACTGTCGAGAATCTCTTCCTTCCTCTTTCACCTCTGCAAGAGGAAACAACCCCCCCAAAAATTGTTTTATGTGGGAACGGGAAGGGAAAGCTTGAAACTCTACTGAGCCAGGGCAGCTGCTGCAGTCATGATGCTGACAGGGACTGCCTGAGATTTGGCTGGTGCCATAAAACTTCACCTTTCTATCTATAAGCAAAGAGCAACTGCTGTGATGACGAAAATCAGCCAAAATCTGCAATACTTTCTCTTCCATAAAGCAGCAAAGTGCACTTAGCTAACAGTAGGAGAAGTGGGAAACAGTAGTAGGGATTTGGGATAAACTGAAAAATATCTGCCATGCTGCTGAGTGGACCATATTCTTAACCTGCACAGGTGGGACTGAAGGAAAACCAGCCTTGTTTTGGTGAAACCAACCACAGCCAGCCAACCTAATGAACAATGTGAGAAAGAAACAATTATGCCCAGTTTTGTCCTCTTTTGTACCTACCATAGAAGTGCTTATTGCCTTTTGCAAAACCTAAAATAGGAAAGCTTTCCAAAAATTAACATTGGAACTGACGGCCTTTCATTTGATACCACAGAGAAACTGGCCCCAGCCAGTGTCACTTGCAATCAGCCTAAAAAGTTAAAAATCCCCACCTGGTGAGGAAGACAGGAGAACCACACTCCTCTTTCTCCAGTTTGGCTCTCATTATAAAAGGAGGAATACTAAAGTTGGCTGGATATGCAACTTCATTAATTACCTAACAGAATGCAATGTAATCACTTAAATGAGTTTGTTTTTTTTTTTTTCAAATATATTACACCTCCAGGAATACAACTAACAATTATATAGGATTTTCTGCGCTGACTGAAATACCCAGCTAAATTTAATTATTAATTTACATACCACTTCTGGATGCCAATAAATCACAGAGCTGTATTGCATGGGTGTATTTAGGAGTAATGTCTCTAGTTTTTTCCTCCTCTTCTAAGATTACTATCTTTTCATCTTTGCAGCTTGCCAGAGTTTGAAAGCATTTTGTTGCTGTAGTAAGATTTTCTTCATATTCTTTCCGTTGGCCACGTGTCAGGTGTTCCAGGTTCAAGTATTTTAAAACATCTGCACCAATATTCGTCATTTCAAACACGGACGTAACTGGCCTTGGATGATCATCAGAACAGACTCTTTTCTTTGAATTAAGTATTTGTATCTTTTTTTGATAGTCTATTTTTGGTACATTTGGTGCTGCAACAACATAGCTTTCTGTAAAGATGGTTTGAGCATGTTTTACTGAATCATTAAGTGACGTAATTTCACTTTCAAAATTTGGCCAGTAATTCACTTTTGAGACTTTTGCTGAATAAAGGAAATACGTAGGCAAGATTAATGTTAAATACAAAATATACCAGTCATCTTTTTTTTTCATTAATGAATGTAAAGTTATATCAAATTAATCAAGTTAATCAAGCTGCAGGCTTTCATCACATTAGTAAAATAATATTTTACTTTTTTTATTAACACATTTTTTCATAGTCAAAAGGGAAATATTACATAGAATTAATGCCTTTCTTTCCCCATGTGATTAAACTTTTGTCTCTACTTATATTTAACAAATAGTAAAAATTTCCAAAGCAAGGAGATTGTTCTAAAAAGATAATAGAAAGTTACTGACGTTATTGCAGAGACAAAACAAGTATATCAATTAGGCATCTAAAACCCCCCGAAAATTCAACATATAGGTAGTGTGTTGCCATTCATGAAGTACCACAGCTTAGCTTGCCTGCAAAAAATGTACCTACTTCCCTTGTTATCCTGAATACTAGTACATGAGGTGTATTTCTCACCCGATAAATTCTCAAATGAGAATGGCTATTCTCTTTTGGGTTTGGTTTGTTTTGGTTTTTTTTCCAGTTGATTATCTATGCATTATTTTTTCAGGATTTCCATGTTCCCTGAGACTACTCCTTCAATTTTGTTTCTCACTTCACAGGCATCTCTACAAGCTTTGGTAGCACCTTTTTGAATTCAATAACTTGCACTCTTCATGATCCACGTGTTAGTAAATACCAACATTTTCTACACTGACATTATGAATCACATTTAATATGCTCTAATAATCACAGCAACCTATTGCTTGTTGGTAAGCTATTTAGCTACAGCAGCTTCGCACAGTGATCTGAATTATTCTTAAACAAATGAGGAAAAACACAGAGAGCAAAATGGAAAAAGAAGATGAGAAGGAACTGTTATGACTAGTTTCCCAGCCTGTGAGTATGCTACATGTGCAACCTTAACCTGGGAGAGATTTCAGTTCTGATACTGACCTTGAACCAGCAATTTTGCACAATAATTGCAAGGCATCCTAGACATGTAAACTTCACAGCCTTTCAGTGCGTTAGGAAACCTTAACAACACTTTTGGCACAGCATGAAGTTTCTCTGTTGAGCAGCCCAGAGCAATAATCCTTTTTGGCTTGCTTGCTTCACAGATGACAATTCCAGTTCTGTAAGACTGCATACACATACAGAAATACACGTACATGTATACAAATGAATGTGTAAATCAGAGTCCATCCAGTTAGGTGTATGTAAAGTAATAGCAATCAAAGGATCTCACAGAAAAAGAATAGCATTTGTTGCAGCAGGTAGGGATCAAGCAGCTTAGAAGTGTGTTGATTCATGTCAGTGCTAATGCAGCTACAGCACATAACTCAGCTGTAGCATTGAATATCAACAGCACAAATGGCATGCCTCAAGTCAAAAGGCATAAGAGGTAGATAGACCTTTGGAAGATCTGTAATTTCATAAAATCATACAAGAAGTAATGAGATGAGTATCCCAGTACCTGCTCAACAGCAGACTACTGAAACAGGAGAAAGTAGTGACAAGACACAGTTTCAAAAAAATGCCAACATTATTCAAAGGATACTCAGGGTAAGAACCACCAGACATCTGTGTAGTTTCACATCCTTGAACAGCTTTGTATACCAAACATTATTAGAGTCTAAGCATACAATCCTAACTGCAGGACTGTGGTCCACAAGCAATCCACAGTGGGTCAGAGACACTCCTGAGGGACCACAGCCAGCAGATAACCCATGCCAGGGCAGGGCCAGTAGGAAGGACAGAGGAGCAGAGGAGATCTGGGAGAAAGTACAGAGGAGCTGCAGACAAACCATCACACACACACACAGAGCTGCAACTTTCTGCACCACCCGTCACATCACTGAAGGTATTGGGACCAATAGAAACCGAGACTAGAAAGGTGGGAAGGCAGGAGTTTGGCTTAAGGTGAACTTTGAAAAACAATGGAGGAAGGGTGTTTACTTTGATATTTAAGTCCTTACATCCTCTTTCCCCCCCTTAATACCAAATTCAGTAAAAAGAAGTTTGTATTTATTAGAAATAAACTGATTGAGCAAAAATTCCTCAAGTTAAAAGGATTTTGGCTGCAACACCAAGTCAGTAATTTTTAAATCAAGATCCTATTTGACAAAATGACTTTTTTAGCCTTAGTACCAATAAATATGCTTGAGATGGCATAACTCACAGGTTTTTGTGGTTCACTTGGTGAATTTTCCATATGTAGTGCTAAAAAGATGCACAAGTCTTCTTTCTTCAGGTGAGGAGCCAGAGGACCTAGAAAAAATAATGAACACAAAAGCTAATCAAAACAGTCTTGGAGAAAAAGTAGGTAATGCCATAAAATTAGTGAATAATTACTGATAAAAGACAGAAAACATGATTTTCTAGCTCTTCAGACTGAGGTGAAAGGTTGGGGAAAGCAATTATAACTTCTATGCATGCTGAACTGCAGAACTGATCCTTAATAATGTACCAAAGCTCAATAAGCCAGTTACTCTGTAAAGAGCCTTGTCTTTGCACTTTACCCATCAGCACACACTTAAGCCTGCCACTCCTCTGAGCCAAATCCTAACGATCATCCCAAGAGCTTTGGCTTGACAGAATGCAGAGGTATTCCTGATCTCTTTGTTTTCCATTTTTGTTTGTGTGTTTAGGATTTCTTTATGCTATCTACTCTTTTCTGCTGGCATGTGGAATGATTCCTATTCATTTCAATAGAGAAGAATCAGCATGTGAATATCCAATATCTGGAAGAGTCAATCCTATTCCCCTATATCACATTCTTCTTTAAAATTGCTTGTATGTCAGTTATTATAGTACAAAATCTTGCCTATTTAGTTTATAATTTTTGCTAAGATTTCAATACCATTAGGTGAAACTGAAGGAAATAAAGGATACAATTACTTTTTCTTAAAGTAAATTTAAAATGAAGGCAAACAAGCTGCCAGAGAGATATGTCAGAAGTTTGTGTATCAGATGCCTGTGCTGTGTAATATTCAGCTCATTGTTTTCATGACAATTATAGTTATTCACCTCTGTTTAATGAAATGAAACTATGATTATTAATGAAACGTTAACTAAATTTATTTCACTTTGCCTTCATCATTCATTCCCTCTCTTCCTCCATTCTCTTCAGAGTCACTGGGTGCTGAAAGACAGAAAAGAAAAAGGTCAGATTAGGAATAACACACAAAAAGAGGTGACATGAAATACAGTGGTGTTATCAGCACTCCTCCTCACATTATTGACACTGACAGACTATCCACTGTGAGCTGGGCTTCTCAGAAGCCACAATTAGTTTAGGACAATACTGGACAGTCAGGACATCAAAGTCCAAGCTCTGATACTTAATTCAGAGAGAAACTATATTAAAATGAATGGGAACTTCACAGATATAAAACAGTTAACTGAATTTCATGTAGAAATAAACATGGATCCCCAGTAGTGGTGGTGGTGACAACGCTATTGGGTTGGTTTGGGTTTTTGTTGTTGGCTTTTCTTTTAAAGTTTGAATTTCACCTTTTTAATCAACAAATCTATAATGCTTTCCTCAAATACAGCATGGCAAATACCTACACTATTTCCTCTCTCCCTTTGTTTTCACACTCAGGACTGACTCTTCATGTCTTTGATACTGAGCTTCTGCTTGTTCATTTCTGTAATCCTGTCATCCTCCTTGTGTGACCTTCATCACTTCCCATGAGCTTGATTTCATTCTACGGCAAATATGTACTGTAAATACACACTGTTCTCCTCAATTTTCTCCTCCCCTTACTCCTCTTCTGTTATGCAGTCATCCCCAACTCGCCTGTCCATTTTATGCTCACACTCCGTGAAGATCTGGTCAATAACTTTCTTTGGAATTTCTATCTTTTAATTTCAGTTTTGTTCCAATTCTTAATTTGATTTCAAATCCTTCTTCCTCAGCAATATCTATGGTGCTTCAGCTTATAAATCATTAATATTTCAAAGTTTTAGTTCAGTTCTGATTTTGCTTAAACAAAGCAGGAAGTATAAAATGTCATGCAGTGTTCTTAAAAACTGATGTCACTTTTTACTGTTTGTTTAGTCTAAACAAAATTACAAGTTATTGTAAAAATTTCAGAGTTAATGACATTATCTGTGATAGGTGACCTGAATTCCTAACTGGCACAACCACAGAACAGCATAAAGCCAGTGACATGAGCAGAAGACTCAAACCCAGTACCTCCAGAGTTCATCTATTTAAGGCTAGAAGAAATTCACAGAAATGGCTTGAAATAAGAAAACTATCATGAAGGGTGCTGATTAGCCATTTGGGGAAAATCTAAATATTACTGACTAAGAGAGAGCAACAAACCCAGAAACTTGCTATGCCATTCCTCTGCCTTTACAACGGTAACCAGTTATGGGATCTGGCCACGTACAGACCTCCAGGATAACATTTCTGTAGAATTCTGTCTTCTGGTTATTGAGAACTAGAGTGGCAGAAGTGGAATCTGCAGGGTACGGCTATTCATAGTAGTTTCAAAGGAAGGCTGGAATGAAGAGAACTAATCTAAGGGTAATTCAGTTCAGGTTACAGTAGTTACATCCAATTTAGAACCAGAGTTTTTATTTGTTACATGCTGCAAAAAGGGCTTTAAAGAAAAATACATAGTAACATACAGTGCTTCTAAATTTAAATACCGAGTTATACCAAAAGAATACAAATGGAACAGTACAAAAGGATGAGGAAATTAATCTTAACCATACCTGACATACATTGAATTCCACACCTTGTTTGTTTCCACTGAAAAATGAAAAAACTCCCAATAAATTTATTTAAATCATAATAAACATTTAGTTAGTACTTTCCACAATTTGCCAGCTCAAATCTCCCATGATATCTAACAGCTGTTAATCAATCTACCATGAAGATTTCTTGGACCACTGGACAAACATGGGTCCTTGAAGTCAGTCTAGTTTATTCTACGTCTAAAGCTTTTGTTCTATAGAGGAAGACAGAAGTCAGTTACACAGCCTACTCTCCTCTAACCATTTATTCCGTTCATCAGTAGTCTAGAGTGTCTCAGTTCCCTCTTTTCCCAATGCTTTACTTCCATCAGATATATCTAATGGATCTTGAAATTGAAGCAATATGTTTGTACGTCACCTGCTTCCACATCTGACATCTGTTGAATTACTTTGTTATTACATACAGGAATGACTGGCTCCCAAAACTCTGATGAACTTAAAAATTATGACTGAAAAGCTCTGATGTGAATAATCGGGTGCATACTTATGTATCATACTTATGTATCATCAAACAGTTATGAACAATGCATTTTAATGAACTTTCTATCTAATGAAAATATGCTTTGTAAAAACAACAGGAAAAAAAAACAAATAAACAAAAGAACCAGAGCAATGACACATACCAAAGCAAATTATTTCATGCTTTTATTAAACGAATGTTGAAAAATATTTCAACAACCCTCAGTCTAATCTTCAAGATGCAAACTTACCTCACGGTAGTTAAAGTTTTCCTTTAATTTTTCAACACCTTCCTTTAGAAAAGAAAAAAAATAGAAATAAAAAAAAGATAAATTTAAAAGCAAATGAATAAACGAGGCATTCACAGAATCACTGAGGTTGGGAGTCACCTCTGGATGTCTCCAGTCCAGATCCCCTGCTCAAGGCAGGATGAACTAGAGAAGATCTCTTGGGGCTGTGTCCACTCAGGTGTTGAATATCTCCAAGGACAGGGTCCCTACAGCCTCTCTGGGCAACATGTTGCCATGCTCACTGCCTCCCAGCAAGAAGGGGTTTTCTTCCATTTCAGTGCAGTTTCCTGTATTTCAAATTGAGCCCAGTGCCTCTTGTCCCATCACTGGGCATTACTGAGAAGGGGCTGGTTCTGTCTTCTTTACTCCTTCCCATCAGGTGTTTGTACATATGGATAAAATCCCACCTGAGCTTTCTCTTCTCCAGACTGACCAGTCTCAGCTTTCTCAGTTTCGTCTCATATGAGGAGTGCTCCCATCCCTCAGTAATCTTAATGGCCTTTAGCAAGACTTGCCTCTCATATGTCCATATCTGTCTCATACTGGGGCAGCCAGAACTGGACACAGCACTCCAACCACAGCCTCACCAGAGCTGACCAGAGGGGAAGGATCCTTTCTCTCAACCTGTGAGCAATGCCTTGCCTAATGAATTCCAGGAGGCAGTTGCTCTTTGTCTCAAGGGTCCATTGCTTCATCCCAGTCAGCCTAACCACCAGGGTCACCAGGTCCTTTCCCACAAAACTCCTTTTCACTTGGGGATCCCCAATCTGTACTGAGCCATGGTGTTATTCCTCCCCAGATGTACAGGCTTTGCACGTTCCTTTGCTGGACTTCATGAGATTCCTGTTTTGCCATTTCTCCAACCTGTTGATGTCCCTCTGAATCAACTATTTGGTGTGCTAACTGCTCCTTTCTGTTTGGACCATCTATATACTTCCCAAGGGGGCACACTGACTCATCATTCAGGTCATTAATGACAATATTGAACAGTTTGGTCCTATTATCCACCCCAGGGATACACCACTAGGGCTTGGATTCCAGCTTGACCTTGTGCTGCTAATCTCAACACTCTGAGTCTGGCAGTTCAAGTAGTTGTCAGTGAACCTCACCGTCTACTTATCTAGTCCACATTTAGTCAGTTTGACTATGAAGATGCTGTTGGAGATACTATTGCAAGTCTTGTTAAAGTCAAGATGAAAAACATTTACTGGTCTCTATTCATCCACCAAGCTGATCATTTCCTCAGAAAAGGATGCCATGTCAGTCAGTCATGTTTTCTCCTTCATAAATCCATGCTAACTGCTTCCAATCACCCACTCGACAGGTCCTAGGGCCTTGTGTCCATCCAACATCTTAAAATATTCCATAACCAGATTCTACTCTACTGAAGTTAAGTCTTCATTGCTCCACATTTTCTACTGGTCTCAGGGACGTGGGATTCCTGAGGGCAAATCTTGGCAGTAAAAACCAAGGCAGGCAACTGAGTACCTTGTTTTTATAGGGGTAGAATTGAATCTAGAACATGGGAATTAACTTGATACTTGGACCTGAATCAACACTGAGAGAGTTCCCTTGAGAAAGATTTTTCCAAAGCCACACAGACATTTTTTTGAGCTGAGTAAATCATGTTAAGTAATTGTGGGACTTTCCTGAAAGAAATAATACTACTTTGCAAACTCAGAAAATACTTATTCTTTCCACTAAAAGGAGTATGGTATCTTCTGATGAATCTGATACTGCCTTGCTTGGCACACACCTGTAAGCAGTCAAGCCAAACTCATCAGACAATTCAAATATAAGAATGTGAGACTTGGAAAGAAGACCTTTTGATTTACCCTGAGGGATTAAAAGTTCAGAGTGTGCAGTGCAGGACAGAGGCATTCATTCATATTGGAGGTCTTAATGAAACATGCCACAGCTCCTCTCAGCGTCTGTGCTCAGGCTTTCTCACAGAGCAACCAAGACACACATCCAGAGTTCAGACAAGGCCAGAAGAAGCATCCAGATGCAAAATAAGGGAGCACTCCAGGCTCTGCCATATAGACAGAGCTAAACAGGAGGCTGAACTTCCCCAGTACAAGATCCTAAAAGGTGCAACTTGTTTGTTTCCTGCCTTTGGAAACATCTGAGTGTAAAGGTTTCCAATGCAGAAAGCAAGGTATAAAATTTCAGCTGTGTATGAGTATGAAGAATGAATCATATATATATATATATATATGCACGCATATCTCATATATTCTGCTAGAGCTCCTCTCCTATGTAGAAGGGTAAGAACTGATGTGTTTGTCTGTAAGTCTGCTATAAATAAACTGACTGCCCTGCCTCTGAACATATAATTACATTATGACAATAAATAATAATATTATATAAGCATACTTTGTTAGCTTTTGTGGATGATTCTTCTACACTGTGAATTGTCTTGATATTCACATCCTTCAGAAGTTCCTGACACTGAAGACAGGGAGGTTTGGTGCTGTAAAGAACATCAGTGTCTTCTATTCTTGTCTTTGATCTGAAAAATACATATATTTGCACAATTTATTATGTGTCTGCAAAGCTGAAAGTAAACATAATGCTTACAGTTTTAAAAGCAAAGTTACTATTTTCACTGAAGACTATTATTTCTTATTAGAATATTCTCTCCTCCTTCAAGTTTTCTATTTGATCTTGCTTTTACCTTCTAATATCTGACCTTCTAATATACACTTCTTGGATATTGAAGTGCAACCATACGGTTTTACAGACTAATTATTCTCCAGCCACTGACAGCTAGAGTGATCTGATTGACTTGACACTACTCTTTTTAGCCTAAGGAACACCAAAAAGACTGTCAGGCAGAATGCTGCTAACTGTATCTTTCAAAAACTGTTCAGAGTTTAGTCACAATAAGATTGGGTAATTATTTTGTCAGTGTAAGAATGCAAGGTGATACCACACTTCTGGAGGAGAGGAAATGCACACATTAAAATGGTGATTATAAGCTCAGAGCTGTAAAATGTGAAGTCTTTGAAACTGAAGTAACAGGTGAAGTACAGATGGAAAGGTCAAAGAGAAGACCCATAATTAGTCACTGTCCTATTCACTCTACACACCATTCACACTTATTGTAACAAAGAATGTCTGCACAGTCACTCTATTATGAGATTTGTAACAACAACCTGTATAGGAGAGCATTTGCTTCAGCATGGAGAACAACCCTCCGTTTTACAGATGCAGTCTCTGAGTATTGTCTTCCTGCAGAGGGCAAGTTTGCATATAATATGCCAGTGGGGTACCCATTATAACCTGCTCCAAACTGTCAAAAAAACAAACGAGATAAAATAATCAGAAGTTAACAAACCCTTCCAAACATCAGCAAAATTTTCACTACCTACTAGTACAGCTTCAAAACCTAAATACATGCTGTCTATGTATTTCTAGTTATACATAATTCCTAAATTTTATAGCTATTTATATCAGAATTTTGATCAGCTTTAACACCTGGACACAACTATCCTACCACCCTATCACATCACCTCTTTTAACACAGTCAAGAGCTAATTTTGCTTTCCACACAGTGAGGTCATTGTTCCCCATCAATTTCACCACCATCTTTTTGTCTCTACCTTTGCAAGAAATTTAGGATCCTCTTTTTTAGTGATTCCCATGGACTATTTTTTAAAGTTAAATTTTAAAATATTATTATTACCACTTGTATTTACTATGGAAGAATATGTTCATGAGGGAACTTCATCTCTCTTAACTCCTTTACATGTTTACACCCGATCCTAGACTCCCTTTACACTCAAGTGAGAAAATCAGGTCTACCTGGGCTATTCCAGACTGGATCAGGATGAATGACAGTCTCGATCTCCACTGATTACAAAGGGCCAATAGCTCAGGAAAAGGAATTTACACTGCAGATATCTACATTGTGTCAAAGAAACAACACCCCTTGGAGCACTGAAAGGAAACTTTACAAGTGTAATGATAATTCAATGTACTTACAAAACATCCATCCTGACTGTAGAGCGTACACCCCACGCCTTGGTCTGGATCATCTTTTGGAAAAGAGAGATTTTCATGTCATTAAAGACATACCTTTTTCATACTTAAAAACATATCTTGTATATTAACATGTAGTACTTTAAGGACATAAAAATGGAAGGCATAAGTGACTGCCTGTATGTTGAAAGAATCCCTCCATGCATACACATTGTGCAATTCTAGATAGATACCCATATACAGTAACATAATTAACCACACCCAGTATCAAGTACAAAAATTGCCACATTTCAGAACACAAAAACTTAAAATCTGACTTAAGATACACTTTTTGAATAGTAATTTCAGGGCATTAGCTAGATTAAATTCTGACAACAGAATTGTTTCCTCTCTCTGAAGTGGATTATGTGAGAAAATATCTTTCTCTGGGTTTCTATAATAAGTAGTCCCATCTTCTGCTTTATGTTTAAGTTCAATATTGCAACAAATAAACAATAACATTAAACATTAATGTAACAAATACCACAATGACAAATATTGTAGCAGTTCTGTTAGGAAAGCATGCCAATTCCTCTGATCCCCAGGTATGTCATAAAATATTTACACTTTGCACTAGCTGAGTGAATCATTGGCAACAGCAAAAAATAAATATACAGTAAGCCATGTTTTATATTTGGTTACTATTCTTTATATAGTTTCATATAATAACCTACCAGATCTTGCTGCTAAAAAGTAACAAATCTGCAGTGCATGTAAATGAACATTTTCCTCTGGTTTTCCTTGTTGAAGTTGGGAACATTCCATTAAAAAGAAAAAGCAATGAAAAGCATTTTTCACCCGTTTGATAAGCACATCTTTACTATCTTCACTGATAGATATATTAAACAATGAACAGTATTTTTCAAATTCTTCAGCATGCTCATTGATCAGCTTGAAATCGATGTTCAGTTGGTCTTTGCATCGTATTTTTTTGGTAACCTTTTTCACAGTGTCAAAGCTTGTCATGGGTAAGAGCACAGTGCTGCTTATATGACTTTTAAGGAAGAGGGTGTCAGCTTGTTCAGTATCTTCCTTAATCACTGAATCATCTCCCTTTTTTTCAGGAGCCACTGGCCAATAATAGACAGAAGAAACTGAGGCTAGAAAGAAACACTGAGAGTCTTTTAAGGGCCATAGAGTTGGGTGAGACAATCAATTCACATATTTTTTGTTTGAAACAGTAGGACAATTTTCTATTGCTTTGCAATGCTGCGTATACACTAGTCTACAGCTACAACCACTTCCATGGCAATAGGGTCTCAATTGAACATAGAAATATTGCAACAACTGGTATTTAACTTTCATAAAAGATCTCCCACAGTTTGCCAATCCTTTCTCAAGCAATAATTCCCACTTGTTTCTTAGACACTATTTACATTAATACAACATTTTTCTAGACATGATGTTTAGCAGGGCGATTTACGAACTTGCTATTCAGGTAGAACTGCAGTTAACACAGATTAATTAGAAATGCATTATATAGCTTGAATGAGGAATGTGGTACAAGCTGTGCATGGTTTCCTAGACATGTACACAGTGCAGCCACGCAAAGTAAAGGGAAGACACCGAATGATTTGTTGTACAGCATGCAACCCAGATTTGGAGCAACTCAGAGCTACTATTTTGTGTACTTCGTCTGACTCACATATTACAATCCCAGTCTTATTGAACTGAAGAGAAAAGGGGAAAAGAAAGAGAAAAAAAAAAAAGATTGGATTTCTCAGCAGATTGGATTTTAGAAGTATTCACGCTTTATACAGATTAAAAAATACACTACAGATTTTGCCACATTGTGTTACATGTAACTGCACTTCAGTTTCACAATCTTTTGATCACAACTTCTCTTTATGAAGTTAATGCAAATGTAGCATGAATCAATTTTTTTTCTGTGCCTTAGTTCTCAAGAAATCCTGTGCTGCTCCAACTAAGAGACAGAGGGAAACAAAACTGCAATCAATCAGAAAGATTAAACTATAAATTTCAAAAACAATCTCAGAGTATTTGGAGGGTTTAGCCAAATTTCTCCAAAAACATTTGTATTCACACCACACACATATATCTGCATTCTTTCTAAAAAAAATGTGGTAGTAATGACAAGGGTACTAAAGTTAATAAATGAGCATTCCAGTTATTTAAATCTTTCACACACTAATGCCCATTGTTGCTACAATAGTGCAAAAAGTAAATTGACTGTGTCTGGATGCAGCCTCCCTATAAGGCTGGCAGACACGCTACATCGTAATAGAATCTCTGAGTAACTTAGATTTGACATGAAAACCTGGAGGCTAATCCACCTTTCTTCAGAAAAGAACAGCGGCTTTGGGATTCACTAACACCTTTCAAGAACATTGCAAACATGTATTTCTGTGAATTTCCAAAGAAATCATAACATTAAGCAAAGCAAGAGTGAAGAAAGTAGTATCAGTGATTTCAACAGAGATCTGCTACTGACCATCTGACCAAAAGGTAAAAGAAAATAGTGCCTTTTTTTTAAAATACTTTAAGCAATCATTTGATGCATTCAAGGATGTTTTGGTAATGGTAGAGTAACTATTGGAGACAGCAGCTAGAAAGGTAGTATGTTCAGGAATCACCTACAGCTCAGGAAACATTCCATAGCCTATTTTCATTACAGCAATGAATGAGCAAGATATTTTATATTTTATTCTAACACAGAAGAACTTGCAATAAATCTGGAAATGGAAAGTCACTCCAATAAAAATTATGTTGATGAGATACATAGGAAACGATGTTGTAAGAATGGAATTGTGTTAATTATCTCAGAAACACATACATCAGCACCTTTAAGGAACTGTTAGGAAGCTGCTCGGTAAAATAATCCCAGGACTAAGAGAGTCTGACCTAATAGAAGAGAAACAGGAGTGAAACAACCTGATGTATAGGAAAAGTCAGTAACACCATGAGACCCTTGTGGTTGTAGCCACAGGTCTTTACACAATCCAGAATCAGATAAAAAGAAAGGAAGTAAAGGCAATATGAAAAATGAGCATAAAGGAATAGTATAGTATGTACAGACAAGATTAGAAAGACTAAATTACTGAAAAAATACAGGTAATTTCACTAGCAAGGTGTACAGAAGGCAACAAAAAAAAAATAAGGTTAGGTATAAAATTGCAGAAAGAAATCAAAAGAAGAATAGTTACATTACACAACACAACAGGAGAATCAACAAGAATACAGAAACGACTGCACAGCAAAAAGATGAAACCAAAACCAAGCAGAGCAAGATTCTGATTGGGAAGTAGAAACTAAACAAGCAAATACAATATAGAAATATCTGCTAGCAACAAGAGTCAGGAGACTACTGTGCACCGCAGTTCAACAGTCTGACAACACAACATTACTACTGACCTCCACATGAGGTGTCCTCTCTGCTGAGATGCATCTGAGGAAGACTCACAACACTGAAAAACTCTCTGCTACCTGTGATATACTTCTAATATACCTGTGATATCCTCTCATAATACATGATACCTGTGATAGTCTCATAATATAAATGGACAAAGTATTAAAATGTATGCAGAGACATTTATATGAAGAAGATAATAACACCTCCAAGCAGCTGTTTATGTGCTCCAAGAAGCACATTAACACTATCCATGCTGTCTAGTATCATTCTAGCTAGGCTGTCAGTTTGAACATATGAATACTCTTTTAACTGGGTTCTTCACCATTTTGCCATTTCTAATGGACAATGATAGCTCTGGCTAAATAAGGAAACTGTGCATCTCCAGGATTACTGAGAACAGAAACCAAATCTGGTTCAGTACTCGCACGAAGGACAGAGGGAGGACAATTGGCTCACAAAATCATTTACTATTTTAAACCACATGTAAACACAAAACAAGCTTCACTATAACCCTACATGTACACACCTGAACTTCATTGTGTCCCCATCTTTCAAACAGGGAAAGTAAATACAACACTGTGCCACTTTTCCATGGCAATCTCCTTCCATTTCATTACAGGGTTCATTAAGAATTGGTGCAGGTTGATATGACCCAGCTATATGACATACTGATTGGAAATTAAAAAACTGGTACTAATTGATACTTAGGAATCCAGTATCTTTATTTTAACTTCATCAGATTACACTGAAGAACTTAACAGCAGCAGTTATTACCAGTAACTTTTATAACACAGGACTAGAATAGACCACCTAATACATCAGACTTCCTGCAGCACAAAAGTGGCAAGAGGTTTATGTTACAGAAGTTTTGCTTGATAGATGTAATTAGATATTTTAAAGGATAATTCTCAGTAAAATAACCAGCATAAATATTTCCTCGCCATGGTAGCCTGCTACGTACCTCATCAGATGGGGCATGGCACTCTGGAGACTCCTCCATTAGACGAGCTAGAAACATATATAAATCTTTTCTAAGCGTATGGCTGAACGACTGACTGAACAGATACAAATAAAGAGGTCATAATTAGTAGGCAAATTAATAGGTTCATGCAACAAAAAAGACACTGCAGATTACTGCACTTTTGGTAATATGGGGAATGAAAGCAGAGTATTTGGCTTACAGAAAACATAGAAATAGGTAATTTCTGGGGTTTTTATTGTACTGCACATAAGATTAACTACCAGAAAATGCAAGCGAGAGAGAGAAAAGTTTGTGCTGGTGTTATCTAAGGAGTGCACAGTGTATTGTCAAGGAAAAACACACTAGTTATACCATCATCCAAAAAATAAATCTAATAAACACCATAGAAACTAATACAAAAGCTCTAGACTGTGGTTAGACTCCTGCTGCTCATTCCATCTACAAAGAAATATTTCTACTCCAGTTGTGATGTCCTGTTTTCATATTATTTCCTGAAGCTGAAGAGATGTGCCTGTTTCAGTTGACTGTATTGAGATGATTAACCAGAGCAAAGAAATACAAACCAGCTGCCATGTCCTCAGTTCCTGGTGTCCTCTTCCAAGGAAAAAGCAAAAGCCTTTCTTTTAACTTGTATTTGAAGTAAAGCACTGTAGTAAAGAGAATATATGTGTGTGTATATAAATTTATACATAAACACGTAACGCGTTTATTCATGTTTTTAAAATAATACACATTGTTCACCCTGCATAAATGCAAACAAAACATAAAGGAAAATCTGGCATCTCGCACTGCCATTCCCCTTTCTTTTTGCCAGAACAATAAATCTTCATAAAAAACCAAAATTAATTCATACCTTCCCCGTTATGTATGCATCTTATCAGTCCAATGACAAAGTACTTCACAGCACCTATTCTTATAAAACAACATTAGCACAAGCATTACCTATTTATTATCGACAGATAACTCATCACTTTAGGATGGACCTTGTTTTTCTTCTTTCATTATTTTCCACCAAATCCTGGTGGTTCTTCCACTATGTTTATCCTGAATGTGATACAACAGAACGATTCTGTACTTCACTTACCTGCAGGTCGGTCACCAAGTTGTTTTCAATGACAATAGCTTTCAAGGGACAAAATTAATGCTTTTATACCTTCTTCTCTTCTGTGAGTCATAGTCATGTATGTTCTCTTTTGCTTTCGATGCTACCTTGAACCCACCCTGTCAATATTTGTATGTCATAAAGACCAGTGTGATGAATTAGAGAAGTTGACCAGGACACCTAGACAGGGACCTATGACTGACATGCACAGGTAAATGCTCTCCCTTCAACTTAGAGTAATAAATTAAACGATAGATTTGTATTGGTATTGCTGTTTAGCACTCCTCAAATCTCTAATAAAACATCTTCAGGCCACATGAACAATTGAACAATCTAAAGACCTATTCTATGATGTATATTCCCCTCTGAAAGACAGTCTGCCAATATTTACCTATGTAATCAATATACAAAGCAGCACTGTCCAATATTGGAAAATTATGTTATAAAAACAACATAATTTCTCTAAATGACTTAATACTATTTTCCATAGTCAACCGTACTGTTCCTACCTTTTTTATTTTTTAGTTACTACAGACTTCCTCTTACTACAGTGTTTTAGGGAAGCATCAAAGCCTACCAAACATATGGATTTCCAAAGTTTTTTCATTATCTTTTGCTATTGTCACTAAATTGAAGCAGACTCATGGTTTTGTTAAACTGAAGCAGAAAGTCAGTCAAAAGGAAGAGTTCTGAGGACAGTTCTGAAAAATGATAGAAAAGTAGCATTTTAAGTGTTGTTTTTCTTGGACTGGCAGTTCCTCCAAGGGGCAGGTGACAGGGGCAAGCCTCCTCTCTCTGCAGCTGTGCCAGCAAAGGGAATGTACTTCCACTAACAATACAACTGGGAAGAATGAGGAAGTTCATGAGCAAGGAAAGTACATACAAAGACACTGAACCCAACTTCCTGTTAAATCACACCAAGACACTGTTTTAAAAAGGCTTGGCTTTTAAAATTAATAAATTCTGGAGTTTGTATGTTCTAAAGCTGCAATGTTACTAATTTCAGCATCTGGCATATCCTTTCTGCCAGGCACCCTACTCAAAACTGAGGGCCAGATTTCCAGTGCATGTATTTAAACCTGGAAGTGGGGTGGCTCTGCATTGGCCCGTATAAACAGTCCCAGCACCACAGCTGACAGAATATGTCATGACAGTTCAGCTGGTTTAAAATCACCCAGCTTATGTGAAGAATGAGGAAATTCTAGGAAATGGTAACAAGTCTCAAGAATCTGGCTATTCTATAGTTGGGTGGGGAATTTACTTTTTAGGTGGGGGTTTTTTGTTTGTGTTTCTTTTTCACTTGATCAGCTTGATGTTGGTTTCATGTGCACTGTCAGTCAAGATTACAACAGTGATAAATTACAGAGGCTTGCTGCTGCTCCATTACAGTGTCTTCAGACTATCCAACTGAAATAGGGTGGTACTTTCCGTAACTCAGCTCATGAAATTATTCATATGAATTTCATTTTCCAGATCCCACTTATCTGCCTGATAATGAGACATGTTTATCCTAATCTCTGTTACATAAAGAAAAATAAAAAGCAGCTGAGTAATTTCTACTTTCAAAAAAAAAAAAAAAAGCGTCTCATCTCAGGACCAGTTTCTGCTGCTTGTTAACATTGCCTTAAGAGAAACCATATGGAAGAACAGGGTGAAGGGACAGGAAGGTGAAATTCATCCACCTAATATACCTGCCTTGTTCCCTAAATGACAGAAGCATTAGAGCAAACTGAAAACATACACTTGGGAACAAACTACACCAGTACAGACCCATGTTCACCTACAGAGTAAAACAAGAGAGCAGATTTGACAGTTCCTCTCCAGCTGCAGGAAGTAAAATCCCAGGAATAGAATAAGTAATATTTCTGATCTCTTTCCTGCATTGGTTGGAAAGAAAAATTACTACACTGTAAAATGGTTGCAGTTGTGAAAATAGAATATCTCCCTAAAATAACAGGCCATTTCAATCTCGTTAGAAGATGTAAAAATGTTTCTGTACTGTGCATTACTACCATAGTTTTTGAAATGCACCAACAGAGTTCAAATAAAGCAGCTGAGTTATACCACTGGAAGGGATCTTAGATACTCTGCCTTATTCAAAGCACCATTCATAAGAGGATCTGCACAAGAAGAAATTGAAAAGATTCATTTCAAAGTCCAAAGATGGAAATGCGCTTCCTCTCCTTTAAGAACCTTGTGCTGGACAAGAACAGTGGCCTGGTACTCCACAGGATAACCCACAGCAAGACAAGCAAAATCACACTCAAACCCAGGACGTCTTACAGCCAGTGTGTGCTCATCTATCAGACAAACCTGCACCAGCAGGCAAGGACAACCAACCTACAGTCAACAGGTTTTTCCAAACAGGTTGGCTTTGAAGGAAACTCCAGAATATCCACAATAAAGGAGTAGAATGATTAACCACTAATAAGCTTCTTCTTGAGTAGGTATGGTGGCACTTTCCAGCCTTTGCGGGAATACACAGCAAAATCCCTTTTTGAAATGTGAAAGTATAGAGCCTCTCAAAGCTTAAATCAACCTCATCAATCCCTTGTAAGCCTTCAGTGTGCATTGTATGACTTACAAGGTGAGGGACACTCCTTCCACTTCTTGGTCCTGTGAATAAACTGGATTAGGACACAGAGAATCATTTCCTGGCCCATCAATCTCCTAGACAATACAGTTCTGCAGTCACAGCAGCCACAAGGGGAGACACCTTAATCTGAGCCTCCTGAATGTGGTAATTCAGCAACATCTCTTCTGTTGTCAGAGTAAGTCAGGATGGTTTAAAACCACCCAGTCTATGAGAAGAATGGGGAATTCAAAGAAATGGTAACAAGTCTCAAGAATCCAGCTATTCTATAGTTGGGTGGGGAGTTTGGGGTTATTTTTTAGGTTTTTAGGTTTATGTTTCTTTTTACTTGATCAACTTGATTTTGGTTTCATTTTCAGTCACTCAAGATTACAACACTAAAAAATTAGAGGCTTGCTGCTTCTACATTACAGTGTCTTCAGACTATCAAACTGAAATAGGGTAGTACTTTCAGTAGTTCAGCACATGACATTGTTTGTATTAATTTCAGTTGCTAGATCCCACTTACCTGCCTGATAATGAGACATCTCTATTGTAATCTCTGTTACACAAAGTAGTTTAGTCATTTCTACCTTAAAAAAGCATTCTGTATGTTGTCTCAGCTCTCAGGACCAGTTTCTGTTGCTTATTACCTTTGCTTTAATAAATCGTATGGAGGAAAATGGTGAAGGGAAAGTTAAGTTCATCCACCTAAAACACCTGCCTTGTTCCTTAAATGACAGAAGCATTAGAGCAAATCAGAAACATGCAGCTGGGAACAAAATGCACCAATACACATCCATATCTGCCACCAGAGAAAAACAAGAGAGCAGATTTGACAGCTTCTTTTTACTTGCAGAAAGTAAACTCCCAGGTACAGAGAAAGTAATGATTTGTCTGACTTTTTTACTGTCTTTTTTCTCTAATTACCAAATGGTGCAGATGCAAACACTTTTAACAAATTAGCAAAAGGATTTATTTTTATAAATACAAAATTAAAAAAAAAGGAACTAACTTCTTTTCAGACAAGTTTTTTAACAACATCCATAAACTAAGAAATTAAGTCTGTGCTTCCTTCTCCTACCAGTTCAAACCCTTCCCTCACTCTTTCCAAAGAAAAATAGCTCTTTGTCCTCATTTTCAGTAACCTTCATACAATCAGTACATATGGTCTCCACCTGGATCTGGACATGTTGACTGCAAGTCTACAACTGCAGCTAACCCAACAGCTCCTTATCCACCAAACCCACCTCTCTCAAATTTACAGACATGCATGTTGTGTGGGACAGTGTCAAATGCTTTGCACGAGTCCAGACAGATGACATCAGTTGCTCTTCCCTTGCAATCTGGTTGTAGGAAGCCACTGAATTTGTCAGGCAAGACTTGCCCTTAGAGAAGCCCTGCTGGCTGTCACCATTCGCTTTTCATGTGCTCCATGATCTTGCTGGGCACAGAGGTGAGACTGACTGGTCTGTAGTTCTCCAGGACTTCCTTTTTTTCTGTTTTTAAAAAGTGTGGCTCTTTTCCAGTCGGTGGGAACTTCACTGGACTGCCACAGCTTCTCAAATATGATGGGTAGCAGCTTAGACCCTTCATGAGCCAGTTCCCTCAGGTTCCACGGATGCATCTCATCAAGGCCTATGGACTTGTGCACCTTCAGGTTCCTCAGACAGTCTTGAACCTTCTGCAACTCTGGTGGTGTGCTTGGAGCACTTGCTGGTGATGATCGAGGCAAAAAAATTGTTGAGCACCTCACACTTCTCCATATCCCGGGTAACCAGGTCTCCTGCTTCCTCCTTCCAGAGAGGGCCCATTTCCCCCCTGATCACCCCCGGTGCCTATAGCTGTACACCATAAAGTTTGTGTCCTCTTCCCAGGTACTCAACCTGTATAATACAGCTAATAAAGTCTAGCAATACAGCTTATCCTAGAGTCCCTAGAGTAAGTTCTAAAGCCCCAGCGCCACCAATGTAAGCTCCTGGCACCCACCCTGCCCGGCGCCCTGCTACCAGCTGAGGGCTTCATTTCCCACGCACCTATTGCAGCCCGAACGCATTCGAAACCCCGGGATTTCGGGCTGGGAGCGGAGGAAATAAAAAGGCAGAGAAGCAGCCAACAACACACTGCGAATGTTCTTTAATATCGTGAAGGAGAACCACCACTCATTCAAGCCATTCTCGACCATCCAAGCCTCCCCCCGGCTCCTCCCGACCGGGTCACCGCGGCTATCCCATCCCGATTATCCCACTCCGGTTACCCCATCCCGGCTATCCCACCGCGA